>JAQFVV010012519.1:0-490000 GCA_028023455.1 Epiperipatus broadwayi | reverse complement strand
GGATTTTATGCACAAGCCTTCTGGCATCCATTGATTACTCTGGTTGGCACAGGGTGGCACTACTGTATGGAGAGTTTTACAATGTTAGACTAATAATCTTCTGTAGAGAAAATGATATAGGGATAATAAAAATTAAAAAAATAAATTAATAGTTTTGTTGCTTGGAAATTTATAAGAAGTTCAAATGCCAAAAATACCGGAGCTATGTTCAATCTGAGAATCGTACATATCACAATCTGATCCTTTACCATTAATCTAAACCATGCAGTGCTTAGAGATAATAAATACATAGCTTGAAAACATAAAAAAGTAATTGAATTTAAAAACTCGATATGATAGAAGTATACCTCAATTAGACTTTATTGTTCTAAAGTAGGTTTAGGAATATAAGTTTAATATTCCGTACATGTGATGCTTGGTTGATGATTAAAGCCTTTTTATTAGAGAATGAGTTTAACTTTTGGGAATTTATGAAATATATAAAGGAGTTTGCTATTAACTTGAAGAAGTTCCTTTCATCCCTTTTAAAACCTTAAAGAAACCAAGTGGAGTAAATTCCTAATATCCATTATATATGTTTTTGTCATTAACACTACTATTACTATTGTACCTATATTGATATAGGCACATATAATTTTATCTAAAATTATATTATTAAAATAATCGTTCATAAAAGAAAACATAAAATTAAACATAAAAGAGTTTATTGCGGTTTGTTTTGGAAAAAAGGTAGGAATTAAATAGTTTCCTAGCGTTAGTTTTTGAAATAAAAAAGAAGAAGCTACAATTGATTAATCAAAAGGGGGGAGGGGGAGTCTTGGTTTGAGAAATGAAACTAAGAGTTGTAAAAGGAAGTAAAGAGTTTTTATTAGTATTCGTAAAAATATAATTTGAAAAAGTTAAAACATACAAATCTCTTTTCATTCAATTTTAATTAAAGAAAAAATAATGTTAAAACTAAATAGTAACTTGTATTAAAAATATATGTGCGTATATATGTGCGATTTGTAAATAAATAAAATGTATGCAAAATAAAAGAAGATTATCATTAAAAATCACGGCAATGGCTATTAATAAAATAAAACAACACATTTTATTGCATGGCTATTACTAATTAAGCAATCTTCCAAAACACGTTTATCAAATGATTACCATTGGAATTTGACAACAGATCTTTGCCGGAGATATTAGAAAGACAACAAGGCGCAGGTATAAATAGACCTTTTTTTTATCGGACAATTCATTCCACAAATTAATTGAGTTGAGACAATCAGTTCATAAAGTAATTGAGTAGTGCAGTTCAGAAATTAATTGAGCAGTTAACAAACAAAATGCAGTGTTGAGAAGATCTTGGGAACGCACGTTTATCTCCAGCCCAGATGTCTGAGAAAACAGCAGATCTGCCCGTGAAATAATGTCAGCTTAACATCTTAGAAAATCTCCGTCAGTATCTATTTGTCTCCGATGGTAATAATCGTGAAAATCAGGAAACTCAGCAAGGAAACGTCCCAGCCGGCTGGAAGCATTCATACTGGAACCATTCATACTGGAAGAAACAACAAACAAGAAGAAAACAAAGTGTTAAATCTACATTCAAAATCCTAGGTAAAACATTTGCTTATTTTCGTTATACTGTAATAGCCATTGCATTTCATTAATTCGTGCGAATCCTCCAAGAATCTAATTATATGAACTCTATATCATACACAAATGAACTATTGATGTGTGTGATTAAATTTCAAATGCTATGTAGTCCTTTACTATCATTATTATGTGTGTGCATGAGTTAATATGTGCGTGATCACTATATCAATATTTATTAGTTCTGTTATTAAATCTATAGGAATATTTAAACTATTTAGAAATGTTAATTTAAAATATGCGTGTGTTTTATTAGAATTATAAAATGTTTAAATTTAGTAAATAAATGTTAGTTAATAAATTATCTTTCAAATTAAACTTTATTTGTCGGTCAATTCTTTTTATCAATTCCTTTTATCAATTCCTTTTATCAAGTCTTTTAATCACTAATTAAGTATAATCTATTAGTGATTACAAACAGCTGAGCTAGTCATGGATTTAGGTGTTGAGTTAGTGGCCATTGCCCAAAGTGCATTATTTATTCATCCTTGAATAGATAGCTGGTGCCTGTGTTTATACACAAACAAAAAAAAGTGCTTTGAACTTGGTGTTGAACTCAACAGTCGAGAAGAAGTTATGTCCTGGAAATGTAACCCTAGTTATATATTTTTATAGCTATCGTTTGGGCATACATACTCTCCGAGTATGTTCTTCTCTGCCTAAAAGACCGGTGATTCGAATCCACAGATTCGAACCCGGTTCACTATATACTTATTAATATAATAAACAAACATGGATGGATTATTTATCAGCCTGCTACCTCTGCAATCAAGATCGAGAAAAAACATCTTTTTTCTCAGTTGCTTGATCATTCTTATAAGTGTGTGTGTGTGTGTGTGTGTGTGTGTGTGTGTAGGCAGAATTAAATTATGGTCTTATTTCTAGGGGACTGTAAAATCATCAGTCAAAACAGTAATTATTGCCCAAAGGTGGAAGATATTAAGAAACCTCTGATTATGAATGGAAGTTGGCGTTTAATGGTGTTCTTTTATTTATATACAATTTCAGATCAGGTTCAAGTCAAGGAAGATTGCATAAATTTGAAAAAGAATTATTTAATATTAAATGCGACCTTGTTTGATTTTGTGAAATTAAAATAAAAGGTGAAGATACAATTGATTTAAAAAGTGAATATATATTTTACTACAAAGGCATAAATATTGAAAGTGGAATAGAATTAATAATAATAAAAAAGCACGTCATATATAACGTGACATTACTTTTATTAGCTTGTATTTACAAAAATGTAATACAGAGAGCGTACCCATAGCTCAAACAAGCTCTTAATTGATAAGTGCGGTAAGAGAAAATATTTAAAATCTCTATCTGGAACATTCATTATAAATAAAAAGTGAAAAAATAACGTTATAGATATTAATAGTGTAGCAGATACAGTAGCAAGATTAATTATTCAACTTACTGGAAGATACCAAGCTTCGGATAATTCCGGGTTATATCCCACAAGTTATTATTGTGATTAAAAAGTAGAGGATCTTTATATGAATATACAAAATGTTAACAATATTTTAAAATTGTCATAGGGGACTCTAATACTAGAATTGATAACAAAAATGAAAGTGCTACAGGTAAATTTGGTTGTGGTGATAGACACAGACTTGGGAAGTTTGCAGAAAAAGATCAAGTATATTTGAGAAAAAATGCTAAATGGATATCGAAGAATTTGCATTACATTTTGATTAATAAAAAATGAGTATATCAAGATTTGTGATGATCTTAATAGATTCAACACAAGAAGGGATCATTGATTAGTGAGATGTAAAATACATGTTAATTCAAAACAAAAATTATTAGAAAAGACAATATTAACAGTTGAAATTCATAACTTTCCGAAACATTCCAATGATTTTAAATTATAATTTGCAAATTATCATAAAGTATTAGTAGATTTCGAAGTTGTTTCAGGATTGACTGTAATCAATAATAAAAATCGGTACTGGTGGAATATTTTATTAAGAACTGCAAAAAAAAAAAAACCAACTAGTGTAAAAAAAGCAGAAATTGGTCAGTTAATTTTTTACTGAAACAAGATAGTGTATGAAGAAAAGAAGAAATATGAAATTTGTTAAAATTATTCATTAAGGAAAATTAAATTTAAACAGACAAAATTCTCCATACAATAGTGCCACTTAGTGCAAACCAGAGTAATCAATGGATGCCAGAAGACTTGTGCATAAAAATCCCCATCTAATGCCTATTCATCCAATATCCCCAGACTAGTTTCTGGCTTGTGGTCTTCATCAGTGAGGAACCTCAGATCTGATAGCACTGCACCTAGATCTTAGGATCTAATGCAACCCCCCAGAAGCCACCTTTTATCTCTACTTAACTACAAAACTATGAGAACAAATTGAAAAAACAATATTTTCAATCCAAGCTCATTACCTTATATAGTTATATAAGTCTGAAATCAGTTCAGTACCCATATCTTTTGGCATCTTTGGTTGTTTAATAACCATAGCCACCACTATGCTACTAGGCAGGAGTGGTATTAAACTACACTGGCATCCATTGATTACTCTGGCTTGCACTGAGTGACACAACTGTATGGAGAGTTTTGCCTGCTTTAATATCAGTTATGAGCAAGCATAAGAAATGGTGATCATGTGATATTTGGTGGTTTAAAAATTAAATTTCTAGAATTCTATAGAAAAAGAAAATATTGATGGAAAAATATGTATAATTGTGAATTGGTAAGGAAAGCTTTAGAAGATAATAAAAGTTTTAAAAGTTTAAAACAACATCTTGGTAATAATAGGAAATTTATTTCTGTATTAAGAAGAAAAGATGGAACTATTATTAAAAAGAAAGATGACATTATGAAATGTGTAGAAGAGTTATATTAATAATTATTTAGTAATATAGAACAAGAAAACAAACTATCTTTTACCATTGCCCAACATTTTAAATGAACAAGTGAAACACGTAACTAAATCTATGATGAAGGAAAGAGCCCTAGGAAATAATGAAATTATAATCAAACCTGAAAAAAAGCAGTTTGAAGAAATAAAATTGTTGGTAAAGTTATATACAAATATCTAAATGATAAAGATATACCAGATGATTGGAAGAATGTAGTAGTAATATTGATATTTAAGAGAGATGACAAGGACGATATTAAAAATTATAGATCTATAAATCTTTTATCAGTTATATACAATTTTTTTTACCAAAGTAATTGTGGATTATTTAAAGAGAACTTTGTATTCCAACCAATCAAAAGAACATGCTTAAAAGTTATTTTAGCACAGTATATTAATGGATCAATGAGTTGCTATTATGCTTTGGATTAATAGATTATGAAAAGGCATTTGATTCTGTCAACATTTCTAGTGATTAAAGCATTGGATCATCAAAATATAGACCAGAATATTATCATATTCTAAAATCTATTTAACAATGTAACAACAATGGTTAAATTGCATGGTGATACTAAAAATATTAATAATGAGAAAGATGTACAACACAGTGAATCCATAGCTCCAAAAATTTTTACAGCAGTTTACAAGAAGTATTTTATGGATTAAAACGGAAAGCAGAGAGAGAATAAAAGTAAATGGAGATTATTTAAGTCAACTAAATTTAGGGCTAAAGATAAATGTTAAAAAAAAAACAACTCAAGCAATGTTTAATGAATTTTCTTAGAAAAAAAAGTGGTATTCACGAATAAAAAAACAATATTTACAAATATCGTGTTCACATTATTTATACATATTAAAACATAATGAATGAAATTAATCACAGAATTAAACTTAGATGGAATGCTTTTAGTAAAAAGTGATTAAAGAAAATATATAAATAGTATTATATATAAAAAAAAAATTTCTCATGTGTCATAGCATCAGCTGGGAAGCGAACCCACTAACCGGGGACAACTGCTTGTAAAGCAGCCATCGCTGATATCTCGACCATCAATATTCATTATGAAAAGGAAATATGCCTATATGTTGGAAAAAGATTATTAATAGATTTATTTTACCAGTTTTTACTTAAGGATCTGAGATTTAGACACTTAATGGAAAAGCAAAACAGAGACTTCAGATTACTTAATGAAGTACAAAGAGATGTATGTTAGGAGTAACAAGTTGAGATCAAAAATCAAATATATGGACGAAAGAACAAATACGTACCACTGACATCATTAGAAGAATTAAGAGGCTGAAATGGAACTGAGTTATTAATAAAAGGGATGGTGTGCAGTTGATGTTTTAAATGGGATCCCAAGAGATTGTAAAAGACCTAGAAAGAGATCACATACCAGATGGATAAAAGAAGGAATTTTTCTGACATGTTGTAGAGAAGCGAGATGAAAAATTGAAGAAACTGGATTAAATTTGGAAAAAAATTCATCCTGCAGTGGATTAATAATGAATGAAAATAATAATAATATGATTATCCATCATATATATTTCATTTATATGAAAGAACTTAACATAAATAATAGGTTACGTTTTAATAGATAAGAATGGAATTTAATTGTTTCGGAAATTAAACTTATTGATTAAAAAGAAAAAGCATGTAATAGGGAGCACAGTTTTATAATAATAAACAGAACTAATGGAAAATAATTTTAAATATAACAAAAACAGGAAAGAATATAATTCATAAAAATAAATTAAATAAATAAATATCTTATAGATTTTGAAAAAAAATGTGGAAGATTTTGTTGGATCTGGTAATAAAGAGTGATAGTGTGAACTAGAAAAAATGACAAATGTATTTTGTTTAAAATTATCTATAAGATTAATAAAATAAGTTTAATTAACAAAAGTGTAATGGAGAGAGAGAGAGGGGGGAGGCATGGAGAGAATATAAATATGCCGCATAACGAAAGTGAAATTAAAACTAAATAGGAAAATTTTTATATAAAATAAAGTTGGATAATTATTGGAAGAGAATTAGATTATATAATAAATTATTGGATATTAATAAAATTAGAAAAATATATATATATATATTTAGAAATATATAGAAATTAGAAGTATATTGGAAAGAGAAGTCTTTATTGTTTGATAATGAAAAAGGAGAGTTTAGGTGTAGAAAAATAGAATAGGTGATTTTAAACACTTTAATGCATATAGAAAAATGTCATTAAAAATACAACAGCAACTATAAAATCATATAATAAAGGCAATAGTGAATTTGCAGATAACGAACTGACTAGAGCAATTGATCCATGGACAACAGAAATATTGACGAATCTGCATCCAAGACAAACATTTTGATCATCATGACTAAATAAAGAGAATGGAAGTTCTAAATAGCTGAAAAAATATTAGAGAAAAGTTATTTCAAGCTAATAATAAAATCATTCAAGGCCAATTGTGATAACTTCAGTGATTTAAAAGTATTTGATTATGTAATAGTTGGAAAAGTAATAAAATGATTGGAAAAATATAACACAATGGAAAAGATCATTTTCTTTTTCCTTTTCCTATAAAAAAGATACAGAGAGATATTAAATCCAGTTAGTTTATAATCTACTTATATACACAAAAGATAAAACAATATATGTATTTCATGCTGAACTAGCACTCATCAGTTGGTCCAGACTATCATCTCTCACACTGATTATATATGTATGTGGGAGATGATAGTCTGGACCAACTGATGAGTGCTAGTTTAGCACAAAATATGTATATTGGAGATTACTTATCTCTTCTACATGTGTGTGGTCATGTGTATCGGTAGAATGAGATAGTATGGATAGTTGAAGATTGCTTGAAAGTCTGAGTTCAAATCCCTATATTTATATACACAAAACTAATAGTAATGAGTAAAAAAGTAAATAAACATTTATATATAAATATAGAAAAAACTTATAACAAAGTGAGTTAATACCAATTATATACAGCTTTAGTAAATCTAATTAGGAAATTATATGAAAATAATTACTATTTTTATGAATTAGGAAACACAGAATTAGTTAGAGTTAAAGCAATGTAAATGACATACCATTTATCTCATATTGTTTTTGTAATATTTAAAACAAAATGAAGTTAGCAATAGAATAATAAGGAAGGAGTTTAAAATATTTTTAATGAATGATACAGAATTATGCCTTACCACGTCATTGCCTTGTTGGTTGTATATTCTTATTGCTAACATTAGGAAAGACAAAGAATGGCCTTTGAAGACTAATGCAAAGGTCTGTAAGGAAATAGTTATTAAATTTAGTAAGGGAAAGGCAAAACTAATGATAGAAAATGTCAAAGAAAGAAAAGAACAAACATTTTTTTAGGAGAGATAAGTAAATAAGAGATAAACATAATTATTTAGGAATCAATTTGAATAATTAAAAAATTATTTAATGAGTGCAAAGTAAAATTGATAAATGATGGAGTAAAGAAGAAAAGAGACTAATAAAGAAATTAATAACATTTCTTAGATATGATGCAGCAAAAATTGTACAGAAAAAAATTGCGTTCATGAAATGATATGAAATATTTTAGAAAAAGTAAAAAGACATGTTTTGGATGCAGATATATTTCAAAGGAAGATAGGGTTGTTAAATTTTTAAAAGAGGGATGCAAAAAGCAAATTAAAAATGTATGATGGACTACAGTTTGCAAATACTAGAATATTTTCTAAATAGGCTTTAAAAATGAATTTAAAAAAATAAGACTGGAAGCTACTAGGATACACTAAACAATTGCTTAAAGGTTTTGCATCACTTTATCTGTAATAAAAACGTGTGGGATTATAAGAATTGTTAAAAGTTACAGTAATAAAGATTAGGATAAAAGAGCAGTTTCACAATAAAAGGCAGAGAAGTAGAAAGATGATGGGAAAATATGGAAATTAATAAGAGTTTGAATATTAAAGAAAGAAAGAAATTACAGAAATGAGTTAAATGATAATAATAATAAAAATTCAATTCAATTCTTAATTAAATGTACATATCTACAACCGAAGGACATTTACAGATTGCACATAATATATATATATATATATACTATAACAAAAAGTTTAAGAAAATATAATAAAAAAAATCACTCAGATATAACACATATTTTTTAAAGCCTTGCAAATTTATTAATATTAAGTTAATAAAGGATTTCATTAATAAAATCTAAATTGTATATACTGGATGGATGAAAAAAGGAGAGAAATATTAAACTCTCCCATCTACAAGTTTCAATGAAGAAATAATTGAGAGCATGAGTTTCATACTGACTAGAATTCAAATGAAGTTTTGAAATCATGTTATAAGAAATATTATTTTTGATAATGACTTTGTATAAAAATTTCATATGCCTATCTCAGTCATTTTTCAGTTGACAAAACAGACATTTTTTTGAAAATGAATTGCATTTTACTTTTGTCTTTTTTTGAATATGCAATCCATAAAATTGATCTCAATTCTAAAATAGAAATAAGCAAAGATAGAAACAGTTTATATTTAGTGGGGTATTAAAAGCACTACCATGTCTGTAAATAGTTCCCATCATCTTAAAAGCTTTATTTAATAATAAGAGAAGGATGAGGAGGAGAAAGAGGATGAGGATGAGGAAAAAGAGGATGAGGAGAAGTAGAAAATTAATGCATGAGAAGGAGGAGAAAGAGGAGGAGGAAAAAATTAATACTTTTCAATGCTTTAACAACAAAAAATATATTTATAAATGGAATGACTTAGGGGATTAGTTTGATAAACTGTATAAAAAGATTAGTGATTTATTACTAAAGTGTAAATATTTAGATTCAGAAATGATAATAGTAATAATAGCAAGTCAGATGTCACATGACTTATATATAGCTTGCACTTACAAATATTAAAATTAAGAGCATCTATAGCTTAAAAAGCTTTTTAAATGATAAATGCTACTACAAGAGAAGACATTCAAATATTTTTATTTGTTCCCACCCAACCGGTTACCTATGTCTTCAGGAGGAGTTGGGACATTAGATTTAAAAAACCAACTCAACAAACATTTATCTAAAAGTTAATTGTTAGAAGATCTGAAACTTTTAGACATCTACATGTCTTTAAAGTCAGCTCTCCAACTGAAAAAATCATATGGGCCTGAACTTAATTCAGATACTCCATATATTAGTGGCTTAGCCATTTAATTTACAAAGCCACAAACAAAATAATAATATAATAATAGCAAGTCAGATGTCACATACTTATATATAGCTTGCACTTACAAATATGTAAAATTAAGAGCATCTAATAGCTCTAAACAAGCTTTTTTTTGATAAATGAGATTAAATCATTTTTATCTATTCCAACGGTTGACCTATGGGTCTCTTCAGGAGGGGGGACATTAGATTTAAAAAACCAACTCAAGCAAAGCATTTATCTAAAGTTAATTGTTAGAAGATCTGAAACTTTTAGATATCTACATGTCTTTAAAGTCAGCTCTCCAACTGAAAAAATCATATGGCCCTGAACTTAATTCAGATATTCCATATATTAGTAGGCTTAGCCATTTAATTTAGCCAAAGCCACAACAGCAAAATAATAATAGTAATAATAGCCAAGTCAGATGTCACATGACTTATATATAGCTTGCACTTACAAATATGTAAAATTAAGAGCATGCTAATAGCTCTAAACAAGCTTTTTTTTTTATGATAAATGCTACTACAAGAGAAGACATTCAAATCATTTTTATCTTGGATTGTCCCCATCCCCAGACCGGTTTCGACCTATGGGTCTCTTCAGTGATGGAAATAATGAATTTATGAAAAAATAAGTATAAAGTGAGTTGATATACATGGTTTTACATTGTGTTTGGATAATGATACAAATATACTTTAAAATTAAAGATATTAATGGCCACAGACAATGGTATAGAATTAGGATGGACTATAAATAAGTTTGAAATCTTAGATGCTATCTAGATTTTTAAAAAAATGCAATGACTAAAGTGTTTCTTTGAATTTAAGTATTTCTTACATTGATATAGAAAAAGCCATGTATATCATTTCATATCATTACTCCCAGGCTAATAAATTCTTATGAATGGTTTTCGTTTAAATTACTAATATACAATTTTAGTTAATGTGTGTGAAGACTAGTATAATTTACATATGTTTTGGGCATTTACAAAACCAGTTGAAAATATAAAACCTATATACCCATATTAACCATTTCATGCTTTCCACTATATTCCAATTGAAAATAATAAATAAATTTTAATGATAAAAAAGCTAGAATTGAAATTAATCCAAGGACTTTACTATCCATAATCTGCATGATTTAAGTTAATACAAAAATAAAGCATCAGAATCTGGAATGTAAATTCCTGGGATCAAATCCAGGTTTGGCATTTCTGGCCTTCAATTTCTTATGAATTCTTGAATATTAAGGGCATCAAATTATTTTATTTAAAGATATGTAGTTCTAATGCAGTATGTAATTAGAGGGATTTGAACTCAGAATTTTTTAGTCTATTCATACTCCACTACATCCCAAGAAATTGGCACACATAACCACATACGTGAAAAATATACATGATCCCCAGTATATGTATTTCATACAGAACCAGCTCTTATCAGTTGGGTCAGATCATAATCCCCCACACATATATACAATTAGAGCTCACTTTGTATTAAGATAACAATTCCTCAAACTTTAATGGACAGACTTTAATCTTCTCACCCTTCCGACTATTTAACCATACATTTCATTGAAAAATTGACAATGGAACATCGTAATGGCCCAATAATATGAGGGGTTAGATTGACATAATGTCTACATTAGTATGACTACAATATCAAATCCAATAAGGGCTTTGAAAATTCCATCATCAGTTTTCAATAAAATGAACAGTTGAATAGTTGGGAGAGTGAGAATATTGAAGCCTGTCCATTAAAGTTTGAGGAATTGCTATCTTAATATAAACTGAGCACTGATTGTATATATGTGTGGGAGATTATGATCTGGTCCAACTGATGAATGCTGGTTCTGCACAAAATACGTCTGTTAAAGATATGTCGGTAGATCTGTAACTCTTTGTTTTGATTCTATAATTAGCCCATTCCAAATTCATCTATTTGTAATAGTACTTATTTTATTGGTGTTGAATTTTTGTAAGTTTATATTTTATTTTTTGAGTTTTGAAAGAGTGAACAACATTGATTATCTCATGTGAAACCAATTGCATATAATTTTTTATATATGCAATTGATGTAGAAATAATTATTTCCAAGAACTCAAATTATTTCTTTGTTTTTTAGATCTTAAGTATTGTATTTATTTTTAAGTAAGGGCTTAAAACAAATTAAGAGTATTGCTTATATTAAGCATTTTAATATCTGTTTTTTCATTTTGTATAAGTCTCTAAATTATCACAGGAATGACTAACATTATATAATCTATGCACTTTTGATTAAGTATATTCTCTTATTCTTCTCTTTCACTTTCTTTGAATATCTTCATATAATCATATATATATATATTGCTTATAACACTTCTTTCATATACACTTCAATGCAAACAATTTTTTTAAAAAACTTCTTTATTTTCCTTACAGTTTCGACTGTCCAGCAGTCTTCATCAGAGCTCTAATCTTCTTCTCTGCAAGATTACAGTTCTGATGAAGACTGCTGGACAGTCAAAACTGTGAGGAAAATAATAAGTTTTTAAGAAAATTTGTTTGCATTGAAGTGTATATGAAAGAAGTGTTATAAGCAATATATATATATATGATTACTTTTGATTAACTATGGACTCTGCGCTCATAGGAGATGACAGTTCCAACATTAGGTTATATCATATTATACTTTTATTTTATAATCAGCACATTAATGACAAATGGATAGTTAACTGAGGTGATTGTGATGCAAAAAAATATTCTGCAGCATTTATTGGAATCTGAAAAAAATACAATTTTTACCACAAATCATCCACATTAAGCCAATATTCTAACGTCCACACCATACACATACCTGCTTATGATTAAACAGACATTATTCTTTTCATGTCAAAATGGATGGTATTTGTAGGATATTTTAAAATGATGTCATCTATCAAAAAAATTGTGTATGTGCAAGAGTTTTATCATTTTACAGGAATATCCCTAAATCGATGTATTAACAAACTCCACTTCTCCTCTCTCTTTGCATTTTTCATACAAATAAAGATACAATAAAAGACAAATGATCCCCAAGATGCATTTCGCGCTGAACCAGCACTTATCAGTTGGCCCAGGTCACAATCTCCCATATATATCTTTATTACATGAAGTGTATTTATGTATGGCGATTTTTCACATTTCCTTTTTCAACCGCCAAACTTACTCCACTCACAACCTGTTTTTCATTCACTTATCATTCATTAAACTAGAGTTTTTCTCTATCACAGATATATAAATTAATCCAAAAATGTTAGTAGATTTATCTCTGTTAAAGTCGTTTATATATTAAAATCTCAACAGTTGTTTATGAATTTTTACTTACTTTTATAATTATCATAAATCAAATAGTTTTATTACTTGTGAGTTCATGAAAAATTTGAGCACCGAAAATGAAAAGGCTGGGCCTGATCTATGAATCTTAAGTTTCAGCCTCGCTACTCTGACACTGCACTAAATTGCACAATGTATTGTCCTAAATAAATGTATATTTAACAGACGCTATAAGTATGCCATCTAAGTGATAATTGCCTAAATGCAATTTTTTCCCTGCTGTTTATAGTCTTGAAAACATTCTAAACACGTAAATATTGAAATATTTTAAAATAAAATATATAAGGGGGGGGGGGGGTCAGGAAAAAATGGTTTTCCTCAAAAATGGATAAAAAGTTTTTAATCATAAATGTTTTAATAGTACAGTTTAGTTTATCTCAATGTAATCAGAAAGTTGGTAAAACGGAAGCAGAAAAGACCATTTCCTGAAACCAGAATCTGATGAATTACTTTTTTTTTTTAATCGTTCTTCTTCATTTTAATATACTGACTGATATAAACTGTATAAATTTTCTCTTTCTTTTACTAAGAAGCTGAAACTGTCTTCCTCAATTGTCATGAATATGAGGAAAATATGCCTTTTATTAAAAGTTTGGAGAATTCATTTGATTAATGATTGTTTTTTAATAGAAGGAATTCACAGTGGAACATCTCTGCTTCAAGTTATTACAATCTACACACTATTCTGGAATTGATTTTTAGATCATTAATAACGATTTTCAGGTCGAAGTTGACTACCCATTTCAAGATATTATTTCGTTTTTTTAACCACTAACTGATATATGATCTGTATTTGATTCAAATAGTTTCTAATGAAATAGTAAGTAAAACATCAAAATGAAATAGTAAGTCAAGACACCGAGTTAATATATATATATTAACTCATATAATGTACAATAAAAGTCACAAATATATGTTTTAAAATTGCAGTTGGTTGGCTTTAGCATAGTCAATTTGTGATAGATATATAAATAACATTAGCTCAATAATCTATTACTCTAAATCATAGGGATGATATTTTAATAATTGGAAATAAAATTTATAAAGTTATTAATAAAAATATCTAATATTATATTCACAAAAGATAAATTTGATCGTAGAATTAAATATTTAGATATTGAAATTTATAAAGATAATGCTAATAGTTAAAATAAAAATAAAACATTTTAAATTGAGGTGTGTGTGTGTGCGTGTGTAAAAACACAGCAAGCATGGGCACAAAAGACTGCAGCTATTAAAAGTTTTAAATGGAAAAAGTAATAAATATAAAGCTAATGTATAACGGGGTACCCAAAAATAACTGGAATTTTGTAACAAAAAAATGAGTATTTAATTTTAGGTATTACAAATTGAATCCATTTCAAAGTGTGGCAATTTAATGCAATTTTCATGTTTTTCATTTTTTTAAATAGTCGGAAACTCATGCAAAGAGATGCCTTTTAATGCCACCATTGTTTTTTAGTTCACCACTTCAAAGTCTGCAAAAAAAAATTGAGGCATTTTGTCATTAGAGAGAATAAAAAGAAGTCACACAGGCTGAGATTGAGCAAATATTGCTCATGGATAAGCTGTATTATGCTGAATTTATTAAAAATTGTTTCACACCCAAGGCTCATGTTGTTATGGTAAAGATTGCACTCCTCACTTTGCCATGAAATGAGATGTTTACATTTCATCACATCATGCAAAAGTTTTAGAACATGTGGATTTTAAACACTAAACATCACATGATCACCATCTTACTAGCACATAATTGTTGTAAACAAAGGTAAAACTCTCCATACAGTAGTGCCACCCTGTGCCAACCAGAATAATCAATGGATAGGGATTTTATGCATAAGCCTTCTGGCATCCATTGATTACTCTGGTTGGCACAGGGTGGCACTACTGTATGGAGAGTTTTACCTTTGTTTTGGATTTTAAACACCTGATTATTACGAATAAATTCTGAGTAAACAGATGCCGTTTGCATCCCCCCAAAAAATCAGTATCAACTTGACATTGGACTCACTCACCATGCTTTTTGGAAATGTGATTAATTTGACACTTCCATTAAATCATTTATAAATTTGTGATTTTCCAGAGAAAATGTGCTTGTAAGCTGTTTCAAACAGTGGAATAGTTTTCCCTGCCATTTTCCTTAAAAGAAAACACAATTTCACATTGTTTCAACTTTTCAGCCATTACAAAAATTGACAAATACTCAAAATGCACTTTATAAAAAAAAGTGCTATATGTAATCACAATTTCATACAATGATGTCATTTGGCAGTTTAATACAGAAGATTCACCACAAGAGATATCTAGAAGCAGAAACATGTACTATAACAGGCATGGCTAAAAAGAATGGTTCTGATTATTTTTGGGTACCTCCTCATAAATAAATAAGGAAAGAACAATCTCCAAAAATTGTTAAAACTATATCCCTTAATAATGATAAAAAACTGCAATAAATAATAATGTAAATAATAATAATGGTATTAATCCTTTAAATAATAATAAAAATCTAAGAATAATAATTTGATTTCCACAAATTTATAAAACATAAAAAAATAAAAACCATATAAATAATTAGATGGTCAAACAAACTCAGAAACAATAATGTCTAACATCTAATAAAAAATGTTATAAAAATAAAAGGTATAGTCAAAATAAGAGTCATAGATCACATGGCTTTATTTTCTTACGCTTGTAAGTTATAAACAATGAGGGTTGCCAATTCCTCAACAAGCTTTGTGATAAATGCTTAGCCAGAGAAAGCATTTAAAATATTTCTATCAGGAACCCTCCCAAAACCCTTGACCATGGTTTCATGCTTTGGCACTCCTCAGAGAGGTGCCAGGGGAGGTTCAGCCACTAGATCTAAAAATACCAACCCATAACCAGCATTTATCTAAAAGTTATCTATTGAGTTGAAAATCTGAAATTTTCAGACACCTACATGTCTTCAAACCCAGATATCCAACTCAGATAGCATATATTAGCAGTCTTAGCAATATAACATTGCATAAGACTTAAGGCAGAGACTATAAATAGTCAAAATACGAGTCATAGATCACATGACCCTATTCTCTTAAGCTTGTAAGTTATAAACATTGAGGATTGCCAATTCCTCAACAAGCTTTGTAATAAATGTTTAACCAGAGAAAGCATTTAAAATATCTCTGTCAGGACTCCCCCCCTAACCTATGACTATGGTTTCATGCTTTGGCACTTTTCATAGAGGTGCCAGGATAGGTTCAGACACTAGATTGAAAAATACCAACCCAAAGCCAGCATTTGGGTAGTTGGGATGCAATTAACTACTGACACACAGTCAAATAATTAGAAGAGAGGAAAAAGAAAAATAATAGCAATTAATAGAAGAGAGATAATTTAGTGCTAGCATATGACCATAGACCATAACAGAAAAAAGTTACCAATTACACAAAACATAATAAATATATGAATATATACAAAATATCTATCCAATCAACTAATAATTGAATATTTAAATTAATAGAAAATTAGATAGTGTCCGTGCATGCATATTAATTTGTACAACATTCTGTATAATATATATGTACACCTCTGATTGACCATTACAATATGTGTGTATGTATAATACATATATACTGTAAAGATCAGCCAGATGCATGCTTGAAATGCTGGAAGAAATACACTAACAATTTAATAGTCAAAATAAGAGTCATAGATCACATGACCATATTCTCTTAAGCTTGTAAGTTATAAACAATGAGGATTGCCAATTCTTCAACAAGATTTGTAATAAATGCTTAGTCAAAGAAAGCATTTAAAATATCTCTCTCAGGATCCCCCACCCAACTCCTGACCATGGTTTCGTGCTTTGGCACTCCTCATGTTTATTTAATACTTTTCAATTTCTATTTATAATTTAGCTGGATGCCCCCACATTTTTCCATAACTCAGGAAAATCACTGAAATTAAGTTTACCCCAATTTTCCCAAAAGAGAGTCCTTATGTTTTGAATTTCAGGTATACACAATAAAATAAAAAAACAACAATATTATTTATCAAAATTATAAGAAAGAATTCATAGCACTACTTTTTTAAGCTCCTTGTTTTCTGTATATTCTTCTTCATTTTTTTCTGTCTTCAATCCATAACCACCATATCTTACTAATCATTTTCAGTGTAGATTGAGAAGTCATTAACCCATCTGGTTTACATATTGAATGACACAAATGTAATAATAAGCTTATTATATATAAGCTATATACAATTCAACTAACAACTGATTATTCAATATATTACATTTCAAATTCACATATATAAAATCCATTAACTTTCCAAGAAGTTACTTTTATTCTTATATTAGTTTTCACAAAGATATTACTTATTCATGATACCCAGTTTTAAATGAGATTGACTTCTCATGCTATACTACTTACATATTATTTCTTTCTTTGAATAATTACTTTCCAAGTCTAATTATCGTCTCCCAGATGATATATAAGTAAAGAATCAATCCAATTACAATTTCATAAGTTTATTTATTATAATAATAATTAATATAATAAATTTATTAAGCACAAGCAGATATTATAATAAAAATGTAAAAGGCTGAAACCTTTGACAGATGCGTCTTAAAAATGCTTATGTGATAGCCAATCAGATGTAACAATGACTGCACATGGAACTCTTAATTCTAAAACACAAGTCAGAACTATCAGAAAAAGATGGGACCCATCTTCTTCTATTCTTAAATTTATATATAAATAATACAGACTCAAGTATCTCGAACTAAGAGCATGAAACTTAAAACACCTTCACATTTAATTCACTAAATATTATATATAAATAAACAACGTGAAATCTTTCGATTTACTGCAAAGCAATTTTCAAATCTAATGAAATGATAGTAAAAAATGTGTGCAATCTTAGTTCAGAATGCTTGAGTCTGGCTTATTTATATATAAATTTAAGTAGAGAAGAAGGTGGTTCCACCTTTTTCTCATATTTCTGGCTTGTGTTTTTGAATTGAGAGTTCCACATGCAGTCATTATTACATCTGATTGGCTATCACATAAGCATTTTTAAGGTGAATATGTCAAAGGTTTCAGCCTTTTACATTATTATTAATAATAATTAATGTAATTGACTAAGTTATTCACTAAAGCAGTTTCAAAGTGTAATTTTAAATAGAAGGTAATCAACCCTTATACATGAAATGTACTGTTATATTAAATCAATGTTGTTTTTATTGAATATGAGGAAACTCCTGATTCAAGATATATAAGATTAGCCTATATAATTATATTTAGGTACAAAGATAAGATGGCATTCTTATTTTTCAAAGTTTCTATCGTGTGACTTGGATCTAGAGTTTCCTCACATTCATCAAAAACAACATTGATTTAATATAACAGTACAGTGCATGTGTAAGGGTTGATTACATTCTGTTTAAAATTATAACAATAATCATTTTCTTGATCCTAATGTAGCATTATCAATGTTGTTAACACATGCTATATACATTTTTAAATTTTTTAAGTTTGGATACACCATTTTTCCTTTGGAAAGAAACTTCTTCCAATACTTCATAATTTCTTTGATTACTGAATTCATTTTCTTATCCACAACTTTAAATATTCTTAATCATAATAATCAAGTATTTAAGATCATAATCTTGATTATATTGTCCACTCACTATGACAAAGTTTAAGTAAACTAATTTCATAGATAGACTTACTAAAAAATAAGGTCATGACACCAAACAGCATCCATCATATGAAAGTAAATACATGAAATTCTAGATAATATTCATTCAGCATTCAACATATATAAACTAATAACATCTCAGAAGCACATTTATGGGCATCTGGCATAAAGCCTCCATGTATTGAATGGAATGAGTGCTTCTGTAAAAAAATTCACTAAAACTTTCAAAAGCTTTAAAGTTCAATTTAAAAAATTCACTTTCAATTTTTTTTTCAATTATTTTTAAAATGGAATACCAACAATTGAATTGTTTTTATATACGTAGAGAATGAACTTGATTAATTCATTCTCGCATCCTCATTGATTATAGAAGTTCAAAAAGTGCTTAGATCTAATTTAAAGTTAAAACTTTTAAGAATGTTAAAAGAATTAGGAAGATAAAAATATATTGATAATGTATTATCTATATTTAACCCTTTGACCCCCAGTATGACTTTTGTATGACTTTCTAGAAATTTCGATTTTTGAGCTGAGTTTACAAGTAAACGGTAAATGTCACACATACAGGCCTTATGTCATTCTTTGCGCCATTTTGTCTTCTACGTGAAATTGTAAGATTTTTTTTGTATGACAATTTGTAGATTTTTTATGAATATTTTTAGCTAAGGGTGCCTAAAAAATTTTTTTATTTTTTATTTTTATCAGTTTATATATCGTAAAAAAAGTTATTCCACAATGGTTGGATCAATTACTGAAGATTTTATTCTGATTTTCCATTGAAGTTGTCCACGATTCTGGGCCCTCTTCTCAAGTTACATTTTTGGATAACGTTCAAGGGTATGTAATTACTTTTATATATATATTATAAATTATAATATTTTCTATGTACTGAAACAAATAAATATGCTATAGAATAATAAATTATAATATTTTCAAATAAATATGCTGTAAAATGGAAAAAAGTTGGGAACTGGGGTAATCTGTCACACTGTGAGCTGATGCATTTTTTAGCATGATTATAAATAGTGCATCACGCGTGACCAAGTTTGAATTTATGGATGAATTATTGCATCAGCCCAGACTTGCTAAAGTTATGACCCGCAATTGATTTGTGTCAATTTTAGGCAAGTAATATAGGATATTGTATAGATTTTCTGGCTTCCTCAATCCATCCACTTATTGTTACAGTGCAGTGCCATGTATTTGAACTCAGCCTTTCTTCATATCTTTTATGCAAAATAATAAATATATTTATATACAAGTTTATGCTACACAACTGGAATTTCATGTAATATAGGATATTTTGTACACAGTTTCTGGCTTCATCAATCCATCCACTCTGTGTTATAGTGCCATGTATTTGAACTCAGCCTTTCTTCCACACATGTAATTATTGTTAATAATAATAAAAAATTATCTTTATTGATTTATTTTTATTCATTTTATTTTTTATGAGTTTATTTATTTATTTTTGAATACACTGTTCTGTTACTTTTTTCTCCACTAAAAACCATTCATATTGTTATAGGTACTTTTGAACAAATGAACACATCTGGCTCTAGAATAAAAATGGACCACAGCAAGGCTGCTGTTTTAGTAATTTTCTCAGTGAAAAATTACCTTAGGTAAGACTTCCAATACATCATTTTTTTTGGAAATTTTGTGAAGGATGTGATGAAGCTGTTTATGAAATTGTCATTTTATCATTTGAATTTCAAAATTTAGGATTTGTGAATCAGCGTAAAAATAAACATTCTTAAAACTATTAAAAATATTTTTTTTCTTAACTTTTTCTTTATGAAATGATTATTTTAACAGCTTCATTACATTCTTTCATATATGACCTTTCTTTTAATGCATGTTTTTTATATTTATTACATTCAAACACAAAATATCTAAGTTATTATAGTTAGGTACAATCTGATTAGAATCAGCAATTCATTATTTTTTGAATGGAATACCAACAGTCGAATTTTTTTTATATACTAGGGAATGAATTCGATTAATTCATTTTCACATTTTCATTGATTATAAGAAGTTCAAAAAATACTAAGATCTAATTTACAGTTAAAACTTTTAATAATGTTAAAAGAATTGGGAAGGTAAAAATCTATTGATAATGTATTATCTATATTTAAACTAATCATGGTCTGATTAACAGATAAAAGAGTTCCAGATTTTTCTTGATGTACTTAAAAATTGGCAAGTGAAATAAAAACTATTAAAAGAAGATTATGTAGTGTGTTTCCATTCCTAAAAAAAGTCATGCTTCATCACTGATGGGCATATATAACAGGGATACATTAATTGCATTAATAAATAATTTTCTTAATACTAAAATACTCATAAATTTATTATATTAAATATCTTACTATATCTCACTGTATCTTATTGTAGAGGGCTACAATAACTGTTCATGACAAAGATATAAATAAATCTATGATAAATTCTTTTCTTAATTTATATGAAAAACATGACAGTCTATTAATATATTTGATAACATCAAATGATAAATGGTTACATTATAATTTATATTATTCTATAATATATATATATATATATATATATATATATATATATATATATATATATATGATTATCAACAGTAAAGTATGAACTATTTCTTCATCCTCTGACATTAATTCAAAACAAATCCTCACTATTCTATATTTTCTTTCTTGAATCCACATTATAATATTTCAAATATCTACAAACTTCATAAAAATAATTTATACTATTTATTTCCAAGGATGTATAACAACACTAATGAATCCAATCCTTCAGTAAAAGCTTAATGAGTACACACACACACACACACACACTAGTCGTATAATAAATAATTATATTTTAATAAATCAGTACCAAATATTGTTTTTCCTCTTTTTTTGGGTAATTGTAATATTCACCTAAATGTTCTGGACATTCATACAGAAAAGGTAGTCTATATAATTTAAATTGAGCTTTTATTAATGTTTAGCATGCTTTTGATATATAACATATATTCATAACAATCTCACTTCTTTACTATTTCTAGCTTATATGTAATAAATATTTTAATATATTTAAATTTGTTTATTTAATATTCAAAAATATTTAAATTCATTCAAAGAATCCATTTCTTTGAGAGGGGACCTACGAGAGAAGACAGAAACGATAAATTAAGGGGGCTATAGCAAAAGACCAATACTCAATAAACAAAAAAGACACAAGCACCCCCCTCTCAAAGAAATGGGCTCTTTGAAGGGACTTAAATATGTTTGAATATTAAATAAATAAATTTAAATATATTAAAATATTTATTAAGTATACAAATAAGCTTGGAACAATAAAGAAGTGAGATTGCTATGAATGTGGTATGGTATATATCAAAACCATGCTAAGCATTAGTAAAAGCTAAATTTAAATTATATAGACTACCTTTATTGTATAAATGTTGAGAACATTTATGTGAATATTATATTTTAATAAGTAAGAATATTATTTAATTCTAATTTTAACAGATTTTTAATGTAGATATTTATAATGTAAATATTTTATTTTATCACATCACGTTATTCATTCTTAAACAGGCAAGAACTTTTATTATACTTTGGATTTCTTTAGAAATAATTCAACTTTTTTATATTGCCTTTTATTTCGTATTATGTGATTATTTATCTTTTCAACATGTGTGTGATCGGGTGGGTCAGCAGTATGAGATGGCAAGAAGAGTTGAGTGTTGTGTGAAAGTCTGAATTCGAATCCTGCACACATTATATATATATATGCAGGTTTTAGCCTGTATAGTGTATTAATTTATATCTTAAGAATTGTAAAATTAACATATTCAATAAAATATCTTATTTCACATAATAAATTTCTAGTAACACACACTTTTCTAAGTCATAATTGACTTATTTTAGAATTTTATGGAACGTCCTTAAATGAATTTTTTCTAACGATTTTATGTTACATTGATAAGATGTCCGAATCTCACTTCTATACAATAAATTAAATAAATTCCAGGTTTATTAGCCAACTTAGTTGCAATAGTTATTAATTTTTTATGAAATGCTCTACCTTTTAATTTGTTAATAATAGCAGGAGCATATTGTAGTCCGTGTTGCACCTCAAATTCTATTTTTCTACTTATAAAACTACCAAGATATTTAAATTGGTTTACTTTCTCAAATTAATAACCAGCTAAGCTAAAAGTTGGTAGGATTTTTGTTCTATCTCTGGCTGGTCATTAATTATTTTTCTAAAGTTGTGCTATATTGCATTTAAATAGTAAGTACCTTCTGCAGACCATCTTTTGAATTAACAAGGGTAATACAATCATCAAATCCAGAATACAAGAAGGTGAAGTTCTTATTTGCTTTTTTTTAATTAATCCAAATTAAAAATTCCATCATTAAACCTCCATTACATCATGAAACCTGGTTCATTAAGACATATAAAACAGTTTCAAAGATTATTGGCATTAAGATCAAAAACAAAGTTCGAGTTAACGCACATCCTTATTTAATACCAGTTTTCATTTCGCATACTTCAGACTTTTCATCTGTAATAATAATATTTCATATCATGTCATCATATAGAAGCTGTATAATATAAATAAACTTTGATGGACAACCAACTAATTTCAAGGATTATAGAAATTTAAATTTAAAAGAAAAGACCATTTATAGCAAATTGTAATTTTTGAATCAACAAATCTTAATCAAATCAACATAAAAATATTATTAAAATGATTGTAGAATAAAAAAGCTTTTAAATAGGCAGCTCCAAAGCAAAGCTAAAAAACAAACAGTGGATGGGGAGTTTGTGATTTTCATTCTTAATTTTACCCTGTAATTGAAAGTAATTAGATACCAATTTTGCTGATCCGTGATTGGATGATAACTAGATTAACTGAACTCAAATATCAAGAAAAGGAGGAAATTATAATTCTATAATATTTGAACAAATTCCAATTAGTAATTACCTGGATTCGAAGCCTGAGTTGAAGGTATGGCTATTATATCAGGGGGGGTGGGGGCTTCTAAAATAATTGCATATTCTTATGCCTTCTTACTTACTTTTCAATATCAACAGATTTTTTTTTCCCTATATGTAAGTCACAACATGTAATCAGTTATATTATCTAAACAAATTTTTAATCTATTGATAAATAACTATTGGGAAGGTTTTTTTTGAAAGAATAAAAATTTATAACATTTGTTTGAATTTAAAAACATTGAAAAGGAAGTCATTATTCAAATTTTTTTTTTTTGTAATAAGTCAATATAGAAATGGAAATGTATGTATTTATAAAATGATTTGTAGTCCTTTGTATAATTTAAAACTGTAGACATCTTAGTTAACACATCAGAAATGCACAATAAGGAATACAAAAATAAGATTCTGAGTTATCGATTATTTAAAATAAAATTTAAAAAAACATTAGAATGTGAATCATCTATATTTACAAAAAAAAAATTCAGTCATTCAAAAATTGGAACGGGGAACGTTATAAAGTAATTTATTAAAAAAAGTTTTACGATCTATATTATCTAAGCTATTAGAAGTCTAATATAATTATAATTGAATGTAGAAAACTTTGGGCAGAGAACCTACATATAATTTGTATTTCTATATTAATCATATATGAGTATGCGTGCATGTGAATTTTTAGTTTTTCTTTTTAATATATATATATGCTGTAGTTTTAATATAATTTTTGCAATTTAAAATTTTTTTTCCACCTGCCACGCAAATTTTATTTGTTAAACTTTAATGATTAGGACAAAATTGTAAGGTATTAAGGTGTGCCAGAGGGCAGCACCTTCATTTTTACACCTGTTAAAACACTCCTAAGAAGCTCTCACCTGTAATCTAAAATACAAGGTATATTACTGGCAATAAACCGATTAAGCTAAAACTGTTGAAGGTAGTCTCCAGCCATCATTTACTGCAGCTGATAATAAGAAGGAATGTTAACTGCCTTTTTCAGATTTAATTAAAGTCGTCAAGCTTGTTACCACCTGCTAAAAGAGAGCAATACATAACTGTACAATGTTTATAATATTGCAAATTTATTAGATAAGCCGAAGCAGAATAGACTAAGATTCAAATATATTTTAAACATTCTATGTTAATTTATATATATATAAGTGTGGATATTTATATCAACTTTGTGTATATATGTTTCGGCTAACAATACGTAACGCACTTATAAAGTTTAGTTTTATTTAAATTTGTGATAGCTTAAAAATCAATTATAAAAGAATATTATCATTATTTTTTCAACTTAATTACATGAATGTTTAAAGATTTTTTTTTTTTTTGTAAGTAGCAAAAATTCTAACCTTTCTTAATAATTAAAAACAAATTGGAAAACTCGAATATGCAGTAAGTATATATATATGTACAAATAATCTCTAATGTGCGTGAACATATATGCAGCATCGAAAAGAAAGCAATAGATTTAAAATTTCAAAAAGTGTCATTTAATTTTTTTTAAAGGGGGGGGGGAGGCATTTCTAATTAAGCATCAAAAATAACTTGCACCTTTGCAGTTCTTAATTAATACAAATAAATTATGGTAGGTTTATTTTTTAAAACTTTACTACTAAATAACAAATTTTCACGTCTATAAAAACTAGCTAAATGAAGATATACAGATGGCTTTCATGAATGTGGGTACACAAACACAAATGACGATCTATGGACCTAAGTGAAGGTTCTTGCATCATTGCCAATATAGTTTGGTGAATAGAGTGAAACTATTATGTTTATCTCTGTCACTTAGTGCTCGAACGCTATACGAACTCCCAATTATACGATCACAATTATATTTTAAGTGTAACTTATGTGGATGGACGTATAAAAAATGCATTGTTAACATTGATATTAATTTTCAATAATTCCTATCGATTTACAAAATAATTGTTGTTGTATCCACTGTTTAAAACATTTGTATTTGAGTAAAAAAATAGAATTATAAATATTGGCATCTGCTTCCCATGCTCATGATCTAAGTTCAAATTCGGTCTAAGTAAAACTTGGAAATTTTTTCACATTACAAGACAGACTCAAGATTTTTATTTTGGGCGGCTAATCATAACTATTAACCAATTATTATTTTATGAATGGGTGTCTAGCTAGTCTTAGGCAAAAAAAAAAAAGTCTTAAAACTTCACTATCTAGCAATTAACTAGACTTTTGAGTTACACTTTCACCATTCTTCCTCTTGAAAGCCAATAGGGCAGCTTTTGTCATGCAATGAACCATCAAAAAGTTTGTCTATATTTTATCTATAATATTCCATTTTAGGATTATACATAATTATAAATATAAATACAATAATTTAGATGGAATAAACCTATCCTTCAACTCATGTATTGTGAATAGACAGCATTCCATGTCAATAAATGTTTTAAAAGAAAATATGGCCACATATTCTTAAAGCTTACTTTTAAAATAAACCGATATTCATTGAAAGTTCTCAAGAGGGTGCATTTTAAGAGCCAGATTTATAAATCAGCTCGTTATTTATAAGGTTTAAATTATATATACCAGGGCAGAGAAAGCATCTGACTTGCGATAATTTCCCCTTTTTTAATATTACTTACTGGTCATTGCCTAAATACATATAAATTATCAGTCTCCATATAATTAAGTGAATAAATATAATTCCATGCTAAGATGATGTAAAACAGTTCAAATTGAATTCCCTGCACTAAATGGATTAGCATGTTGATAAAGTGACCCACCCACAAGTTAATGAATTTTGGATTGACACTCTGCTGAATTGTTGGCCTCAAATCACCTCTTGAGAATATGAAATTACTTGATCTCAAATGCAACTAATTATATGATCATTTTTTTATCTTATTAAATTCATTTCCGTTGTGTTATATAGTCTGTTTACTGTTTACCAATCATATTTTTAATATTCATTTATTTTGAAATGAGAAAATATAAGATAGTTTTCATTTTATACAGTAGAATACAATTTTTTAAGCGTTTAAGTTAATTTAGTTATTTTGTATTATAAAATCTTATTAGTGTCTGGCAGCGATTGAGTTTAATTGCATTGTATAAATAACATGATTTCTGTGATCAAAACAGATTCTTCGTTTGGGGAAATGCTGCAGCCATATTGTTATTGGTCTCTGATTGGTCAGTGTAAGGTAGATTATATTTTATATAGGCTGGAAAGTTTATGAATAAACTTTTATTTATGCTATTGTCTTGTTTTTGAAGAGTCAACATTTTAAGAAATGAATAAAACTTATTTTATTGGAAGTTTATATTATCAAGACCATGGCTTAGCTAAGACGTGCCTTTGTGCAAATTAAATTCCAATGACCCCAGTTTCATGATATACAATTTGTAAATTAAAACAAAGTGAATTCTATAAAATTTTATTTAACAAAAGGTACAGAAATAGCACAACATAAAAAAAGTTATAATTATTTACATTGTTTACATTTTTACTTTATTATTTACACAACTATCCTGCCTTTGACCGCTATAAAATAAGTTCTAGAAATTTTCTCATCACATGGTAAACAATGATTACATGATTCTGAAATCTTGTGACCAGACTTGTCTTTAGGAAAATTCTTAGAAACTCCCTGACTATTAGAATTTTTAACTATATTCACAATTTTTTGACATGAGATTGTTAACATTAAAATTTAATGTAAAATCAAAAGTTTCTGGTTTTTCACTCTCAGAATCACAACTGTCTTAGACTTATTTTCCTGATGTTTTGTGATGATGGTATTTTAAGTGTATTTATATATTGGACTATTCACATCATCTAATATAAGTATCGAAATGTCTTTGGAAAAATTTTATTTTATTTAAATATTCCAAATACATTCAACTGATAGTAATAGCACACAGATTAGTATATCCCCATCATTTCAAAAGATATTCTCCCCTCTTCTTAAGGTGTTGTTGGCCTGACCAGTGACAGTACTAGCATGGGAATTGAATCAGGACTCTTAGATTCATGAATATTGAATTTTAAGGTAACATTTTAACCACTTTTTTCTCTGTTTTAAATTTTAGATAAAAATATTTGACATTTTATTTATATGGTGTCATTGACTGGGGAGATGAGAATTAATGAATATAAATCTTTCACAAGTAGAATAAGAAATAGACACAGGACACAATTCAATGACAAGAAGTATAATATAACATTAGTTTAATGCAAACAATTAATTATACATTTATATAATGAAATTAATATATACATATTTGAAATTGTATATACTCATTCATAATAAGTTACACATCTATAAAACCTGGTGTACATATAACTATCATAAAAGTATAAATATATGTATAATCTTATATAAGTAATTCTACTTTTACTATGTCTTCCTTTATAATCTAAGCAGCTCTGTCGGGGTTACTAAAAACATAACAAGGTCAGGAGATCTGTGGAGCATTATTTACAGCCAAGAATCAATTTTCTGGGATATGATGTCCAATGGTGTCTTTTGATGCTTTGCCTTTAAAATCTGGTTGATCTTGCAATTTCATCACTCATTGCAGAGGGAAAACATGTTTCTTTGTTTTCTCTACTTCTTACATATTGGCTTGTCTCCATTATCTTTTCTGGAGTACAATAGTTATAACCAGGCTAATATAACTCTTAGATTTCATTAACTGTAATTAGGTTAACTTTAAGTTGTATGTCAATTAGTTTATTAAAAATAGATTTTTGCTTGTTTCAAAATCATTAGTTCTTTTGGTTTAAATTAGAATCACTCATGGTTAATTTATTTGTTTTTTAGAAACAAAATTACCTCCTCTTATATTTTTTTCAAGAGTGGGTTGGAGTAGTTTGGAGCCTGTCCATTAAAGTATGAAGATTGGCTATCTTAATATAAAGCTGAGCACTGCTTGTATATATGTGTGGAGATGGTAATCTGGACCAACTGATGATTGCTGGTTTAGCATGAAATACATATATTGGTGAATATTTATCTTTTCAACATGTGTGTGATCAGGTGGGTGTCAAATGAGATGACATGGAAAGTTGAGGGTCATGTGAAAGTCTGGGTTTGAATCCCTTATATACTACATTGCTATTATACTTTTGTACATGGTTATTTCACTATTGACATTTTATACTTTATTATATACATATTAAACAATATGATATTTTAAATTTTCATAACTTACATTATTTATTTACAGTAATACCAATAAGCCAATAAGCTAATGCACATGCGCTTTGTAGATGTCACTATATAAATGAACACTCCTACTTTTTCAAACACAAGATAAAGTCTTTGGGAAAAGATAGAATGAATCCATCTATCTTTTCGACCCAAACATATATGTATGGGCAAATCTTAAGTGTTTGAAAATGAGAGTGTGAAGTTGTTAATTGATCACTTTAAATTACTTTTTTACTATGTGAATGAATGACGCTTGTGAAATTTCTAGAATTTATGATACATCATTCTTATTAATTAAACATATGTAAACAAGACATTTATTTTATATAGTGCGATGTTTTTATAAACTGTAATACCAATAAGCCAATAAGCTAATGCACATGCGCTTTGTAGATGTCACTATAAAGTGATCAATTAGCAACTTCACGCTCTCATTTTCAAACACTTAAGATTTTCCCATACATATACATTTGGGTCGAAAAGATAGATGGATTCATTCTATCTTTTCCCAAAGACTTTATCTTGTATTTGAAAAAGTGGGAGTATTCATTTATATAGTGACATCTACAAAGCACATGTGCATTAGCTTATTGGTATCCCAGTTTATATAAACATCGCACTATATAAAATAAATGTCTTATTATTTATTTAATAAATTTTTAAAATTCATTTACAGGCATTTTTATTTTATTTAATATTAGGTTATGTTGTGCAACTATAAAATAATCAAATACTTAGTTTGTTCCACTAAATACCAAATTTTGTAGGCACTTTTCCTTGAGTTCAACTATTTAGAAAAGTTTTCAAATGATGTTACATTGGTTATCACATTCAACAAAGTGACATTAAATTATCATATCAGTATAATGAAATTTGTTTAAAATTAAATATTTTGGTGGATAATACCTTTTATAAAAATTATGTGCTTTTTTCTATTTCTGTTTTCCGTGATTTTAAATTGCCCACAATCAAAAGCAATATATTTTGAATATATTTGGGCAATATTATGTATTAATATGAATTTTTAGGGTAGGTAACTAGTCCTACAATAATCCAAATCCATGAAACTGTACTTTAATAAAATGTAAAAATAAAAAATCGGTAATAAAAAAAAAGAAAAAATTCGTCAGGGGTTGTTAGCCGAGAGGTCAGCGCAGCTGCCTTGCAAGTAAGCAGTTGGTTGCAGACGGTTGTTGCGGTTTCGCCTCCCGGCAGATGCTATGACATGAAAAAAAAAAAAAAAAAGATATTTGATATTTTTAAAAAATACAGAAAAGCATGGAATTCACTTCAAAGACACCACATTCTACACTCTGACACTACCTATACTATGCCCAGCATAATGGTCTTCATGGAGTTAAATATAATTAACTATTATAGGATTGTTATCCATCATACTAAAGAATAACTAATTATTATGAAGCAATATTTTTTAAATAAGTTTATTTTTAAATAAATTATTAAGAGTAACATATCATTTTAAAAAACAAATTAGGATATTTAAATAAAGATTATTTTCTAGGAAGAAACCAATTATTGCAACAGTTTTCATAGCAGTAGCGTAACAACTTCTGAATGCTCTGCCCTGGTAGAGTGTAAAATATGTAGTATAATTTGGAAAATTGTCACAAGGCTAAGTACAAAAGTAATCTTATATTTAAATAAAAAATATTTACGATCAGAACATGATTCTAACAATGGAGTAATTCAGAAATCTAAACATTATCATTTAGATATAAATGTTATTAAATATTGCAATGATATAGCATCCGGTCCATGATAAGGCTTCTTTGTTCAGGCACAATTTGCACACCTGTGTGGCAGCCCTGGTTGCTATAAATTAATTGAGAATAAGTAATTGGTTATTTAGTTTCCAAAGAAATTATCGAGTTGATGGAAATGAAACCTTTTATTTCATTTAAGAATTTTATTGCACTTATATATAATGTAGAACTAAAGAATGGCAAATCTCTCACATGTATAAGCTTGTCTGATTACAGATTATAACAATAACGAGCAAGCAGAAAGCCAATTAAATAAGAGGGAAGATTAATTTAGCATAACAAGACTTTAAAAAAGAGAATTAAAAAAAAAAAAGACAGTACATAAAAAAATAGTATATATATTTTGGAAAAAAAAAAAAAAGAAATGTCTGCATGTTGTATAGGTAAATACGACTGGCTGCCTGCAGTCATTGACAAATAGAAGACTAAATAAATGAAATTTTGGATTTAAGTATAGTTGGAATTATATTTACACTAGGTATTAAAATTTCAAAGTCTTAGCTTTCAGTAAAGTATATCTTAATATAAGAGATGTAAAATCACAGACGTTTGAAATCAAGGCTGCTATAATCTGAAAAAGATGTTTTCTATGATAAGTAGTTATTTTTTTCCAAAGAAAAGATTAATTTATTTAAACTTTAAATAATAAATAGTTGAGATTTTAAATGCTATCGTATACTTCACAGCTTGAGTATTATACTGAAAACCTTGTTTTTAAAATCATTTTCGGATTCAGAAAGCTTTTGAATTTGAACAAAGTCATTCAAATTCATATCTTAAAAAGCCACCAATTCTGATTCCAATTTTCTCTTGCTCTTTTTATTGTTTTTGTTGCTGCTGTTATTGTTGTTTTTAATTTTTTATTCTATGTCTTTCTATCTTTATTTTTCATTTTTTTCTGGAGTATGAATAGTTGTATTGTTTATGAGTAGCTTTATATGGATTTTTTAGTTTTAAAATAATGAGCATTGAACTTTAATTAAATAAGCACACACATTTAACCAGCAATTTTGCAAATTATGTTAACAAACCCTTCTTTCTGTGATGCAGCATTATGAAATGTTTAACAAACCTGATAGATATGTTGGAGGAAGAAAGCATCTATTGAACATTTATCAATAATTGAATAAAATTAAACATAGTCTGTCCATTAAAGTATGAAGATTGGCTATTTTAATATAAGCTGAGCATTGATTGTATATATGTGTGGAGATGATAATCTGGATCAACTGACGAATGCTGGATTAGCACGAAATACGTATATTAGTGATTATTTATCTTTTCAACAAGTGTGTGATCAAGTGTGTCAGCAGTATGAGATAGTATGGATAGTTGAGAGTCGTGTGAAGTCTGAGTTCAAACCCCTATATATTACATAAATTATTAATGTAATTTAAAAACGAATACTACCTTAAAAAAATTGAATAAATTTAAATGGATTTTATTAGCATTATCTTTTTATTAATGCAAGAGAAGAATACGAACTCTGTTGAGGAAACTTTTTATGAACTGCCATTTATTTATTTACTTATTTATTTTAATGTAATTTATTAGTGTAATTAGGTAATTAAATGCTATTTATTTACAAATATTGCTTAAAAAAATTAACTAAAATTATTTACATTTATTTGATTATGCATCCCATAAACTATTTTGCAAATTGTAATTTTTAGACTTATATGTTGACATAAAAGTATCACGATAGGGGCGCCATCTTTTATTTGTGTGCGCGCGCGCGTTTTGAAGATGAATATTTAGGATAGAATTGCAAACATTTTATTTTTATATTTTGTACACAGTTAAATATGATTTTTTAACAATTTAACTTCTTCATAAAAGAATGCGCCAAGGAAACAATTTGATCATATGCTTTTGCTGCTTTATGATGGCTGATATAAAAATGCTGAAATATTAAAAAATGTTGCTAAATTTTTGCACTTGTTTTGAAAATAAACTTTTAGTGCAGAACTTGCAATTATTGAAGTTTAATATGTTGTGTATAACTGAGAGTCAATACAGGTATTTTTATACTGTATTAATAAAACATTTTAATTAATTTTTAACGATTGAACTTTTTCATTCGCAATGAAAATTAAGCATACCATAATTTAAAAAATATAAATTTTAATATTTGAGGTTTCAAAATAATGGTATTCTATCTATACTTATTTATACTTCGAAGACATTTAATGATGCTCTTAAAAAAAAGCAAATAGAAAAACTAAAATATTGGTTGATATTTTCTAAAGTGTTGATTATGGCTAGAATGCATACTAAGTAGGCATTGAATTAAAACATTATCATATGTGATGCACTGTTATTTCTCCTTATAATGAGTCAGGAATCTCACAGTGACTATGCCCAGAGAAACCTATAAGCCACTTTGATCTTCCCTTTCCATTCCCCACCCTAAATTTCCCCATATTCTTCTCTATCCTGCTCCATCCCATTTCCACAACATAATCTTTGTCAACTCCAAGGCCTTTATATCTAAAACCCCCTTATCTTTTCTCAAACCCAGCATAAAAACCAATAAGCCACTTTCTGTACAATCACTTTGTTCATATTTATTTTTCCACAACTTCATTATTTGTGCCCTTTCTGCTTTTAGACATTTACATTCAATTAACAGATGGCTAATATTTTTTATGCCTTCCTTACACAACTTGCAGACTAAATCACCCATATTTTTTCATTTATGTGTATATTCCCTTGTTGCTAAAGTTCTTGTTCAAGCCTTAAATAGTAAACTACTTTCTTTGCTGTTATCATAAATTAACTTGCATTCAATATTCTGTTTACTTCTATAAATATTTAAACTCTTTTTACTGTCCATGCTAGTTCTCCAGCTCTCCAACTCCCTATTTTTTATTAAGGCATCTATTCTTCTATTCCATTCCTTAACACTATAACACTCAACAATTTTCCAAACACAATCATCTCATCTTTTGTATAAGTATACTGACATAAAGTCTTTATTCAAATCTTCTGCATATGGCATTACCTTTCTCACCCATCTTGTTGCCTGCCCTTTATTCATAACCCAATTAAATACTATTTTGGCTATTCTTTTATTATCCATAAACTGCAATCTACTGAACATTTTTATTTTGCTTTTTGCATCTCTCATATAAAAACTTGACCATCCCTTTTTTCTTTGAATTGCCTCCTTTGCTGTCCACACTTCTGCATTTAATGCATGTCTTCCTACTTCTCTTTGTACTTTTCTAAATAATCTAATATCCTTTTACTAAAACATAATGCATCATTACCATATTTTAACCCTGCTACTGCCACTCTCTTCCATACAATTCTAGCTACATCATGTTTATTATGCTATTTTTTTTTATCAATCCCTTTCTTTTCATTGCTTCATTTATCAATTTTTTCTCCCATTCATCCAAGCATTTCTCTGATTACTTATGATAATTCCCAAATAGTTATATCCATTCACCACACTTAACTTTATATCCCCCAGTCAAAATTCATTATCATATCTTTCCCCAGTATTAATCATCATTACTTTTGATTTTTCTTCACTAAATTTAATCCCTATTTCTTTACCCACCCTTGCACATGTCCTCAACATAACTTCCATATCTTCTTTCTGTAAACAAAAAAAAACATCATCCACAGATAAAAGACCTGATAATGTATATACTCCCTTGCCACCTATTAATGGTATCTCTACCCATTTTCCTAGTCTTTTTATTGCTCTCTCCATTTTTTTTCAAGTACAACAAAAACAAAGTAGGTGACAGATGACATTCTTGCCTTAGTCCCATCCCAGTTTTAATGTTAACTGATTCCATATTACCTAATTAATATGTGTAGTAATTATTTTCAAATAATTTTTTAATAAAATCCACTAAAGCTCCATCCATTCCCGAATTTATTAAACTTACCCATAACTAAGATGTGATATTTTAGATTATTTCCATCATTTATGAGTGAATTTTGAATGTATAGAAAATTGTAAACTTATTTAAACTTTCCAAATACAAACAACTTTGTTAATAATAATATACAAATAGACAGGACCTGCACTATCCATTTGTGTGTTATTAACAAGTTGTTTGTATTTGGAAAGTTTAAATAAGTTTACAATTTTCTATACATTCAACATTCACTCATAAATGATGGAAATAGTCCAACATATCACATCTTATAATATACCATCATTACAAACCTTCAGACAAATATTACCCATAATCTATTTCTATTTACTCTATCATATGCCTTCTCTCTATATATTGTACCAATATTGAAATTGGCACATACTAATTTATCTAAAAATATATATATATTAAAATAATCTTTCGTAAAAGAAAAACGTATTTAAATGTTGAAGAGTTTATTACAGTTTATTTTCATAAAAGAGTTTGAAATAAAAGCTAGAAAATAATTGATTAAAAGGAGGGAGTTTTGGTTAGAAAAGATAAAACTAAGAGTTCATAAAAGTTAAAGAGTGTTATTATTATAAATTAAAAGTTAAAATATAAATCTCTTTTCATTCCAGTTTATTAGAATAAATGCGTATATATGTGCGATGGTAAATAAAAATAAATGTTAGCTCGTTAATAAGATAAATGCATGTTAAAATTATATTGAAAAACACATGAAAATAAATATTGAAATAAAATGTATTTAACAACACAGTGGTGGGCTACTAATTAAGGATATAAAAACAACATGTTTTGAAATGGCTACTACTAATTATAAAACATGTCATAGGATTAATTACTAAAGGAATTTCGACAACATCTATTGCACCTATTGCCAGAGGATATTAAAATGAAAACAATTCACATATATAAATAGCCAGATTTTTATCAGAGTTCAGTTTCAGCCTAGTTTTCAGGGTCAGTCTTGTTTCAGTTCAGATAATAGTGCAGTTTAAATTATGTATCCAGAAACAGAAATGCTGTGCTGAGCATCTTATGGAAATATACGCACTTTTTCAGCCCTTATTCCAACAAGATCAGCAAGACCTGCCCATGAAATAATGTCTACTTAACAGCTCAGAAATCCTCCGTCAATATTCCACTGTCTCCAAGAATAAAGCCAACGTATTAGCGTCAAATCTCTTCAAGAAACGTCAAATCTAACTGGTTAGATATCCTTTATTAGATATACTCCTTCAGAAGCACCTAACAACAAGCAATATCCACATTCCAAAAATCCTAGGTAAAGCATTTTATTATTCTCATTTATATGTAGTAGCCACCGCTGTAATTCGTAAAAATTCAAGATTCAAATTATATAAACTCTATAAGCATGCATAAAATGAACTATTGATGTGTGTGTTTGTGAATGTTAGATAATTTAAATGTCAAAGATTATTTTTGCTCTTTATAAAATATATCATAGTATGTTAACTTAAAATGTGTGTGTTATTTATAGATTTATAAAAATGTTTATAATTAGTAAATGTTAGTTAATAAATTGTCTTTAAAATTAAACTTTATTCGTCAGTCAATTCTTTTTATCAATTCTTTTTCTATATTGTATTACTGATTAAAATTAGACTGGGCTAGTTTTGGGGTAATTTTGAGCGCTGGATTATGAGCCTACTGACCAAATACATTGTTTATTCTTCCGAATAGATAGCTGGCACCCGGAGTTACTCCGAAACAAATAAAGTGTTTGGATAGTAGGGGTTTGAATCTAGCAGCCGAGGTGAGCCATTGTTGATAGTTAAAGCTATCAATAATATTTCCCATTTTGCTTAAATGTGCTGGTTCATTCACGTAACATTTATAAGATTATAAATGTATTATGAAGAAGTATGAAACCAGCAAAACATATATATGTGTAAGTATACTTCATTCGGCAGAACCATCCAGAACAATATATAAACCATATATAACTGTTTACCTGTATTCCTACTCATATCCATATGTTGTGTAACTACAAATAAACTATCTCCTATACACTTATCTGATCAAAAACTTCCTTACATTTCTCCCTCTATATTATTTTCTTCCATCCATTTTGCAATCCACTATTAGTCTATAATTGTTTAACTTTCTATGATCCTTACCATTCTCTTTAAATAATAGCCTTACTCATATATTACTCCAACTACCCAGAAAATCTCTCTTCTGTGCCATCTTATTAAAACATGATAATAGTTTTAAATTTGCCTTCTGTCCTAAATTTATTACCATCTCTGTCACCCATCCATCCAAACCTCTTGCCTTTTCACCTTTCAATTTCTTACTTGCCTCATTCAGTTCATTTTCTGTAAATTGTATAATCCCATTACTATATGCTCTCATGTTTGCTATCACTCTGTCCTTCATATCTAACATCTTTTCTATAACCATTACATACTTGTTTAATACTACCTCTAATTCTTCTCTAGAGTTACACTCTATTCCCTCATCATCTAGTAATATTAATTTTCTCTCCTCTACATTCCTTCTTTTAATGTATTTCCAAAATTTTTTATTCTCATCTCTTTCTACTTTTATTAATATCTTTCAATAGTTTACTATTCAATTTCATTCTCTCTATATAATTATCTATTTTAGCTAACTTCTGTTTTTCTAAGTACTTTTACCATTTAGTGTTAACATCTTCTTTGTTCTTAATAGCACACTTGAATTCTCTGCATGCTTTCCCCCTATCTTTTACATTTTTACTAATCTCACTTTTCTATTACTTTCATTTTTCTGAATATTCTCACCTAAAATCCTATTTGCCACTTTTTTTATTTCATCATACCAGTCCTTCTATTCATCCCCAACCAACTCTTCCACAGTTTCTTCAACTTTTATTTTATAGTGTTCTAACTTATTCTTATCATTCACTCTCAATCCACATCTTTCACTATCTTTTCTACTTTTATTACTATTTTTTATCATTTCTACTATAAAGAAGTTATGATTACTATTACATACTCTCTATTCATTATCAAACACCTTAATTTTCCATACTTTAATCATTCTCTCTTTTTCTACTAATACATAATCTATTTTGTGGAATAAATATTCAATAAATTTCCAGTAGTCAAATTCACTCTCTGACAAAATCTCTCCAAAAGCTGTCCATTCTTATTATTTACATCATCAATTTCTTAAATATGCCCATTTATATTCCCTATACCCATTATACTCTTCCCCTTTTCTTTGAAACTCTGTATATCCTTAACTAGGCATTCATATATGCTACTATTCCACTCCATTATAGCTTGACTATCTCCAATAGCTATATACCCTATAGCCACGATCCATTTTTTATCTTCATAATCTTATCTCAAACTACAAATGTTCTTAACATTTAACAGCATATAAATATTTTTTGACCTAACTCCTATACCACCACCCCTTTTTTCTTTTTCTTTTCTATTTATACACTGCCACACCAAGACTTCCAGAATAGGTTCTTCTTCTCTTAGATATGTTTTCACTGCTGCTAATACCTTCAAGCTTTTCAGTTTTAATTGCTTTGTTTAATTCCAGCCACTTTTCTGGTCTCCTACCACTTTGCATATTCAAATACCCAATTTTAATAATTTATTCTTTCGTAACTACTCTTTTATAAATTCTTTTGACTCTTTCTTCACCATTACATTTATAAATAACTTGCTTATCATTAATTTTATAAACTCATTCTCTCTCCACACTTACATTTATATCTAAATCAGCTACCCTTTGATTATTTCTTACATTCTGTCCATTCTTCTTTCTGATAACACTGCCACTTAAAACCTCACACCCCCCCTTTATAAGTTTCCCGAACTATATTCTTTATAAATCAAACTCTCTAAAACTTCACTTCCTTGTTTTTCTAATGCAATCCATCTTTACTATATAACTCCCACTTTCCAATAAAAAAAATCCCACACATCCACAAACATCATCATTTTTCTCACACAATTTTTTTCAATCTCTCATTTATAGAACATGACCTATCTAACATATACCTCTTGTCAAATCTTGGTAATAATCCAACTATTACTACTCTTCCTTTAATCTTACTCAAATTCCTAATCAATTTTATGTGCTCATCCATTACTCTCTCTGATGGCTTTGGCAAATTATTAGTCCCTACTATAACATACACATATCTACTCCCTTTCTTTTTTATCTGTAAAATCTCCAATTCTAATTCCAGGCAAACATACTCTTACTTACCTGTTTCTATTTTTCCTTGTAACTATATCACCACATTCTCTAATTAATGAATCTCCTATCAATACTGTCTCATAGTCTACTTTCTCTGCTTCATCCACAACCTTCTCTACCATCTTCTGGACCTCTTTATCTACTTCTTCCTTAACATTACTACTCAATAATTCCTTCATCTGCTCACATTTCACCTCTAATGATTTTAATTTTGCTTCTGCTTCTACATCTTTTATCTCTTTCTCTATCTTATTTATTCTTTGGCTAACCATCCCCATTTCACTCTCCTGTCACTTCACTACAACCATACTCTATTCTATCTTCCTCAATTACATTTTGCTCCATTACTCCTGACTTTTTCCTTAAACCATCTACACTTAGAAACCACTTTTTTACCTCTTTTATCACATTCACACACTGTCTACATAACCACAACCCTGTTACATCCTTCCTAGTCTTATTTAAACATTTCAAGTGAAAAACCTCATCACATACAGTACACTCTACAACAGCACGCCTAATTACTTTCTGGCCATTATATATGCATTGTGGAATATAAATGCAATTCATATTCCTTATTTTCCAAGTCACCTACTTTATATTTGACTTTATACTTCCATCCTTCTCCTTAAATCTCTTTTCACAGAAGGATAAAACTTTACTTTCTTTCAATAACGATCGATCAATAACCACAAGTTTTTCGACCGTAGGCATCCAAAATGTTATCCTTTTCCTCAAATAAATCACTCCCTTTTTTAAATTAATAAAAAAAAATTTAGTAACAAACTTACTAAAAAAAATAAACTAATCTTATATACAACTTAATTATAAAATATCATTACATTAACACAAAAAAATTTCAGAAACTACTTTCCATTTTACTTTGCTTTGTATATTATTTGTTCAGAAAAGATATAAACGAACAGAAATAAATTTGATAATGTTTGCTTATAAAATTATATATATATATTTTAATAACAAACTATTGCCATCTATTGACGATTCTTAAAACTATTTTTATTATATTTTTATTTATTTTGAAAAGCTCAGACTAATAATTAGAGTTATTAGTTTTGTTATTGAATATGTTATAAAGTCAAAAACTACATAAAATGTTCTCAAATATCTTTCACTAATAAGATTTCAGTGTTAAGATTAGATACTTTTGTAAAATCATACAATGGAATAATATTTTCTTCACATGTTATAGCTTTTATTTTGATAACTTTAACAGTCTAGTATACACAAATTATATGTAACTTATATAATAAATTTTCTATAGATTCCTAATTTAGTTCACCCCAGATATTATTAAAAACAATTAAATTAACCATTTCCTTTTATTATTTGTTTATATGTTAAATTCTCTACAAGAAGACATATTGAGGTAGCAACCCAGAAGTTCAATTGGTTATAGTCAGCACCTAAACACATAAATAATACAGAATGTCTTTTTTATCATAAGTGTAAAAACATTTAAATTTACCACTTTTTCTATGTGAAGGTAAGCTATTAAAAGAAAATGATTCTATATTTTAATAATATTATGAATGTAAAAGATATAGTTTTAAAATAAACATTTCTATGATAGGTTTTACCTTATAATTCGATAAACAGTTTTAATTCAAAAAGCTCTGTACTCTTAGCAATAAGACAGAGTCATGGAATTAAAAAGTAAAAAATTGTAACTTTTACTGACATTGTTTGAACATTATAATGAGATGATAAATCCAGAACACTCTTAGATCTGACAAGCATGACTTTTTATATCTATATTTGATAAATTCATTTTATTTTGACAATTTTATTAGTAGTCTATTATCACCAACCTCTTTCTAGAGAAAATGAGGACTGCTATATGGCAAAAACAGGGCATTTGATCATCAACCCAGTTGATTCCATTGATGGAAAATGATCATTTTCTTTATCACAATGGAGATTTTGTTCTTTTCTCTCATTTTTGCTTTTATTTTCATGATTATCATCTTTTTGTCATTATTTTTGTATTGTACATTGTCTTTGGTGTACTAAGTTTGCCATCACATAGAACTGACTGCTAGTTTTATTAATCTTGATAGGTGTCACTAAATGTACTATATCTTGATTGATGGTCCTTGCATGATTGCTTCTGCAAGCTTGTATCAAACAGTATCATTTTCACTCATATGAATTTTGATAATGAAGTCAGTTTTTGGCCTTATTGATTGTTAAATGTGAAGGTTGGTTTTATTATGCTTGACATATTTATATTTTTTAAATGCTTTTATTAATATTGGAAAATCTGTTTAACTTTTGATCTTTTTCAAGTTAGAATGAAATTTTAAAATTGAGATTTAATATATTTAAATTCAGTAGAATTACTTGAAAATTGATGTATCACTAAGTTATTTCACCCTAATACATTTGAAACACTTATCTTTTTAATATGTCAACTAGTTTGATAGATATGGAACAGAGGGTGGGAAAAATATGAAAAATATTCAATAATTTTATGTATAGCACTTATCAATTATTTTTCAAATTTTTATTTGTTTTAAATAATAGTCATGAGAGAGCAGTAAAAAAAGTTTCAGTTTAATAACATTTTAAAAACCATTTTAAACTCTTAATGTATATATCATATTTAGTATGTGTACATAATTATATGGTATAATAAATTAGTAACTAAGTTTTCTATTTAAAATTGTTTCTATTTTTATTTTAAAACAATTGTTATATATATAAAGTAAAGTAGAAAACTCGCAAAAATTGTGAAAAGTTAAAAAAGATTGTAAATTTTTTTCTTTAGCATTTTTTTAAAACAACTATTTTAAAATAAATAAATAAATCTATCAATTTAAATAGAAAATTTAATTACTGATTTATTATACATATATAATTATATACACATACTAAATATAATATATACATTAAAAATATAAAATAGAAATTCATATATCATTAAAAATAATATACATTAATTTACTGCAGAAATATTTAATAACTTACATATACTATATATGTGATACTGATTTAAAATAAAATTATATGTATTAAGTGAAGTTTATTTCCAATATATACACATGTATTATTATGTATACATACTAAGCATGATATATACATAAGGAATATACATTTTAATTTATAGCAGAAATATCTATTAATATATATATCAACTATAATTGTCTAATTAATTTAAAGTATGATATAGTTTTATATTTTCATTTACTGTATCAATTCTAAAATTTAAAAATAATAGAGATGCTTTTTTTAATTTTATTAAATGCTTTTATTGACTGGGCACTAAAAAGAAATAAAATAATTGTTTCGTTAACTGCAATTGTAATTTTTAGATTTAACATGAAATAAAAGCATGGAGAGTCCAGAAATTAATTAAATCAATCACCATACCATACTTTTATTTTAAGTTAAATCTAAAAACTGAAATTGTGCTTGAAGAGACAATTATTTTATTTCTTTTTAGTGAACAGTCAATAAAAGCAATTAATATATAATTTTTTGTCTCTATTATTATAATGTTCTTTTTAGTCATCAAAGTAATCTTTATATTTCTTGAGATACCTTGATTTAAAATTGTTTCTTCTTATGAAATCTAAATTAAAAATGGTATGTGATCCAAAAGTTTTTTCTTACTATCAGTTTCCTTATATTTTTTATTAGTTGTGCTTTGATTTGAATAAATTGAGCAGATAAAAATGTTCTCAGCTAAACCATGAAATTATTCTATGATTAAACCTTCATACTCTACTTCTTGACACTTTTTTATTGCTTTTGACCTTTATTTACTTTGCTTGAGGCATATCTGATGAAATATTTATTGATGGACATTAATATTTCTTAAAAGTATGATTGAACTATTCATCAACTGCTATAATAATTAATCAGTTGCAAAGAGGTAACATCTTTTGCAATCATCAAATTCCACATTTGATCAAAATTTATTATTAGAGGAAGACATATTCAATTGTGAATATAATGCAGATTACAATTTCTGTTAAAAATGGATTTGGGGTAGCTTTACTTCAATAAATACCTCTAAAAAATTTCATTCTGTGAATGTATATGAAATCTAGTATTTTTTCACCATCATCAAGTATTACATTAAAGCATGGATGAACCATTTACTATGATAAAAATGAAAAAGCCTTCACATCATAATTTAATTCATATCCTTCGGTAACTGAGACAGTTTTACCTGTGGTGAAGTCACTATCATCCATGAAGTCATAATCTAAAATACCATAAATTCTTTTTACCTTTGGTTGATGATTTTTTGTGTTTGGAGTTCAGCAATTATGTCTCTTTAGTTATATTTTCTGTTTTAGCTCAGGTGATGCTATAGGTCCACAGTTTTTGCCTTTTGCAGATGAATGGCTAGATTCTTAAAAAATACATGACAATTTCAACTCTATGTTCTCAAGATATGAGAATTAAAAAGGAACTGTTTTGTGTTTTTGATTCTGATTTTAATTTAGATTTTATTTTTTCAACAGAGCTTTCATTTCTATTAAGGCATACATTTTATACTCCTATGGATGGTGGTGGCAGATATTTTTTAAATTCATTTGTATCATTATGAAGATCTGATGGAAAAGGTTTTTGAAGTAAGGGGATTCTGCAGAAGTATGAATAACCTTAATGTTACTTCAGAAAAAGTTATTGTTTAAACTTTTAATCATTCTTTTATAAGTTTAAATAAATATTTCTCAAATTTAAAAGTATGTCTGTATTTTTTTATAATTGTTGTGTACATAATTTGCAATATTATCGCCAAATAACCAATAGAATGTCCACAATCTGGTCAGTGCAATCAGTAGATAAAAGATGGACTCAATTTTTTGCAGCAGTCTAGAACAATTAAATAACAGCAGATTGTGGATAATCTATTGGATTGTTAAGCTTTGACTTTTGTGCTGCAAATTATATTTGGAAACCAGATAGCTATTGAAAAATTATAGTTTAACACACACACATATATATATAAAATGGGGTGTTAATCATGAATTACATCACTTTAAGTAGTTTAGCAAATCACTACTTTAAAGATTATTTATATAATGTACAAAGGGTTGTATAGTTAAAATATCAATCTACAGGAAACAAATTTTATGTTGATCAGTCATTTACATAATGAAAGAAAGAATGAAGACTAATAGGTAATCAAAAAAAATGAAAATAAAGTTACCCAAATAATGAAATATCCATTGCTTTAAGTTATCCACCATCAGAATATAAGTCACATACTAGTGTAATAATTAAATAACATTGAAAAATCTTTTTAATCACTAAGATACATATTCATTTAACTACATAGTGGGTTGGCTTCCAGTTATATAAAAAATAAGATTTAATTTAGCATCAAGTAATATGCTAAGTCATAATTTAATATAAATTAAAAATAGATATTTTTTTCTGAATTTATTAGATTCATTTATACATATAAAGTTAAATATCTTCACATTTAAATTGCCACTGACATTAATTCATTACAATAAATTTATTACTTATATTAAAGTGATGCAACCCTGAGGATTACTGATAATAGCCAAATTCATGCCCAAATTTCTCTTCATGATTCATTGACATACGTCTTTAGTGAATACAAACTATTTTTCTTAATTATCATTAACTTTAAAAGCACTCTTCTTATGGCAAAACTAAAGGATTATGTAAATTTTGTAGTGATAATTCATAAATATAAGATCATAATATCTTTAAAGATGCCATTTTATTGAATAAACTACAGATGATATTTAATCCTTAATCCTCACCCTTTACCACTACTACCTTGAGAAGTAGCTAAGTCATTAGCACTGATGCACGACTAAATATTAGGAATGGAGCACTAGATAAAAAAATATGCTTTGGAACTGAAATTAAATTTAAATAACTAACAATTTTATTAAAAGATTTTTGATAAAGATTGTGTATAGTTACATATTTATATAAAATTAAAAATAATCAATTTGAAACAAAATTGAAATAGATAACTCATTATAAATAAAAATATTATTTAATACATCAACCCGGTTTTCATTTCTTAATGGAATTTTTTCATGATATTTCTTTTTACACAATCACATGGCCAATTACTACAGCAACTCCCCCAATGGAGATTATTTACATTACATTACAATAAATATAATTATTAAAATACATACATTAAATATAATTAGTAAAATACATATATGTACATAAAAATGATTAAACTTATTACAGTCCTTTTTTTCCTTCCCCCCCTCCCATAATAATAATTTTATTTATTTATTCATTATGAAGCAAACAATAAAATTCCATATAAGAAAAATCTTGTGTGAGGAATTTAAATATAACAACTAAAAACACTAATAAAATACACACACAAAAAAGTATAAATATAGCATAAAATATTAAAATCACACAGATATTGCATTTGGCAATTCAATCACAGTAGTAAATAATTACAACATAACATACAATATAAACAAAAAAATAAATAAATAAATAAAATAAAACTAATGCTTAGCATAAAATAACCAGTGCCGTAAATGCTTTTTAAAAATCAAATAAGATAGTGTTCATTAAATTCACAGAACAATCTCTTATAAATACATATTAAATAATTTAAGACCATTATAACTAAATTGCTTCCTACTAGATGTTTTAAGAAAATTAGGTAAAGCTAGTTGATATTTAGTAGATAAATGAGTATTTACAACAGAAGATTTAGTATCCAAATGAAGATTCCTACAATAAATATCAAGAATCACTCTATATTTATACAAATGGAAAACATCTAGTATATTAAAAGTGGCATAAATATCTTTAACAGATGTGGTACGTGATCTACCAAAAATGATACACATTGCATAATTCTGTAAAATAGACAATGTAGTCATTGCAAAAGTAGAACAGTTCCCCAAACTGATATATTATAACATAATAAGCTTTGATAAGAAGAAATTTATAAAGTAATCAAAGCTGACCGAGGAAAAAATTTAGATAAGTAGAAAAACAAATCATTTAATTTATGTAAACGAGAACAAAGAAAGTCAATATGGTTTGACCAAGATAGTCTGGAGTCAATAAAAATACCTAGATAGCAAATATCAACAAATGAAATGTTAGCACAAGTACAAGTGCTATTACAATGCCGAAAATACTTATTACAAATAGTAATGTTAAGCGAATGAATATTTGACTTATAAGAAAAATTAATAGCTTTTGTTTTACTCAGATTAATTGATAAATTATTAAATGCTAACCATTTACTAATTAGGATTAAATCATCATTAATTATTTTTTCAACAACATTATATGAAACTGCAGCATAAGATAAAGCAATATCATCTGCAAAACCATAAATCTTAGATTCTAAAGGTAGAGAAAATAAATCATTTATATAAATTATAAATAAAATGGGACACTAAACTGAACCTTGTGGTACACCATGGTTAACTGTTATAAAAGAGCTTACAACACCAGAAATATTTGTTGCTTGTTTTCTATCCTTTAAGTAACTCACAAACCATGAAATAAATCCACCACGAAAACCATATGAATATAAACGCTTAAGTAAAATAATAATAATAACAATAACAGCAACAACAACAACAACAACAACAACAACAACAACAACAATAATAATAATAATAATAATAATAATAATAATAATAATAATAATAATAATAATAATAATAATAATAATAATAATAATAATAATAATAATAATAATAATAATAATAATAATAATAATAATAATAATAATAATAATAATAATAATAATAATAATAATAATAATAATAATAATAATAATAATAATAATAATAATAATAATAATAATAATAATAATAATAATAATAATAATAATAATAATAATAATAATAATAATAATAATAATAATAATAATAATAATAATAATAATAATAATAATAATAATAATAATAATAACCTCTTCCTTTTATTTTTACAATTATAACTCTAAAGTTTCCAATAATCTAACAATGTCTATTTCCCCCCTAATTGGGCTGGACCTTTAACCATGTTTACACATTTGTTTAAATTTTCTTGTATATACAAAGTCTCATAACATTTTCTTATAATTTTTAACATACTTTATTACCTGAATATTTTTTTAACAATTCATTTTATGTCCAGTACTCAAAAAATGTATATATGGCCCTAATCTTATATCCTTTCTGTTAATTGCCCTATTGTGTTCCTTACCTTTTTCCATGGTAATCTTTCCTGTCTGACCTATATATATATTATGTGATTATGTAAAAAGAAACATCTTGAAAACATTCCATTAAAGAATGAAAGCTGGATTGATATATTAATTTTTTTATTTTATTTATAATGCGTTGTCTCTTTTAATTTTCTTTTAAATTGATTATTTTTAATTTTATATATAGAAGGCAACTTTATGGATAAATTTTTAACATTGAAATTTTATCATTTAAAGCACATATTTATATATAACATAGAGAAAGATATAAATTGATTTGAATTGACACATCAAATTTCTTGCATAAACTTTTTAATCACAGAATTGGTTTTAAAATTATATTATTTCTGGCTTTTATCTAGTAATTAAATTTGCTATATATCTCCAATGCATTCAATTCAGTTTTAATAAAACTAATGTAAATATTCAATAAATGCAAATTCAATGTGTGGGCTCATTTAATTCAAGGAGGAAAATTATGTTCATCCAAAAATTCCCAACAATCAATGATAATAAAACTTTTATTACATATCAATATATAGACAAATGTATATATTTAACTAAGACAAATGACTAGTCAATACAGACCCAAAATGTAATTATTTACTTATCAATTCTTCAGAAAATGAAATATATAACAAAATTGTTCTACTGGTTTTACGTTAGAATATGCATATCAATTCAGATGTCAATTCTAAAACATATATATAAAATGTCCATTAATTAAAAACTATTGTAATAATAAAAATAATATAATGGTAATTAATTATGTATATATTGTAATGTCCACAGGTAGATTTAGATTTTATTTTATGCACTATAAAGTGCAGTTAATCCAACTATATAAAAGAAAAATATTTCATTCATGTATGAATTCAAACATTTCTAAAACATAGTTATATTCCCTGATTAACTGACCTAATAATTTTATTAAGATGTTCATTGTGAGTAAAATCAGTTTTACATTTATTTAAAAGGGCACCAGGATTTTAGACCCACTGATTTCCACCACATTGCATCATGTATTTTTGCAGCAAATAACTAAACGTAATTTTTACATGATTTCACTTTTTATCAAACATAATTTAAGAATTTTTCCCAATGTTCATAGATTGAAATGAACATGTTGGCATAGATAATTGTACATTTCTTAAATTAATCTTTTGTAATAGTAAAATCTAATAAATTAAAATTAGTAACGAACAATGAAAAGTTGATATTAAAGATAAATATTTTATTCTAACAAATTAAAATATTCAAGCGGTAAATTATTAATAAAATTGGAAAGAAACATACATATAGAAGTTCTTGTTACACTTAAGTTTTTCCTAGGTGAATGTCTATATTGATATTAGAAGCTTCATAGTTAAGGTTAGTTTCTAAACACTTAATTAGTCACAAATCAGGATATGAACAATAATAGCTTACTGGTAAGTTTGTGTAGACTGTAGAAACTTATAGAATACATGTTTTTCTTGGGATTCCGACCTCATTGAAAGTTAATTGATTTCGTCTGCCGACTTTTTTTTACATTTCTGGTCTGCTTTAAGGTTGGGTTTGAAGACTTTTGGAGTGACCTTTTCATGAAGAAAGAGGGTATCTGCAAATGCTCCAGTCTCCAGTCCTGCATGAAAACTTATTTCAGCGATATGAGTAATCCTGAATAGAAGCATCTAACCACAATTGTGAGAACAAGACAACTATGATTAGCTCCTTGTTCCTCTATCCAGGACATACAAAAAATTGCTAACATCAGATAAGATAAGACCTAGCTGCTTGAAGTTATTTGGTTTTTATGCTTGTGACCAGTTTTTTAGATTTTTAGATTTCTGCACATATATTATCATTTGTTTTATTATCAAAATACAAGTTGATAACCTTGTACATTTATTTTGTATTTTTAATTACAAAATTCTTTTTTTTTAATAAATTATTTTGGCCATCTTTAATTATTGTTAAAACCAATTATTGTAATCTCTTGCATTTGGAATTTCTTTCCTTTACTTATCTAGATTAGTAATCTGTGTGTATTTTTATTTCCTCCAATTTTAACTTTTATTTTTAATTAAATAGATAATATTAAATGCACAAATAATTTTCATTGTATGTTTCCAAAACCAAATTGCGTCTTTTGAACCGTCTTTAAGTTTGACTTTTTTTTAAATATTTTAATACAGTTCAATACATACTTAATAGTTTATAGTATCTGCTGAATATTAATTTTGACTCTTTTTGCTCATGATCAGATGTAAATATTCATTTAAGTAATTTATGGGCAGTTAATTTTATTTTCTCTTCATTATCTTCAACTTCGTGACTCTGGAACTTTGCAAACAGGTTACATATTCAACTTTGCATTACCAAGGTAGGATGGATTTCATGCAAGGTCAATAAATGTAATAGCGAGATTTAATGGATATCATTTTTGGGGGACAAAGCTGTATCTCAATAGAAATCTGAAAATAACATGTTGAATAGCTGGACAACACACTTCTAATAAACAATTTGCACATCATATGGATAAAATCTCCTACATTTGAAATATGAATAGTACTAATACATATTTTCATTAATGGATTCCAAAGTATAGTTAAAAACAGAACTGTCTTATCAAAGGTGCTTTTATGTTTTTATTCTTTATCTTCCTTCTGTTTGATGGTATTGAAACTCCATTTCTATTTGATATAAGAATAAACATTATCTATAAATCTTTTAACAATAATGCTACATTTTTTATATCACCACCTAAGCAATTGATCAAAACTTCATCATCTGCTTTTGCCATTTTGTTTTTATATATATTCAGATTTACAACTTTATTTATTCATATATAAAAAAGACAATTTATTTTTCCTATTTCTGAAATTTCATACAGATTAACATTTTTTAATTAATGTTAAAATAAAGGTCAGATCATATTTTTTAATCTCATCTGAACATTTTTGTTTAATAAATCTTCATCTTTAATTCTTACAATTTCAACCTCATCTTGTATTTGGCTTTAAAAAGATATAAAATTTACAGTCATATCTTGACCCCACACTTCAGTCTGAAAATAGTAATAAATAGAGACTAGTTGTAAACTAAAAATTCTGTGTATATTTATTTATTTTGCTCATATATATCTTTTTGCAGTAAACTTATAATTCAGCATTTTGATCAGACATGAGACATTTACTATACATTACTATAAGTATCCCAAAGTCATTGCACCCCTTATTAATTTAAACGATAGAGTCTAAAAACTCTTTTTAATTAGAACATGACTGCGATAATTATAATTATGCGCAAACTACCTTACAATTATGATTTTTGTTGTACGTTTCTGTGTGAAATATCTTAACAATTTTAACTTTATTTAATTATTTTTTTATGATTTAGTATTGTAACTATCATTTTAACATTAACCTCTCTCTCTGGTGTTCAAATTTAGATCTCTTGGGGATAGATATATCATACATTTAAGTGATTGATTTATAATGGAAGTTGATCCCATTATGATATATATATATAAAGTTGTTTTGGTTCATGAATTTTTATTGTATATGTAACAGTAAATACTTATTTTATTAAGAAAATTTTAATAACTCACTGTAACATCAGAAATCAAAATTTAAGCAATGAGCACTAGATGGCAGTACTTTCTGTGTCTTGTTATTTATCGGGGAAGACACTGAATTTGCATTGTCTCCGTTCAGTAATCAGTTTTATTTCTATTCTAAAATTCAAAGCTAATGATGAAAAGTAAAACAGCCTATTATCCGAGATATTTTTTGAATAGATTCTTTTTTTTTCTCTCCCTATTTCTATAAATGGAGTGTATATTAATTTTTTCTAGAGTGAATTTTTAATGTCTCTTATTATTGACTAATATCCACACACACACTCATGCGACTTTATTATTTTTATACATTACTAATATACAGTTTTTAATCATACATAATAGTATAAATTTATAATAAAAAAATTTTTTGTATCATCATAACAACATTGGTTGATTTTTTCAGTTTACTAGAGCATAAACGAAATCACTTTTTCTCCATTACTTTAGCGCCATCTTTTGTAAGCATGAACAATTATTAGTTATGAGTTAATAGTAAGGGAAAGAAAAAATAATCTTGTTTAAACTTTATTACACTTAATAAAAATTGAATTCATTGCTATAAAAGAAGATGAGATTTATCATTATATGCTGTTATTGGGTTTGTGATTATTAGGTCAACAAGTTTTTTTTGAGAGATTTTTTTGATGGTTGAAGATACAAAATAAAATCTTAATATTTAGATAAAGTGACTATGAACATAATCATCATCATCATCATCATCATCATCAACCATTATCAATCCACTGCAAATGAAGATCTCTCCATGTTCAATCCATCTTCTCTGATCTTTAGCTCCTCTTCTCCACATCACCCCTGCACACTTTCTTATTTCATCCATCCATCTCATATGTGGTCACTTTCCGGATCTGTTACAATCTTTTGGAATCCAGTTTAAGATTTCAATTATCCATCTATTATCATCTCTTCTAGCAATATGTCCAGCCCAACTCCATTTCAGTCTTTTAATTCTTTCAATGTGGTCAGTAACACCTGTTTGTTCTCTTACCCGTATATCACATTTTCGATCTCTTCTTGTTACTCCTAATATGCATTTCTCCATACTTCTTTGAGTGGTCTAAAGTTTTTGTATTGCTCTTTATTAAGGGTCCAAGTCTCAAATCCACAAGTAAGAATTGGTTATTAGTATGTGGTTATTCATATAGTATACGTACATGGATAGGTTGCTCATCAACATGCATTAGCCAGCGTGGTGAGTTTATTAGCTTTTTACCTCTGAGTTTAATATCTTCTCAGTTGTCTGATAAGGCAGAATGAATGTATGTGTAAATGATGAACATAGTAATGGCATATTTATAACCTAAGGATATGATCTGCGATCCTTGTGCCTAGTACATCAGTGTTATTGTTTTAACACCATAGATAAGAAAGACTTCTATTAATCATTAATATAGCTTAGTAAAGATGATAAAAAGAGGAGAATGTATCAGATCCACATTATGTAAAATGTATACTTTTTTATTTTTCACTCTGATCAGAATGTCTTCTAGTTTAATAAGAATTACACCTCACATTTTTATTCTCTGAGATGAGTGAGATTTTGAGAATTCTAATAGTTCAGCCATATGAATAAAAAGAATAGTTTGCTGAATAGTAGTGAGTAAAAAACATTTAGCAACCTATGTTGCTATTGTGAATATTTTTACTTTCTTTATGATCATTCTAAAATTCAGTCTACTTACAGTGATGTCATTTAGGTGCGTTGCATTTGATTTTTTTTTTTTTAGATTCTTTTATTTTTTTTTTTATAGTAAGTGGTGAAAGCAGTATAATATTGGGATAAGTCTTCATTTGTGGGTGTTTGTGAAAAGTGTTATGGCATCAGTAATACTCAATTTATTTCCCTAAAATGACTGCTTCTCTATTTAAGCTGCCTGCAGATGTAGCAGGAAAATAGTCTAAATATTCATCTCAAAAATTTCAAGGTGCTAATATGTTTGCATCATGAAATACAAAATAAAATGTATCATGTGTTTCATATCTTTATAAAATCCTACTATGAAACAGCATGCTATTATTAAATTTTGTTTTAAATCAGGCAAACTGTTACAGAAGCATTAGAAATTATTCAAATTGCGTGTAGTATTGAAGACATTAGTAGTATGAATAAAATGAATATGTTAATATATTTTATGAAACAGCAATAATAGTATATCAAATGATTAGTTTAGTTAATTTAAATAAAATTATGATTAAACGTTAGACACATTGCGATTTCTGTAAACAGGTATGATAGTAATATACTAGTAATAAACATGAAATATTTGATATTTCTCACTAACTGGCCATGTTGTACCAGTAGGGGAATGCCTTCATTATGCCAAAAATTTTAAAAACTTTCAAATAGTTTCATGTAAACGAAAAAGTAATTAAACATGAGGTTGATTTTGTTTTTATTAATAGGCCACTTTGACCCCCCCCCCCTCAGACTTTCGACAGCTATATATAGTTTTGTATATCATATGATGGGCACAAAATTTGTGCCTACAATGTTTTGGTATCCTTTTAACTGATGTAGAATTTTTTTCCTGTAATTCTTTATTGTTTTCTAATCTGAAGCATATCGCCTTAATGAAACCAAACAACTTTTTAGAATATTTTTGCGATTATTCATACCTCCATGCCTACAAAAGCTACTTACTGTGAAATATTTGTTAAAATATTACTATTGTTGGAGACTTCCTATTTTCAGCATATTGCAGAAGCAAATATACAATAGGAGATTCAACATCATCTTATCTTATTTAAGTTAGATAGTTGAATTGGAAGACATATTAATGTCTGAAAATTTCAGATTTTCTACTTAATAGTTATCCATTGGATAAAGTGCTGGGTTTGTCCTGGTATTTTAATCTAATGTTTGAATGTCCTGGGACCTCACTGAGGGAGCCAGTAGCAGAAACTGGTCTGGAGTTGGGGATATTCTGAAAACTTTGTTACGAGCTTATTTGCGAGCTCTATATATAACATTTGTAATACAAGCTTGTTAAATTAGGTCATGTGACATATGCCTTGATTTCTTTGTAATTTTATTTTTTGCTATTAAGGCTTTGGTGATTTTATATTGCTAAAGCTATTAATATATGGTGTACCTGAACTTAGTTCAGTTTCATGTGGCTATTTAAGTTAGATAGCTGGATTGGAAGACATATGAATATCTGAAAATTTCAGATTTTCTACTTAATAGTTATCCATTAGATAAAGTGCTGGGCTTGTCCTGGTATTTTTAATCTAATGCTTGAATATCTTAGCACCTCACTGAGGAAGCCAGTAGCAGAAACCGGTCTGAGGTTGGGGACATTCTGCAAAGCTTGTTAAGAGCTTATTTGCAAGTTCTATATATAACATTTGCAATACAAGCTTGTTAAGTTAGATCATGCAACATACGACTTGATTTCTTTGTAATTTTATCTAAAAAGCTGAAGAAGGTATCAATCATCTTAACCTTGAATTCTCAAAATAATAATGCTGACTAATATTTTCTATTTATTAAAAAAAAATTGAGAAAGATTAAAAATCTTGATTTTATCCATATTAAGTAGGGCATAACCTCAATTTATATGACTTAAACTTTTTGACATTCATGATGTGTGTTTGTTCTTTATCTTTTTTAGAACACGAAGTCAAATCTTAGCTTCAAAAAATTGCATATCTTTTTCAACAAATAAAATTTTTTATTTCAATTATTATTTTTTTGTATTACCTGATAATTTAATTCATCCAAAATTTGAGTGCCTGTCAAAAGCAGTCTTATCTTCCAGATATGTGGACGATACTTTTGTATGTGCTAATGAAGAAACTATTAATAAAATTCATATTGAATTAGTATTTGCAGCTGCTCTAACTTGGACCATTGAGAAGGAAGGGAGTTCCTGCACAACATAAAATTTTTAGACTTAGATATCATCAAACGGACAATGTTTTAGACTATAGGATGATTTTACACTAGGAACCATACACCCTAGGTCTAATACTTTCTGCATATAAACTTAAAGCTGTGCAAATTCAAGACTGATCAGAGAAGAAACATCGATATATACACTAAAGACTTAATAAACCTTTTTCTTGGATCATGAGTTGTAATCAGACCATAACTTTGGTCACTCTATGGCTGACATTGTTTATTCTGAGAGAGATAACAGAAAGGTAAAGGAGGTATGGTTAATAGCTAATGATCATCATGCCATCAATAAAAAGGACTCTAGTATGCCTCTTTCTAAAAACTGGCACTTATAATGACCACTTTCATCATTAGTATGTAAATCTACTTCTAAAGATTCATTTTTATGATAATCTATTGTTTAACATTCAAAAGTAACTTTAAATCGAGATCTCAACTTCTTTTAGTCACATGATTGTGATGTTACTCAGTTTTGAAAGTGCTCAGCTTTAAATAAATATTCTTTATTATATTTTCAGATCTGTTCTGTTGTTAAAAATGTTTTAACATTTTTTGAATCTTACTGTTATTTTATTATTAACTACAATATTATATTTTATGGTGTGCAAATTTTAATGTCATCTCTTTTCTTTAATCACTATTTTGTTTTCTCTTCTATTTTGTTCTTATCATTTTCTTCTCAGTCATTTTTAATTGCTGATTTTATAAATGTTGTCTTTATTATATTTATGCCACATTTTATATATTTAATAAAAATTCTAAATCAAATGTCATATCCCCTTCAAACTATTCTCTTTATATGAATACAAATATAATTTATATACTTGGAGTTTAGATGTAATCATAAGGTATTTGTACACAGACTTTCCAGCTCCCTTCGACAAACCACTCTATCTCATACAATCAATACACGTGACCACATATATGTGAAAAAGATAAATGATTTCCAATATACATATTTTATGCTGAACCAGCTGAAAGGAGTTTTAAAGTCGGATACAAATCTCCTATAATTATTCTATTTATTGTTGTTATCCAGATTTGTTGATTATACATTAGTAAGTTATTTTAATTGTTAATAAATGACATGATACTTATATAAGACTAAAAATCTTAGCACATGCGCCCTGAGTGCTTAATTTTAACAAGAGAGACCTCTACAAATCATAACACAAGATTCAACTTTATAAAGATAAGAAGGAATCCTCTTATCTCTGAACCTATTTTCTTAATTATCAAATGTAAAGCATATTGATTTGGGAGCATGAAGCTAATAAATCTTTTCACTGATTAAGTCCACTATTTCTGTTAAACATTAACGTTCGCAAAATCTTTTGATTTACAATGAGAAAATATTCAGATATTAACTTTAAAAATATTTTGAATCAATTTAAAGTTGTAAATATTAATTTTTATTTAAGCGTGATGTCAGAACTTAATACTTCTATAAGGCTAAAACCTTAGTACAAGTACCTTGAGTGCTTAATTTTAACAAGAAAGACCTACAAATCATAACGCAAGCTTCGACTTTATAAAGATAAGAGGGACCCCCTCTTATCTCTAACTTATTTTTCTTAATTATATAGGCAAATTTAAAGCATATTGATTTGAGAGCATGATGCTAATAAATTTCTTCACTGATTAAGTCCACTATTTCTGTTAAACATTAACGTTCGGAAAATCTTTCGATTTATGAGTCAATATTGTAAATGACTAATCCTTTTGTTGAAGATGCAGACCTACGATAATTACATAAAATGCCAAAGATCTGTATTTAATCTAGAAAATAAATTTAAATAGTTCTATCTTTTACACCCATATCGAAGAACTTTTGATCATATTCAAAAATTAATCTAAATGAATATTACACTTTTCTTAACATTCTTATCTTTACCTTCTTTAAATCTAACTGCATCTAAAATCATAAAAACCTGCACCTGAATCTTTCAAATGATATAATCTAATAACACATTTCTTATTTATTCTATGCCCTATTAACATAATATGCATTTAAAATTTTGTTTTTGTTTTCATTTATTTGCTTGTTTCTTAGTCTTCAGAACATAAGTCCTTGCATTAAACATCATCAATTATTATCATATACATCAGTAGTTGTTCTCATGTGTTAAGACTTTATTGACTCTCTTTTACATAAATAATGGATTCATTCTTATTTTGTATTTTTCATCAAATTCTATTATCCTTTCATCTTATTTTTAATAGAAGTACACTGAAATAAATTCTCAACATTTTGCATTACTTGTACATTTGTTTAGTTTTTTTTCTTTACGTTAATCCAATTAATATATTTTAATAACTTTATTATAGCCACAAATTGTAGTTTTTTATTTTTTATATCGTATTATTTAAAGCATCCTTTATAAAAATTAACACCTATATATTTCATTTATTAATATCTTGTTATCACCAACTCTTTACCATATTATTACTTAAGTCTTATTCCTTCTATAATATTCTTTTAATTTCATATTAGTCCCCCCCCCTCTTTTTCACAATCCTTAATACGAATTACCTTCTCTTGTTATTGATATATCCAAATGTATATATTACTACACTTTCTTCAAATAATAATTTCTTATAACTCATTTCTTCTTACAATCTCTATGTCCACTTCTAACAATAAGCTTTTTTTATTTTCATCTAACAATATAATAAAAAGTGAAACTACAATATAAATTTAGAAACTATAAGAGTATATTCCTTCTCCAGCAGTTAAGGTATTAGTATTTTATGATCCCTGAATCTCATCTAACCAACTCAAGACAACCTAAGATCTTTATTCTCTAGTTACTAACAACTAGATGGATTGCCCAATAATGAGATTTCTAGTTTGGTTGGCTATTGTCTGATTGAATGAAAGAACATGTCTGGTTGTGATTTTATAACATTTCTAATATTCACTTATCCCAGATTTATTTCAGTAATGATACATTATCCCAAGGGTTCTTTAAAATGTTATCAGTCATCAGCAAATAAAAAGCTGGAATAAGATAGAATTTATATTTAACCCAATTATAACTATTTTATAATTATTGCAAATATTACATAATAATGGCAACATTGGGAAGCCCTGTCTTATAAACTTTCCAATAATCTTCTTATTAAGCAGTCAATGTGCCTAATGAAAATTTTCTCCATAACTTCCTATTATTTTTTTGACAAACTTCTATTCATTTCTCTTTCCAATCCATTATAATTCTTTTCCTCATTTTAATAATAAATAAATAAATACTAATTTTTTCATTCTTTTTAAATGTCCAAAGCATTCATCGCAAAAAGTTTCATGTTTTATTTATTCATTATCATTATTATTATTTTTTTTAAAAAAATGTATAATTCATTAATGTTTTTGCCACTGCCTTGTAATTTTCTATAAACAACTTTGGATCTGTACCTTTAAAAAACAACTTCATTTTTATACTTCTTCTATTAACTTACCTTTTCATGTTTCAAGTTTTATTGTAAAATATTTCATTAATATTTCTTTTGTAGCTTCATCCATATCTCTTATGATTTCATTATTTTAGTCACAATATTCTCTTACTCTATCATTTCTTAGTTTTTAGCAGTATTTTCTTCTTTATAATTGCCATCATGCATGTTATATATTTCTCTTCATAACACTATGGTCTAACTTTAAAATATGGTTAACCATTATAATTGATATAGTTTCCTATTTGTGTATATGCTTTATTATTCAATTCTTGATATTTAATAGGAAAATTAAACAGGAAAAACTCCATATAGTGATGCCACTCAGCACAAGCCAGAGTAATCAATGGATGCCAGAAGGCTTGTGCATAAAATCCCTATCTAGTGCCTACTTATCCAATACCTCCAAACTAGTTTCTAGCTTGTGGTTTTCATCAGTGAGAAACCTTGGATCTAAGAGCACTGCATCTAGATCGGAACTAGATAGGGATTTTATGCACAAGCCTTCTGGCATCCATTGATTACTCTGGCTTGCACTGAGTGGCACTACTGTATGGAGAGTTTTGCTTGTTTTAATAAGAGTTATGAGCAAGCATAAGGAATGGTAATCATGTAATGTTTAGTGATTTAATATCTTAGAAAATGTCAGAAGTTTATATTAATCTCTTTACAATTCTTAATATTAATGTTAACATTGATTTACTGTTTATTACTAATCTGTCTTCTTAATCCTGCATTATTTATCAGAAATTTTATCTTAATATTATTTTATTGTTTTATACCAATCAAATTATCTTCCATACTAGAAATCTTTCTCTAAATAATTTTTACATTTTTATTTAATCACATTTTTAAATTTAGAATCTCTTTATATTATCTGCTTTAAATCTTACAGCTTCTTAAACAAATATGAATTTACATTTTCTTTTTTTTCATACCTCTTTTTCCTCTCAGATTCTTTTCTTTTATTATTCTTCGTCTTTTCATAACTGTTAGCTATAATTCAATCATTGTAAAATTAGGACCGTTCCATCCAATTTATTTATAATTTTAACAATTTATTCTTTATTAGCTAAATAATCTTATTTAATTATATATAGTTTATATCAACTTTCATATTTCTAATAAACTAACATTTAACTATCATATTTCTTTTTTTTTAATTTTATAAATATACAAATTTAATTTTTCCCTTTAACATCATCAACACAGTCTGTTAATTGTCTCTAATTTTAAAGACATTTATCTCCAAAAAATCATTTATTAATCTTATTCCATTTATTATTCGAATCATTTTTGATACTGAAATGTGTATCAATAAATCAAGATTTTCATCCAAGCAAATGTGATGTGATGTATTATGGCTTCTCCTTAAACGAAGTTAAGAATATCTCAGCAATTGTGCCCAGATAAACCTGTTAGCCACTTTATTTTACATTCCCCACTCTAATTTTACCCATAATCTGCTCTATCCCATTTCCACAACATAATCTTTGTCAACTCTATAACCTTTATATCTAAACCCCCCTTATCTTTTCCCAAACCCAGCATAAAAACCAATAATTCACTTTCTGTATAATCACTCTTTTCATATTTATTTTTCCACAACTTCATTATATGTACCCTTTCTGTTTTCAAACATTTACATTCAATTAACAAATGCCTAATATTTTCTATTCCTTCCTTACATAATTTACAAAATAAATCACCCATATTTTTCCATTTACATGTATATTCTTTTGTAGCTAAAGATCCCGTTCGAGCCTTAAACAATAAACTACTTTCCTTACTATTATCATACATTAACTCACACCTAATATTCTGTTTATTTCTATATATATTTAAACTCTTTTTACTCTCCATACTATTTCTCCATCTCTCTAACTCCCTAGTCTTTATTAATAAATTTATTCTTTTATCCCATTCCTTACTACTATAACACTCAATAATCCTCTTAACACAACCATTTTTTGTACAAATATACTGATATAAATTCTTTATCCAAATCTTTTGCATACCGCAATACCTTTCTCACCCATGTTGTTACCTGCCCTTTACTCATAACCCGATTAAATACTATTTTAGCTATTCTTTTATTATCCATAAACTGCAATCTACCAAACATTTTCATTTTACTTTTTGCATCTCTCATATTATAGTACCATTACGCCACCTATAGGTTGATTCATTCATTTAAAACAAAAATTTGTTTTATAGGATACCAATAACAAAAATAATTTTAATAATTTTATTTATATACACTTTTATATTCTGTACTTTTCATTTTTAAAACAATTTTTTAGAATTTAATATTTAGTAAAAATATGTGTCTAATTTAAATCATATGTGATAATACGATTTTAAAAAAGATTATATTTTAAATTCTATTTTTTTAGAATTGCAATCAATTTAAATGTTTTACAAATAATAAACACTATTTTATAATGAATTATATCTGAAAATATTGTTTATATTTTTATTATGAATTATCTAAGGAAATTATTTTAAATCTCTACATTTTAGATATACTAGAAATAGATTGATCTTGACAAGAATCTCTCTATATAGTATGTTAAATATTCTACCCAAAGTAGATTGAAGAAATCATGCTGTAGAGAGCTATAAATAAGTGATAATGTTCCATTATCACTGATACGAAGTTGTCATTACTTGATATAGGGTTAATTTTAAAGCTATATAATAAACTTTTATGAGGTTTTATTCTTTTATAATTCTTGTTTTGATAATAATTAATTATCTTTATTTTGTCTTAGAGAGCAGTGAATCTATTAATGATGAATAGACTTCATTGTAGGAATACTTCTATCAAAGAGATGGTAGATTACGTTTTGCTGTTCAAGCACAAAATTGAACTATGGCTCCATGTTTCTCATAAATTAATTTGATTTTAATAGCATATATCTTTAAAGTCTACTTTTCCCACAGAAAACAGAAAAATAAGATTGAATGAAGAAATATAAGAAGATAATTTTTTAGAAAATAGTTTTCTCCTATCTTTGTTATTAGGCATGGTCAAACTCCTTCAAATCATGTGACTTCCATTCTGATCATTCATAAAATTTCAACATAGTGTAAGAGAATAGTTCAACTGCTTTTTCCATATATGACTATGATTAGCTACCACTAACCTCATCCTTTATCCTCATTGTCCAATATAAAAATAACTGATAAGGTAAAATAATAAAAAATAATAAACATACATAAAGTAAAATAAAAGAAAAATGATGAAGATTATAAAAAAAACAAGCCTCATTAAAAAAATTTGTTTAATAGAGATAGTGATTAATACAAATTTCAGCATAAGATAAAAGGTTTACTAACTCAATAAAAACAAATTATACTTACTTAAAACACTCTGACTTTGCCAAATCCACATTCATTATTCGATCTATAAAATACCTGTTATTTTAAACCAAATAAAAGTCAAAAATGAATATAAAGTTACAGATGATACTGAAATGTTTATAATATTCAAAAATAAACTTTATAATCAAAATGTAAGATCTAATGAAAAAAATTTAAAGACAGGCTTAAGAATAACAATAATCAAAAATTTGCTTTGCAATAGAAAGAAAATTGAAAGTATCAGTAATTATTTTAGCATATCAGCAACAAAGGATAATTTCAAACTGCACCAGAGAAAGTGGTCATAAATTATTTACATACTATCATGGCAAAACTGTCCATACAGTAGTGCAACCCTGTGCCAACCAGAGTAATCAATGGATGCCAAAAGGCTTGTACATAAAATTCCTATCTAATGCCTACTCATCCAATATCCCCAGACTAGTTTCTGGCTTGGGGCCTTCGTCAGTGAGGAGCTTTGGATCTGAGAGCACTGCATTGGTTACTCTGGTTGGCACAGGGTGATACTAATGTATGGAGAGTTTTGCCTTGTTTATAAACAATTATGTGCTAATATAAAAGATGGTGATTGTGTGATATATACTACCATATGTTAAAAATATAAATATATAATTTCAGCATGTTTTTTCGACCATAATAAGTCATGTATTTATGGTTTTGACTTCAATTTTAATAATGGAAAAATATTGCAAATTAAAAAAAAAATAACAATAAAAGGAAAATAAAGAAAGCTATACTAATATACAAATACAAACATGAATTAATTAGTAGGCAGATAGCAAATGTTAAGATCACAGAATTGTGGGCAGGTTAGCCTTTCAAAGCATTAGTTGACAAAGATTACTAGGATAATCAAAAGTGCTCCTAAGTGGATACATTTTTTTAATTATCTAATTCAGGGGTCCCCAACCTTTTTGCACTTAAGAGCACATTCTATAACACCGGCCAAGTGGCGGGCACCATTTATTTTTTTCAACCAGATGGCGGGCATCATTTATTTTTTCAATGAACATTTATAGTTGGATATTTTTAATAATACACATAATGTACAAAAAATATTTATTTCAAAAATAAAATTTTAACATATAATTAATATTTATATTTACGCTATAAAAGTATAGTATGCCATACAATTTGATTACAATATAATACAATAATTTATAAGAAATTTAAAAAAATTAAATTTATTAGTATCAGATAAATAATTTTTTATCGTGTTTGGATAGCGGCGGGCACACATAAAGTGGTCTACGGGCACCATGATGCCCGTGGGCATAGGGTTGGTGACCCCTGATCTAATTACTGTATTTATAAATATTCAATTATATAATTACATATATTGCTTTGAAAAAATACAGACATTGAATAATATTATTAAATATATAATTAATTGTACAATATAATATAATATAAAATATCTTTACATAACAGCAATAATATATATATAATAAAAAAAATAATACACATAAAAGCTATCAATTTTTGGCCTTTTCAATGTGTTGGAACTATTTTACAATTACAATCTACATTGCATACATAGTGAGATCTATCACTTTTATATAAAATTAACTATAACTTATTATAATAATAATTCAATATGTAGAAGGCATAAAAATATCCTGTATAAATATATACTATATAATTTTCCACTCATTTATCATTAGCCAATTATTAATTAAATTAATTGATGTTTTATATATATTCATACAATTATTTTTGCTGTAATTAATGTAATTAGTTTCATATATCTTCCACCAGGTTCTTTAATATTGTTTCTCAAAACATTTATTAAACTAATTAATATGGATGATATATTACAAATATGGAGATGAGTTATGGAACTAACATTATTGAGTTAAACAAGGTTAGGTATTTAGTGTTTAAGTTCTTTGTTAACTTTATTAGAGAGTCTGATATAGCTTCCATGTCTCTTGAAAAATGAATGTTGTGGCAAGAGTTTTGTCTCTTTGTTTAATTTTCTCTATGCTTTGAATAAATAATGACTTTTCATCTGGCTTGGGATGTTGGTATTGTGCCTTGCACCTTACAATCCAAATGGCATAGGTGATGAAAATTGACAGCCTGATTGTAGGAATATCTCTTCCACGAATGCATTCTTTTATATTAAGTATTTTGTAGTAGTCTATGTTTGAATTGTTAAATATTATTGTTTTAATATTACCTAGACCCATGCATGTGGATTTTCCTGTATTTATTTTTAGGTCTGATAGATTGGTATATTTGTCCAATATTTCATATAGTGTGTTTAGATATTTCTGAGTTGGAAGAATGATCAAGACATCATCCATGTAAGCAACTGCCTTGATCGCTCTTTTGAGTCTGGGTATATATACTCCAGGCAGGTTATCTTCAATGTCTTTAAGAAGTGGATTGATGTAGCAGGCAAACAGGAGAGCACTGAGTGGAGATCCTTGTGGAATTGAAGTATTCGGAGTAAAACTGTTTGTATATACTCCATTGAGTGATATGTGAATTTCCCTATTGTGTAGTAAATTGTCCAATATCTGAATTATCTGGGAGGGGAACACCAAGGCCCTCCAAAATATTCAGCAGTGTGCTGATATTGACTGAGTCAAATGCCTCGGATATGTCAAGTTGTACGGCAATGGGCTTGGATTTTCTGTTGGTTCTGATGTAATCCAAGAGTATTTTGGTTTCACCAATCGCCTTTTTTGGCATACTGAGAGGGCATGATATGACTCAGGATTTTATGTTGTATCTTATCTTTAATGACACCCTCTATAATCTTTATTAAGAGTGGAGACATGGATATGAGTCTTATGTTGTTTATATCAGTAGGGTCTTTGCTCTTTTTCATAAATGGCACAAATGCAACTGGATATAAGGTTTTATACTTTTTTACACAATATTTTCTGTTTGTATTTTAAATAATGAATATGTAAGGCAGATTTATCATCTCTTTTATTAATTGCATTATATTATTTTGCTCTTTCATCTAATTGTTTCCCTATATGACCATAGTAAACCATACTGCAATTTGAGCAAGCAGAATATAATCATCTGATTGGTTGTTAATAATAATAATAATAATAATAATAATAATAATAATAATAATAATAATAATAATAATAATAATAATAATAATAATAATAATAATAATAATAATAATAATAATAATAATAATAATAATAATAATAATAATAATAATAATAATAATAATAATAATAATAATAATAATAATAATAATAATAATAATAATATAAAGCAAATGCTATAGTTGTCTATGTTGAGTCAATCTTTCTTTTGGCTGAGTATTATAATCCTAGATTAATTGAACATGCACACAATTATGAAAAACTAAAATATTATAGCAGAATAAAAAATTAAACTATCACAAATAATAGAATAAAATTAAAACTCTGCCACGAGCTTAGAATAAACTAGATATAAAAAAATAAAATTAATTGTTTGAAGGCAGATTAATTGGTCAGGTAATTATGTCTCCATAGTCATCACACTTAAACAGATATTTCAGTAATCTGTTGTCAAGGCAATATTATAAATAGGTAAGAAATGGATAATCACTTTCTTATCCTTGTCTATGATTTTAAATAGACTATAAATGCTAGCTATAACAGATAATTGAAGAAAACTAAAATTCTTCTGGATGTTAAATAAACTTCATACATATCTGCCATGATTAATCAAACAGTTAACTATTAGCACTTTAAGTTTATTATACATAGAATAAATATCACAGCTCTAGGCCACCTATGGCAAACTAAGTAACTAATAGATACCAGATGATAGTACTTAATAAGTTTCTCTTCAGTACTGTCTAACCAAAATCCCAGACTAGTTCCAAGATTATGAAATTCATCAATGAAGACCTTTGGTTATTGGAACAGAATGTTTAGATTTTAGGATTTAATGCACCTTCTCTCTAATAGCCACCATTTAATTTTCTTGAAAAATATATAAATACTTTCAATCTGAGCCAACTTGTTAGTACAGTCATATAGATCTGAAACCAGTTCAGTATCTATATATTATGGTGTTTTTAGTGTTTTAACAATTGTCTAATAACTTAATAGTATAATAAAGAGGTACAGTGGCTGCTAGAAAGTATATGCATTAGATCCAAAAGGTCCAGTTGTGTCATTCCAAGATCCAAAGATTTTTATTGATGAAAGCCATAAGCTCGTAACTAATCTGGGTATATTGGAGCATTTATTACTTACTATTTATCTTGCAGTAGTTGGCATAGCGATATGAAGAAAAAATTATGCTGAAACAGCAATGATGTGAGATGAAGTCATATTATACAGTCATGTGATTTATTGTTTCAATAAAGATACTAATAGAATAGCAATGGTTTTATTTATTAAACAAATAGATGTTCTCAAGTCAATACTATTAAGAAAAAATATATAAATACATTTATATATCTAGCTATATTTCATTACAGATGATAACTATTCTTAACAACCAAAATAAAGTCCTCATAAGATTGATGGTCTCAGATTCAAAATAATTAATCAAAAGGTCTCGTTGACCCTTTTTATATTTCATCACATTAAAAAAAAACTATCTTTGTCTTGTCAAAATCATTTGGAACCTGAAGACATCAATATTATGAGGACTTACTTTAATGTCAAAAGTGATCAACATTTGGATTGAATTGTGGGTAATTATATGCATTCATTTAAATGTACATAGAATCTATTTGTTTAGTACCCAAAACCATATTTGTGAACAAATAGTTGTAATTTTACTAATATCTTAAAACTGTACATTTATCCTATTGTGATTATAATTATTAATATGATAAACCACTAAACATCACATGATCACTATCTCATATTAGCACATAATTGTTATTAAACAAATCAAAACTCTCCATACAGTAGTGCCACGCTGTGCCAACCAGAGTAATCAATGGATGCATTGATTACTCTGGTTGACACAGGGTGGCATTACTGTATGGAGAGTTTTCAAGGCATCCATTGATTACTCTGGTTGGCACAGGATGGCACTACTGTATGGAGAGTTTTGCTTTGTTTAATTATTAATATGTATAGTGCTAGGTAGGATTATATTTATACATTAGATTAATCAAACAAGTTTTACTAAAAAGACTACATGTAATTTTAAAATTATAATAATAATATAAATAACTAATAACCATCGATTATTTATATAGAAAAACTTTCAATTATTTAGATTAGAATCATCACCAACTGAACTTATGTGGATAAGAAGCAGATTTCATGTAATTTTTTGGAAATGGCCTGCTTCAGTATTAGTAAGTTGTTTATTTATTATAGAATCTCTAAATATACTACTCCCCAAAAATCACATGAAGTCTATTTTTAAGATCAATTGATAATGATTATGATTTTAAGTAATCAAGAGTACTTTTGTATAGGTTATGTATTGTTCATGAGTCATAGCATTGGCTGGGAAACGAACCCACTAACCCAGGACAACTGCTTGTAAGGCAGCTCTGCTGACCTCTCGACCACCAATGCTTAACAGGTTATGTATTGTTATTATTTATTTGTAGCATTATTGCAATTTAAAAGAATTTTCTATTTATAATAATGTATAACAATTTGTTTGAAAGGCCATAAAATTGATTGTTATTAATATGCATTCAAACAATTAATCCTGGATAATTTATCTAATTTTATTTCAATTTTCAATAGAATTATAATTTATTCCATCATATATTATTGCAAATATTTATAGCCTATTTAAAATCACAGACAAAAGTAGGAAATATCTATTTTATATTTATTCATAGTGTTAAAGTGATAAAGTCTACCGATACATTTATTGGTTTAAGTTTAATCACAAACTAATTTACAAATAATAGACCAGTAAACATTGACACATTAGGTTTATTAAGAAGGTTAATATATTTAACAAAATGACTATTTACAAATAGTTATTAGATAAAAAAAGATGTATGTTTTTAACTTACAAAAAATACTATATTAATATACAATTAATTTATCAGAAGGTTTACAAATATGACAATATAAATTTTATACCCTGTGCAATGTTTCTTGTATATACTAGTAATCTTTAGATGTAGACTTCATAGGATGAGTTGTGCATCAGTAGAATCTTATAACTCTCTGTATATAATTGTCAATCTGGAGTATTAACCATGTAAATAATAATGTAAAAAATAAATAAATTGTCATATAATTAAAAAACTAAACTAATTATATTGCTTTTTCTCTCGTAAGTGATTATGATAATCACAGATATCAGTAAATTACAAAAATTCACTATCTCTTAATATTTGATTTTACATTAAAATTTTCATCTCCCACACACCTCATATGAAATGTTGTATGTATTTAGTTGGTCTTCCTATTTACTGACCATTCTTAGAGGGACTATATTATGGATTTTTAATAGATATTTCACCTTTTATTGATTAAACTGATGTCTAATTACTTGTTGACACATATGTTCATCTGCATCCATTGTATCTTCAACTTCCAGACTTCATGAAATCATCAGCACTACTTTTTCACATATTTTCATCAATAATGAAACCAGGATTACTGTGCTAGTGGGAATAATTGACATGTATCTATGGACTTTATTATTTTCAGTTCTAAGCCTGTGGCATTAATTTTTACCCATTTGTATTTTAAGTTGTCTAATCCACAGTTTATTATTTATTATAAAATTAAATTTTTTATGGGATGATTTCTGAATAGCTATTTCCAGATATTAGCTTTAACTTTCTATCATCAACTATTAAGAAGGATTATCTGGTTTATCTTGAAGACATTTAAATGTTGAGGTAATGATCCATGCATGCCTAATTAATTTGATTTATTCTGAGGGTCTGTTTTAACCATTTTATTGGATTGCTTTTCAGCTAATTCATATTTAGGTAGCATAGTTAGTATTTATATGTCTAATTTCTCTCTTCAATAAAAATTTCAAACTTAATAGATATAAATCTTGACAATTATCAGAGATAATTATTTGAGGCAATTCTCGACAGATAATCTTTTAATTTTTCTATTGTTTCTTCAATATCTATCATAACTATATTCAGCTCATATTGGGTAAGCATTGACCACCATTAAAAAATTATTCATTAATGATTCTGTATAGTCTACCCATACTCTTTGCCATGTTGCCTGTTTTTCTGCAGCAGTAGCATTTAATTCTGCTATTTCTCTGGAGTTCCCATTGAAACAAACTAATTTCTGCTTTATCGGTTTTGAAAACTTGCTCATTAATTTGATATTTTGATCTGAACGTCTGTGCCTATTCTAGAATTAGCCCATAGGCTATCCCTTTCTTCATAGTGCTTTCATCGGTTAGGTCTGCCTATGTTAACAACTGTTGTCTGAGCTTGTCATCGGGCATTCCCCATAGCAGCTGATCAAGTAATATTTCTTCTATGAAATCACCATAAACACAATCTTTTGCTAGCTCCTTGAGTGCTAAATTATATTATCTGATTGTTTCACTATTTAGTTGTTTTCGATTTCTTAACTGTAGGCATGCTATGTGGCAGGATGGGCAAGGGCTAAAAAATTTGTTTAGTCTCTGGGTTAATTCCTTGAATGGTACATTCGCCTCTACAGGATTTTGGTATATTTTATTGGCAATTTCAATAATTTTTTTCCCAGAGAAACATAAGAAGTCAGCTACTTTCCACTTGTTGTCTTCAATGCCATTTAAAATGAAGAAATTTTCGATTTGCGACAGGTATATTGAACCAATTGGCCACGTTTTCCACATCAAACTCTCCAATAGAGTTTTGTCCAAAAACTAACATTTTATTATTTAATTGCTGGTTATTTACTATGGTTTTTAGATTCGACTAATTTGACTGCACCAGGTTGATGTGTATTGATTCTTCAATTACAGTGCACAAATGTTAATTCGCGAAACTATTTAGAGTTTAATTCTCAAAATAGTTTAATGCTAACTAGTTTATACAAAGTTCTGATTCCCATCAAGCTGTGTTAGAAAAGTACACTATGAACAAACAATAATGAATACTTGCACTAGTTTCTACATCTTAAGTCTCTCCTTTCTCAACATACGGTAATTCTCAATTCCCAGGCTGTTCCCTTGCAATGGATACTCTGCTTGAATTCACTGAATGTGCTCTGTACTCTCTCTGGCATCCTTTTTCAAAATCCCCCCTTTTATCTGTTTAGTTTCTTTTGTTTTCTGGGGTATGCTAGTTTATAACTTAAGATGGAATTTAATGAAATTAATGTTTTGCTAATTAAATTCCTTTCGTTATCTGCTTAATTAGTTTGATTCAATTAATTGCATTTTAAGTCGAATCAGACAACAATTAATTAAAATGTCTATAATTAAAATATTAGAAATTAAAAATGTCTTTTAAAAGAAATATTTTATGACACTTTCGTATATGCATTTAATTTTAAAATAAATACATATTTTACAAATATAAATAAGAACATTGCATTAGTTTTAGATAACAAAATGCTCGTGGATTAGAGGAGTATAAATAAACTCAATACTTTACACAACACTCAATAATCTGAAAATATATAATAAGAATAGGGGAATATAATCGCACCAATGTCTTTTATAATACACAAATTGGAATATCTAAATATTTACTGGAAACGATGGTGAGAAAGAAAAGTCTACACTAAAGTGAACAGAGTAATACTGGCTCCATGTTACACATATACAAGTGACCCGCTAGTACATACCGCTAATATAAGGAAATGCTTAACAAATAATATCTAAACAATTGAGAAACCATCAGTATAATTGCCACAATAAATACATGGTTAAAATTAGAAATGCCCTTAATGAAATGAAAGGCATTGAGATAATTAAATAACAAATCTTAAAAACACATCTACTCATATTTATAACCATATAGCAAAAACGTATTCAAAAGATCAATACAAACGTATGCATAAGATAAACAAATAGTTAATTTTAAAGTTATACTACTAATAATAATAATAATGGAAATTATAAACCGATTCAACTCAAAATATATTATATACAAAATAGCGACTTTACTTTTATAGATGTTTAAAAAAATTATAAATTCCTCGCTGTGATATTCCATGAATAAAACCATTTACATACCACCTTTAAATATATGATTACACGTGTTAATATACCCCGCCCCCAATAAAATGAGATTAACAAATATTGGAAATACATAACATTTAAAATATCTTAATTATAACATTTAAAAAAAAAATCATTAAGCGGTTTTTTCTTTTTCTCCGGAATGAGAATAATTTTCGCATAATTTCAGGTTTGATCTTTTTAATGACCATATGTTTTGATTCACTTATTTACCAGCACATAAAGAATGATTCCACAATTATATACCACTTCAGTAGAGAATTTTTATAATGAATTTATGTTAGATAAATAATAGTGTAGGATAGCGATTCCTTTTGAAAGATTTTTAGAATCTTAATCTCTCTGAATGGGGGAAAGAAAGGTACATTTTATGTGGAGACAGGAGTTGAGATTTCAACAATGCAATTCGAGGCATTTTATGTCTTATATTCTTACGAACTTTGTTAATTTTGCCAAATCTTAGTATAATACCTTATTTAAAGTTAGAGATCTATCACATCATTCACCAAAAACTATATTGATCTTACTTGATTAATCTATGGCTGAAATGTTTATAGATTATCATAAAATATAATTATGGATTTATATTTATTATATCTTACTTAATTTGATGTATGTATTGAATATATACTTTACTATAATACTTTTTTATGGAATATAATTACCCTTAGATATACATATGGGTTTATGATGTGCTTGTTTTATTCATATGCCAGCTCTAACAAACATATATACAACCTGCCTAATATACTTCATTTATCCTGCATTTTTATAGTCTGCTTATATAAACTATATAATCCCTTTTATTTGAATGTAACTTTGATATATACATTTTTATTGTAGAGCATATTCTATTTGTTTCTTTAATTTAAACATTCACAATCTTTGCAAAGTAATAAAAGCTCCTTTTATTATAAGATCTTAAGAAGACAATACTAAAATATTTTAGATTGATGATTATAATCGCCTGGGTCAAATGTATCCGCTTTCTAGCAACACATATTCTTTTGCTCTTCAAGACAGTTAAACAACTTGATTGTAGAATTCAGCAAACGAAATAATATTCGTATGATCAACTTATAAGGAAGATGAACCAGTGGATGACCATTATGTTTTCAAAAACTGCATCATTTATATTCATTTTAGAGTAACAAAATGATTCCAATTAAAACAATTAAAAGAAAGGAAGAACATTTGCATCGGAAAAGATTTATATGTCATTTAAATCGGAAAAGATTTATATGTCATTTAAATAAATAGAGAGAAAAGTGATTTTAAGTATTTCTTTATAATATATATATTGAATACTTAAAATTAAATTTATCTAACTTGAATAATATCAAAAAGAAAGAAAAAATAACTTTTTCAACAGATAAATTTATGAAAGTTAGGTTTAACTTCTGAAAGTCAGTGATTGGGTATATAGCAATGTTGGTATTGACATATACTTAAATGAATAAAAAATATTAATTATACAGCATTAAATATGTAAAATAGAACATGGGGTTACTCAATTAAGTTACTAATGATAATTCCATCTAATCTTTTAGAATTATGAGGGGGAAAAATTTTTAGATATTAGATTTGTACTTATATTTATTTTCCATGCAAAATTAATGGCTACAATATATATATATTGTGGCTTGAAAATCCATTACATATCCATCTATAGTGTTAAATTATAAATAAACAAAGTAATTAAGAATCATATATATATTGTAATGCTAGCAAATTTATGTGTTATGAAACAAACATATATACTAGCATTCCATATTTATGATTTAAAAATAAATAAATAACTTATTAATAGAAATTAAAATAGAAAAAAAAGTAAAATGTTTTAGAGTAGTTTTCTTTTGTTTTAAGAGGCACAAACTATGTAAATTAAAAAGATTATGTTGTATTGTTTGTTCTTTTAAAAATAGAATAATTTTAGTATATAGAGAGTGGGTGGGAGAAAAATCTAGAAAAAGATTTAACTCACTCTCTCCTTTTTAAAGAACACCCTCCTTTTATAATATAAAAATAAGTAAATAGGGAAAGTTAGAATAAAATTTGTTTGTAAAAGAAAACTTTCGAAGATTGAATTAATTAAAAGAAAAGTATGTAAAATATCTATTTGGTAAATACAAATAGATAATAGATTAATCTATAAAAAAGATTAGATAATGTACAATGTAAAAATCAATTAGATTAATGAAATGTAAAAATTAATTAAAAAAAAACAGATTCAAGTTATGATCAAAATTAAAAATAATAAGAAATTAAAACAACGGGAGAAGAAAAGGTATAAAAAGTCACAATTCTCTATTATTATTAATTTGGTCTTCAATCTGTGAGTCAGTCTGGTCTTCATTTCATTAGTGATTCAGTTTGTATTATTATTATTCATTTCAGACAGAATGCAAAATGCAGACTCAGAGTTTTTCATTGAGAATCTAAACAACCAGAGATCCAGATATTTGGAAACTGTAAACACAGTAGTAAGCCAATCAATTACCACTGTGGTCAACATCATTGCAGAAGCCACAGAATTAACAATAGCCAAAGAATTTGCAATGTGCATTGTTAGATCAATTTAGAAATATTCAATTGGTCTTTAGACCCCTAGGGTGCTTTGCTAAAGTTAACTGTTTTTACCTGGAACCATTGCCCAGAACCAATGCTGAAATCATAAAATAGATGCTACTACTACTCTCTCTCTCTCCTGATCTCTTTCCCATTGTCAAGTCACAGAATGGAAAGCAAATCCTGGAACCCTCGATGGAGACCAAAAAGCTAACCAGTTGAAAATTGACAATTATGAAACCTGGATAAATATATTTTGATCATTGTCTATAGACACTTTATTTTAAATGAAATGAACTTTTTGTTTTGAAAAAAAAAAAAAAATTAATGAAGAACTACTTTAAAATTTAGCCTGAGTAATTACTTATGTTTTTTATATATAAATTTCAATATTATGTTATATTACAAATGTGTATGCTTGAAAATGTTTGCTTAATTATTATTTGGTTTATTCTCTCTCTCTCTTAACACTGTGTCACCAGTAATTTAAGTGTATAGTTATTTTCTATGTGTTAAATAAATATTCTGGACCCTGATTTAAGAGTATAAGCTAGCTTGGGATATGTTAAGTGCTGTATTGTGTGCTTGTTGTCCTTAGCATTCTGGCTATATAATATGATGAGATGGAACCTGAGTTTGATCCTCAAAACAAATAAAATGCTTTGGATGGTAGGAGTTTGATTTCAGCAGTCAAGGTGAGCTATGGTCAGGAAATGTGATCGTATTATGCTTTGTATAGCTCAATCTGCTATGGGTATCATTGATGGCTGTGTTATCAATGATATTCTTCCTTCTTCTTGAAGGCCAGTCTGTTCCCATAATATTAAAGATATAAAATAATAATTACCAAGAAGTTATGCTATTAAAGATATTAAAATAAATATTATGTATTGAGCTTAACAATAAGCTTATTAAAGTTTAGTTAATCATAAAGTTATATTTAAAGATATTTAAACCTGCTTAATGTACAAAAAATTTGGGGGACCCAATTTAATATATAATGTTAAATATAATTCATATTTAAATAGTTAAGTTAATTCAAATTCAGAATAAATGCAAGAATGAATGTGAATTTTATTCAAGTTAAAATAAAATAAAATATTAACCTTTTACTCATGATCTACATAACCACACACCTTTTACATCCTTTCTAGTCTTATTTAAGCATTTCAAATGAAAAACATCACAAACGATGCACTCTACCAAAGCACACCTAATTTCCTTTTGACCATCATATATACATTTTGGGATACAAATGCAATCCACATTTCCTTATTTTTCAATTCCCTTAATTTATATTTAAATTTATGATTATTCTACTACTCTTCAAACCTCTTTATACAAAAGGAAAAAAACTTTTTTTAAAAATGGTGATTGATAAACACAAGCTCTGCCAACCATACATCTCAAATGTTACCTTCTTTCTCAAATAAATCATTATTTTTCTTAAGTTGAGAAATTTTCTAATAGCTAACCTACTAAAAATCAACTAATCTTACATATGACTTAGTTTTAAAGCCTCCTTGCGGTAACACACACACACACATTTCTTTTATATTTAAAATGGCATATTGAATCACTTTCCAAACATTAGCAATATTTTTTTTGATCTTTCCAAATCCAATTAAATCTCTCTGAATTCCAACTTTCTTTTTTTATCCACTTACTAAGCAAATATTCTCTAGCAACATAAATTTCTTCAGGTGATATTAAAAATATATAAAATTTTAACTTACCTTGTGGAAGAAATCAGCCATGTCAGCACAGCAAGGTAGCCAAAGAAATCAAAAAATCTCTAAACTTCCTTCTTGCATGTCTTACTTAAATTATATTTGTGAAACAAACAATTATATGAACAAACAAACATATAGAGAATGTAAGTTGAATAAAAGCATTTAATAATAAAATGAAGTAATCTCTTTAACTTTTTTTTCTTTTTGCGAATTTAATTAACTTTTCACAAGACAATCTTTAAAAACTAATTTTTTAAAAATTATTGTCTTCTGATAATTTAATTTGATCATCAAATATTTGTCTTTAAACTTCTGTATCTAATTCAAGATCTGTGTTAATCTCAAAATGCAACAAATACTGATTCCATCTATTACTGTTACTAATAATGATGTCATAATTAAATATTTGTTTTTGTTAGATCAGTATGGATTAGTTATACAAAAATCCCACCTTCAGCTTTAAGTTTAATAAGTCATGCAATTTACAGCATTTGAATTAGAAAATATGTTCCGATAGCTGTTATCTTTAAAGTATATTTATGCTTTTTTAAATCAGTTACTAATATTTTATTAATTGACTTTAAGACATTAATAAAAAGTAATAGCATAATTAATCTTTGAGATTCTGTCAGTATGTTGGAGTGGCAAAACAACTTGGGCCAAACAGAAATTTTATTATTTTTAGTTATGAATCTCTAACAACCACTTTATCCTTGCACTAAACATTTTAGAATATTAGACATTATTAAAACAAATTACAAAATTAATAATAATTATTATTATAATAATAAACAATTGCTAAAATAGAGAATCATTAATATAAATAAAATAACTACTGCCAAGCAATTTCAACTCTTACGAGTCCTTACCAAGGCAGTAAAAAACTATTTTCTCTTAATGATAAATTCAACATTCCATTGCATTGGCCAGGAACAACTAATCAGAAAACTAGTTAATTTTGAATTCATAACACCTGATGAATTTTGTATAAGATATGATTCTTTAATCTTGCATTTATGCATTAATATTGCAAAATCCTTTGGACTATATACATATATTGGTGAAACCAAGACAAATATTAAATATCACCATCAACAACATAAATATACGTATATTAAAGCAAGGGAAGATGCTACAATTTATTCAGCTTTTTATGTTCACCAAAATAGTACAGGCCATATACATAGTCCAAGGATTTTGCAATATTAATGCATGAAACATGATAAAAAATGCAAGATTAAAGAATCATCTCTTATACAAAATCATCTTGTGCTATGAATTCAAAATTAACTAGTTTTCCGATTAGTTGTTCCTGGCCAATGCAATGAAATGTTGAATTTATCGTTAGGAGAAAATAATTTTTTACTGCTTTGATAAGGACTCGTAGAAGTTGAAAGCCCTTGGCAATAGTTATTTTATTTATATTAATGATTCTCTGTTTTAGCAATTGATGAATTGTTATGTATTAACAGAAATATTTTATTGATTTATTAATAATAAACGAAAAACTAATTCTGTATTAGACTAATATTAGAAATAACTATACACAAATAATTTTTTGTATATTCTGTTTATACATGATATCAGCATTGCCATTTGATAAACAGTGTAATATCACTTATATAGATGCTTTTATATATATACACGTACACACGTGTATATAAGAAGAAAAAGTGGTTTGTGTTTTACAAGTAATTATGTAAAAAAATGTACATATGCTTTAGCAGACACAATTTAAGTAATTATGCATATATGTGTAGATAAAACATGCACATATAATAATGAATAATATTTCTGTAGTGTGATTTTCACTTACACGACTCATGCAAGATAGGGACTGGTTTCTATCCACATTTAACACTTTGAGATGAATGTAATCATAAACATATGCCCAAAGTAATGTGAAAAAGATCTATGATTCCCAAGATGCATAATTCATGCTGTACCAGCACTCATCAGTTGACCCAGGCCACAACTCTTACATTGTTCTGTAAATATAGAGATAGCAAATTACTATAGTTTAATTGATCTGTCAAACATGCTGTCCTCATAACTTTGCCAGAAATCACTTAGTGAAAATATATTAATAATTTTTATTAGTCATTCATTAGACTAGAGATTATTCAATAATGAATAATATTTCTGTAGAGTTGTTTTTACTACGCCATTCTTACACAAGGTAGGAAATGGTTTCTATCTGCTCTTAATACCTTGTGGAGAAATGTAATAATAAACATATGACTAAAGAAATATGAAAAAGCTCTATGATTCCCAAGATGCACATTTCATTACACTAAAAGTTATCCAATAATGAATAATATTTATGTAGTGTTAAAAGCAGATAGAAACCAGTATATGTGGTGTAATGAAAATTATATTACTGAAATATTTTTCATTACTGGATAATTTCTAGTCTAATTAATGATTAATAAAATATATTAATATGCTTTCATTAAGTAATTTGTATCAAAAGTGTAAGGGCAACATGTTTGACACATTAATTAAATTGTAATAATTTGCTATACATATATACTGAACAATGCTAAAGATATGTGTAAGAGATTGTGGTCTGGGCCAACTGATGAGTGTTGGTTCAGCATGAAATGTGGGGAATTATAGATTTTTTCATATGTTTCTGGTTATATGTTTATGATTACATCCATCATCAAAAGTGTTAAAAGCAGATAGAAATCAGTACCTACCTTGTATGAGAGTAGTGAAGTGAAAATTACACTACAGAAATATTATTCATTGTTGGATAATCTCTAGTCTAACGAATAACTAAATAAAAATTATTAATAAGCATATATAATATATAAGCATAAACCTTTACATATTCTTTCAAATTTAGAATTTTTTTACAGATAATGTACAATGTGTTAACATTTTTTTCCTTTTCTGGAGTAACATTTAAACAAGTAATAATTTAGATTGCCCTATCAGATTTTCATTTTAAATCTTATTTTTGACGTAATACCGGTAGTAAGTCCACTTTTCTCTGAGGTAGAGGTCAAATAAAATTATCACTGTAAATAAAATAAAAGTTGACATTTAATGTAGATGCATTGATGTGCGTCTAAGAATTTCCCTAGGTTTTAGGTCAAATAAAATCCGTATTTTCTATTTGTTTTTGCTCGAGTCAGTTTTATAATAAATTAACGTAATTACTTATGTATTGATAATGCAGGCGAATAATTTGGTAAAACTTGATATTAATATAAAAAAAAACAACATTTATATCAGTAAATATTGTCTTGAATATTAAGTGATTTTCTATATACATTTTAAACAGATAATTGAATTACCTAGAGCAGTTTGCCTACACAATCGTGTTTGATAAGTAACCCTACTGCTTCAACAATACACAAAATATTTTATAAGTCTAAGGGCACGGGCAGCTAATATTCATATTTGCGTAAAAAAAAAAAATTCCTTGAAAGAATTTGTTTATGCTGTAGTCAAAGATTATTTGATATGATTGAAGGCATCAATAATTATAGAATATAACACTTTTTCTTTATCTTTTTTAAAATAAAAACACTTTATTTTACATTAGACATATTTTAAAAAGTTTTTTTTTTTTTACTTATTTAGCACTAAAATGTCACACAGTTTAATAAACTTTCACGAAAAGTTTAGAAATTATTAAAACTTGAAAAGTGCGTAAAAAAAAATTCCAGAATCCATATTTTGTAAATTTTCTGTCTTCCACTCGAAATGGGATCTGCTAATTAACCATCGTTAAATTCTGAGCGTAAGATTATTATGTTGGCATCTAATTAAAAGTCGTTTTAAGAGAAATGAGTGAGATCTTAAAATGAAAACAAAATACTGAACAACAGTAAAGGCATTGTCTTTCAAATACTATTTGAAATAAATTATTAGTCTTATACTTTATTTTCATTTAATTTTTCACAATTTGTATTTTTACATAAACTCCTTGGAATTCCCCTTGAGAGAACCTAATTTTTTACGCATCTTTTCTTTTGCCCTTTCACACACATGCACACAAACCTAAATGAAATATGATTTGAATTTCTGTGTGATTCATTCCTATTTTTGATCCGAGATTCCAACAATCGTACAGATGTGCATAATACGATGGGAGTAGTACCCTACATATATTACTATAAAGAAAACTCCAAAGCAATGAAAATTAAACCACATTTTTATTTCAAACTATTAAATTGATTGCGCTGTTTAATGCAGAGATATAGTCTCAAACTTTGGAGTGTAAAGTCCTTGAATCATTTCCAATTTTGGACCTTGCAGCGTTCAAACTTCTTATAAACAATTGAGCTATTTGATTAATTTTTTTTTTCATAGCCAACCTGAGCGCAATGCGAACGGTACGTTAGCACAAGGCCCCGGGTCTGCGTGATCTACATTTTTTGCAAAAATCAATAAATAAAACATTTTATCACTAACTAAATGTAACTAACTCCCCCTCCCTTTATTTTTTGCCAAAACTCTGTTACATCATATAATGACTATTACATGAGAATAATACAATTATAGATGCTCAAGTTGTGCACTAGCGCAGATTTTTCAGCTACGTTCAACGTAATGTTTCCCAATTTTCTGGTCATGCTAATGTGAAATCAGCATAGGGTAAAAACAATTCTCATTACAGTTTTATCAATTGAATCAAAATTTGTAAAAAAAAAAAAAAAAATTAAATTATTGTGATATTATTAACGGATTCACATGAACCACCACTCTCCAACTCTATCCAATAACACTGATATACTTGAACACATATATGTTGAAAAGATAAATAATCACCAATACACGTATGTCATGCTAAACAAGCAAACATCAGTTGGTCCAGATTATCATCTCTACACATATATACTATAAGTGCGCAGATATATATATTAAGATAGCCAATCCTCATATTTTAATGGACAGGCTTCAATCTACTCCACACTCCAACTCTTCAACCGCCCATCCAATTGAAAATGTTTTTATTTTGTTTCCTCAAATATTGCTTCAAAAAACTTGCATAAAATCGTATTTATAATTTATAAATAAATAATTATTTATAGGTATCAATTTTTGCGATTTTAATGAATTGATATTTGTGTAAGTAAAATAAAATCCATATAATGCAAAAAATTATATACAGTATATATATTTTTTCTTAGCAAATTCTGATTCAAAATTTAAAAAAATTTTAACAAAGAGAATCATTCTTGACTTGCTTTATACTAATTGTAAAGTAATATATTTATCTCTGTGCTCTGTATTCAGGGAAGCCATAGCTCGTCCGAAAAGCAATAAATTAATAAAACACAAACAAGTTGGGGTGATATATATATATTCTTTATAAACACAATCTTTAATAATAACCATAATAGTATGTAATGACGATAGGAAATAATTAGTTCACGACACGGTTAAATATTCGAATTATAATAACGTTAATACAAACTTAAGTCTCATATAGCTTTATAGTTCGTAATCTATAAGTTTCGTTATATGCTCATTTCAGTTATTATGCGACTCCACATTACCCATTGCAGTTCTTATCTCCTTCGGCGGAAGACTTCTTCAAATTCGGCCAATTTTTGGTCTTTCAGGACCAGCGGTATCAGGAATGTGTCCCGAGTCGGATTTTTTTGGCCCTCTGGCGGTTTCTAGAATAATCTTACCGTACAGAACACTGCAAACAAGATAATAAAAAATTTTAATATAAATATGCCCCAAACCTGCTTTTTCTCGGGCCAAACGCTATAATTTTATTACATAAACAATAAACATAAAAATAAATAGATAATAGTATTAAATATTAGTTTTACTTTATATTATATTATTAATTTTACTTCAGCAACATCACAAATATTTAAATAAGGCATCTTATAATATATGTATGCTTAAATTTCTCTTCACTAAATTAGTCTAAAATATACTAAAATTTTAATACAGAGTAGAAAAACTTATTCTGAATCTTAGATCCTGTTTGCATCTTCAGCAGGAATAAACTAGGTATAAAACCAATTCTCCTCCCAAGTATCTATTTGCTGGCTCTGGAGATTTCTTTCCAATTTGAGTTTTTAAACTACATACTCTTTTATAAGGTCTTATTTTCTGGAATATTTTAAATCTCTTGAGGTGCAGTCTCATACTAATTACTTTTATTTTTTATCTGATAATTAATTAGTTTATAAAAATGTAAGATATTATTTTGATTTGATAGATAATTGCAGATTATGCAATTTATAATTATCTTTAACTACTTGAATAGAGTTTAATTAACTATAACTACTGATGCTTCTCAGTAATCATCTCCTATGGCAATTGTTCTGTGCATTGATAAGACCAAACAAATCTGAGGGGAATTTGTCAAAATTCATTAAATACAAGGCTTCAGACATTTCTATAATTAGCTGCATCTTTGAATAAAATGTCAAGTATTGGTTAAAATGATTTTTAAAAATGATTTAATCAGTTTATTTACTAATAATTATGCAAAATATTAAATGATTGTTTATATTATTGATATTTTCAATCATAAATTTAATAATTAATTTTTATCTTTTTTGGGGGAGGGGGTGCTGTGATGCCATATCACTTATAGACCAATCACCTCTGGAAGTTCTATTCTACATACAAAATTAATTTCAGAAACAAATCCACAAATAATGTGTTCATTCATTGATACAATGAAATGTACATATTTATAAATAATCCATTATAGACTTACATTCTAAAGTAAATTTATTTCACACCACATGACAATTTAACAGCAAAAATATAACAAATTCAAAAATATAAATTAAAAAATATACAAATTATTCAACTCTTGTACACTGCTCTAGCAAATAAAATTCAACTGTTAAAAACATAAGAATTTTGTATAGATAATATCAGTTTCATTAAATCCACATTATTAAGTTTCCATTTGATCCATATATTATAACATGAATGGCTTGATCTGAAAATTTCCTTCACAATACTGCTCATTTTTATTTCATCTTTAATTTTAAAAAAGGTATTCCATATTCAGAACTTAGATCTCTGATAGTTTTATTGTTCTACAGCTTGAAAATTATTCATTTATGGACATTCACATTAGTTTTTAAATTGAATTTTCTTGCTCATAGTTAAACAAATTATTATGCAGTCATCATCATCATCATCAACCATTATCAATCCACTGCAGGATGAAGGTCTCTCCAAGTTCAATCCATCTCCAATCTCTAGCATCTCTTCTCCACATCACCCCTGCACACTTTCTTATTTCATCCATCCATCTCACATGTAGTCTCTTTCTGGGTCTTTTACAATCTCTTGGAATCCGATTTAAGATTTCAATTGTTCATCTATTATCATCTCTTCTAGCAATAGAGAGACTTCAGACCACTCAAAGAAGTATGGAGAGATGCATGTTAGGAATAACAAGAAGAGAATGAAAACACAATATATGGGTAAGAGAAGAAACAGGTGTTACTGACCTCATTGAAAAATTATGCAATATGCCTATGGAATAATAAAAAAAATACAGCATTTTCACTGATAAAGATACAAATTGAATAATAGAACTAAATTGATAACAAAACTTTTATGAAAGAGAAAAATATTGGATAAAAAGGCATGACTGACCTGAAATGTTTTGCACATGCATGATTATGGCATTCATAGTAAAATTTCTGATCATCGATGTAAAAAAAAAATTTGAGTGGTAATCGTTTAAATTAATTAATTATTAAATATAAAGAAATGCTTTTTTAAAATATATATAAAATATTCATTATTCTTAATTATGTTTGTAATAATAATTATATTAAAAATAATTTTATTTTATCACAATTTTTATTTGCATTCATTAATTTAAATATTTTTCTTTTAGTATTTTAGCATCATTAAAGAATAAAAGTAAGTTTGTTCTTTTAAATCTGAAAATTATTTCATTTTCATATTTTTTTGTTATCTTTAATGATGTTTTTAACAGTAATTAAGGTAAACATAATTTCATTTCGCCACTAAATTTATTTCAACTGAAAGTCATTTATCTATTCTACAATTTAAGCCTTGATATAAGTTGAGTGTTTAACATTCTTAATTTAAAATTATTTGTTTATAAAAGAAGTCTGAAAAAAAGTGTGTTAAGTTTAAGTATAATACATTTTAAAACTGTAATTTAAGCCCTGTATGATTTAATACAGTTGTAAGATGTTAGACTCTGGAGTTTAAGTCTATGGATCCTAATAAGATGTATGACTTCTAACACTGAATTTCTTAAAACAGGCAAAACTCTCCACACATTAGTGCCACTCAGTGCAAGCCAGAGTAATCAATGGATGCCAGAAGGCTTGTGCATAAAATCCCTATCTAGTGCCTACTCATCCAATATCCCCAGACTAGTTTCTGGCTTGTGGTCTTCATCAGTGAGGAGCCTTGGATTAGGCACTAGATAGGGATTTTATGCACAAGCCTTCTGGCATCCATTGATTACTCTGGTTTGCACTGAGTGGCACTACTGTATGGAGAGTTTCGCCTATTTTAATAACAGTTATAAGCAAGCATAAAAAGTAGTGATCATGTGATGTTTTATTGAACTTCTTATGAATTCCAAACAATGAAGTCATTTGATAATTTTCTTTTACTATAATTTATAAATAAAATCCTTGTTTCTACTTCACCTTCGAACGGTAAGTTATAACTTGCGCATTACGCAAACAAGTGAAGCTCAATATCAAAAGAATTATTCAGGCTGAGCGCTTGGGGACTAAAGGTTCCCAGAAGTGATCAGCCTGATAATTCTTTTGATATTGAGCTTTACTTGTGTGTGTAATGCACAAGTTATAACTTATAGTTTATAAAGTTATATGATATATTTCTTCTTTAAATTTAAGTGTCGGTTATTGAAAAAATAATTTATTATCTTAAATATTGTATAAAACTAATTGCCTTATGAAGACAATTACAGTTATACCTAGAGATTACAGAGTTTTAAACAGTTAAGCCAATAATTTGAATTAGACAAATTAAATTTAAAACCAAGGCCTACAAAATGTGTTTGTTATCTAGTTTGGTGGCCATAATTCAAACCTCAGTAAAGTGTACACTATAATTTGAACATTGCATGAACTTACATTCTGCAGAATTTCATGGTATATGAATAGGATCTCTTAATATAACTCTAAAGCCATGGTCTAGGACTTAAATCCAGATTAAAGTTAGGAGACATATTTCAAGTAAAGAAATTGCCTTATAGGTTCAAGATGTTTTTCAGGTAGTTGTTTAATAGTTAGCTAACTTTCTGAATAATCTCAGTTGATTAAATGAGTCAATGAGATAAATGTAAATGATAGATACATTATAAAGTGGCATTACCTTTGTGGATCCTTTCTTTTCACACATAAATATAAACATACAGGTGTGCAATTATTAATAAATAAAGAATTTTGTAGCTTTTGTTTATTTTGCTATAATTATATTTAAGAATAATTTTGCTGGCTTAAGTGACAAGACTCAACTTATAAATAATTTAAGAACATAAGATGGTACCAAAATAGAGAATAATTTATTTATTTATTTTGCTCCGAGATAGTAGCAATCAAATAAACTCTATAATAAGTATTAATGTAAAATAATACTTAAAGAGACTTTAAATATAATTTTTTTTCTCAGTGATGAAAGCTTTTATTTGTCAAAAAAACAACAACACAACAGTTAAAAAAGGTTTACAAAGAGATGATTACATGGAAAAATGAAATTCAAGTACAATATGGTGAAGGGTAAGGGAATACATATGAAATGGAAAGGAGATATGGAAAGGGGGTGTTGTCCAGGCAAAGAAGAGTCTTTGATAAGGAGCAATGTTGATAGGCTTGGTTGCCCTGGTGGACTGATAGGAAGATCCATATGTGACATTAACTTTGGAGAAATAGCTATATGTTAAGTCTTTAGAGGTTTCAAGGATGGATGAGATTTCTGAGTTATGCTTAGATGCAACAGGCTGTTTTTTGTCTTTTGTAGATGAGTAATTTTAGTTTTTCCCATTGTACTTGGCATGGCATTATGATTGGTCATGTTGATTTTTTTGACTTGCTTTTTATCTTTGATAGAGCAAGCCACAGCCTGAAAGGGAGTAAGATCCAGAGGGCAAGAAGATGGAGACTTTGAAATAAGTTTTTTGGTGATAACGTTTTTAGTTAAGTCTTGTTTGAAATTCGAATCAGATAAAATTTGTGTAATTTTGAAAGTTTTAGTTCATGTAGTTTAGGTCTCTGCACATTTTTTGCACTAGGGGCAGCGGCCATCCCTAAACCGCTTGAAAAAATGAAAAGCAATATGAAGGAAACAATTCTGAAAAGAAAAAATTAAATATATTGATGTAAAAGCAAAAAAAAAAAAAACACTGTAAAACTTCTTATTAGTAATTTTAATTGAGTAATGAGAAAATTGAGTGGAATTTTAGGCAGCCAATAACCCCAGAGGAGGGGGGCACCTGAAAAATAAGATCTCCAAAAAATGGCCCAAACAACTTGAACAACTCACAAAAAATAACTCCACAAACAAGCTCTGAGTGACAGGGAATCTGGAGTAGGAAAAATATTCAAGAGTCTAAGACAAAACAAAACCCCCCATGATCAGTGAAACAGCCAAACCACCCACCAAACAGGGAGGGGGGAATGAGGCAGTCAAATGCTGATAAGCACAAGGCAGACATAGGGAAAACATATCAAAAATGCACTAAAACTGAGATTTAGTGAATGAAAGAGCACATTAGGAGCAAAATAATGCCTTTAAAGGGCCAAATAAATATAAAAGGTACCTTTCACTGCTGCAACACCAACTTTTCAGAGCCATTCTGTGAGAGCTGTGAGGAGGATGACTTTCCTGTAAAAACTCCACCTATGGACTAAAATATATATAACATTTTTAATAATATAATTGTACTGAATATTTTTCAGTCACATTCATGGTAAGTTTGCTGAGAACTTTAATTTTTAACTGATTTGTATAAATTACTTTTTTGATTTATTACATATTCATTTTGTATAATGAACCACGCCTCTTTTATTTTACTTGTGATCGTTTCTCTATTCACATACAATTCTAACAGCACTCGGATCACAGTCACGGCTGTGTTCTCTCTCATGGTTGAGAAAGATGAATGAATTAGATGAAACTAGGGCAAATCTTAGAAACAGAATGACTCAACACTCATTAATGTATAAGAAATCTTAAGATTAAACCTGAAACATCTAAATCATCCCTCTTTCTCAATAATAAGAGTAAACACGATCATAGCTGTGATCCGAGTGCTGTTAGAGTTGTATTGAAGAGAGAAACAATCGCAAACTCAAAATAAAAGAGGTGTGGTTCATTGTACAGAATGAATATGTAATGAATCCAAAAAGTAATAGTATTTAAATTAGCAAAAAAATAATGTTCTCAGCACACTGACCATGAATGACGTGAAAACATTGAAAGTATATTCGGTACAATTACATTATTAAATATATATATATATTTAAACGCTGTGTAAGTATTATTTTACATTAATATCTGGATATTAGGGCATAGTCTTAAGGTTATAGCCTTAATATTTATTATTTACGTAATGAGTATGCGCTTTACAAATTACTAATTACAACATTAATATCTAGATTGACAGAGTATGGAAATGTAATTATAATAAATAATAGTGTTATATAATGTTTTTGAAATGATTATCCTTATAAAATAGAAATAAGGCCAAACTATGTCAGATTTCTCTGCTCCATATTTAATTATTAAATAAGCATTTCCTTTATACTATCAAGACATTGACGCGTATGCATTTTCCATCGGTTTCTTTTCCTTATTTTCTCCTTCTATCATTATATTTCATTTTTGGTTCATTTCAGAACTGTTACAATATATATGTATAATGATTTATTTTAGTTCTGCAAATAATTTTTTTTTTTAAGTTTTTTTTATTAATATACTATTTTCTTTAGTATTTTTTTATTTATCAAGCGTTGGTGGCCTAGTGGTTAGCATAGCTGCCTTCCAAGCATCTATCCCGGGTTCGCTTCCCGGTCAACGCATTTGACATAGGAAAAAAAAGTATGATTGATATCAGCTGTTTGTTTTTCTCATGATCAAATAATATTTTAATTTATTCGTAGGAAAAAGAATTTTTACTTATTAATAGGAAGTGAATTACCGCTCTTGTTCATAACCTAAGGCAAAAACAGTTATATTTCCTTAAATGTTTAATTTACATCTAATATAATAATTTAACAGAACAGAAACATACATATTAGTAACATTTTACTAAACTTGTAATTATTAGTTTTAAAAAACAACAAGATTTTAATAAGAAATTATATATATGACTGTCATTCAAGTGGGGGAAAAAAACGTCGAATTAATGATTAATATGAAATGTTATTCTATATAAATATCGGTTCACTGGTGTTAATATTTCACTATGTTTACTACTCAGCCTTGGCATTATTATTCAATATTTCTTAAGAAGTATGCTTTTTGATCTTTACGATCTATTGATTTTAATATCTAGAATGTAATATTTTTTTTATCTAATTGTATATGTAAAATCATTAATAAGAAATATTCCATATTTTGTGTTAATATACACACACATAAACGATAAGATGATTAAATAATGTTTCTATATTTACAAACACAGATAAACAATTACAGTATCTACAAATGATAATTCTATAATACTCTGAGCGCTTTCGAAGGTCTGAGCCTTCATTTTCAAAGAAGTAGCTGGAATTCGAAGATGTAAATTATGTAAATTGGGTGGACTAGATTTTCGTTGACCTAGATTTGCCAGTTTCTAGAGATGGCGTAAAATATTTATTTTTTTATTCATGAGATGGCCGTCAGAGATGATAAAATATGTCTCTTTGATCTTCCTTCGTAACTCGTGCTGTTCTCTGCACACCACATGAGGGCTATCCGGCATGCACTGGTGTTCTGCGCAAAAACAGAAGGGTGGGATGGCTCAGCCAGAGCCTTATTGTATGCATATATATATATGTTAATAAAAATAAATCTTATATTTCACATTGTACTAAAGTCATATTTTCAATCTCACTGAGCTTAATGGGATAGTGCTATCCTTTTTCACCATAATGAAAACTACAATATACTCTATTATTTCATGTTCTTCACAATTTAGATTATGTAACTATCTGGTTTGGCTATGGGTTTATCACCTAAAAATATTCAAGTTGATTGAAAAAACTCTAAGGCTATCTAAACAATTGTGAAGTTCGAAACATATATCAATCTCAGATTCTGGATCTCTCTGGAAATGCATTGAACACTTCAATATGAAGATCGCTAATCATCCATTTGTAAACCCTGAAAAAAAGAATTGGATTATTTTGCTTTTTTTTAAATTTATATTTAGAGGGGATTTGAACTCAGACTTTCAAACTCCCTTTAGTCATTCACTCTATCTTATACAACTGATACACATATCCACATACATGTGAAAAAAGATAAATAATCGCCAATCTACATATTTCATGCTGAACCATTACTCATCAGTCAGTCCAGATCACCCTTACCCACATATATAAATAATCAGTGCTCAATTTCTTCAAACTTTAATGGACAGACTTCAATCTTCTCCATTCTTCAACTCTTAAGTCATCTTGCGAGCACTGATTAGATATGTGTGTGGGAGATAATGATCCGGACCAACTGATGAGTGCTGGTTCAGCACAAAATATGTATATTGAAAATCATTTATCTTTTTCAACATATGTGGTCATAGGTATCAGTTGTTGCATAAGATGGAGTAGTTGACTGAAGGGAGCTTGAAAGTCTGGGCTCAAATTCTTCTTAATTACATCTTGGTTAAGTATATATATTATTCTTGTATTTAAATAATACATATAAATTGTAAAAGAATAACACTACTATTTTATATTGTCTGATGTAAGAAGCTTTATTATATTTTTAGTTCATATTTACCATATTTATTTATTTTCAGGTCTTTAAAAAATGTGAAAATAACATTTTAAAAATATAATGTATAATGTATTTTTTATCAAATCAGATAAGATGCATTTTATAATTGTCTTATAATTATTTCAAAATGTTATTTCTGTATATATATATTTCTAAAATAGTCCTTCATTTGTATATTATTGTATGCCAATTTTTAATTCTGTTAATAAAAATAAAATACTTCAAATAATTTATTGTTCAGGAAATATAAAAAAGTTTATCATAACTGATATAATTGGATCTGAAAATCATAGATTTGAACTCCAGAATCTTTATTCTATCACTGCACTAAACTACATAGGATTATTCCTAATGGAATACTTATATATATATTCAAAAATTACTCCACATTCACAACTAAACTAGACTAATCAAAGAAATAAAATCTAAAACACAACCAATTGTTTCTCTCCTACAAACAGACTTCTCAAGATAAAGGACTAAAACATAAATTTATATCACATAATATCCACAATTCCCATTTATATCCCGCATACCCTTAATGCTAAAAGAATTTTTGAACAAGTTAATTTCTTCAGAATTATAGATTTTTAATAATAAAGATTCTTTAATTCTTCTTGTTATTTCACTTCTTTCACAGAAGACAACTCTAGCTTCACCAGAACTAATAGTCTGACCTGTATCTCCTTCATGGATATATAAAGCAGAACTGAGATATTTATTTCTAACCTTACTTTTATTCTTTCATTTAAACTCAAACTACTCTGATTTATATATACCTTCTTGTACTGTTTAATAAATTATTCAAAGTAATAACCCTTTTCCAAACAAGTTTCTTTGTTTCCAACAGATTTCTATTTTTACTTACAATTCTATAAGAAGACAATATAAAAGGCAAAGACATAAAATTATATTTTTCTTTACCCTTTAATTTATTATATTTATTAACATCACCATAATTACTATTAAATGAAATACTTTTAACACATTTATCAGAGTAGCCAACACTCAAATAATCTTTATAAAATTGAGCTTTTTGAAACATAGCTAGAATTATTTAATATATGTTTCAAAAAGATCAATTGTATAAAGATTATTTGAGTGTTGGCTACTCTGATAAATTTGTTAAAAGTATTTTATTTAATAGTAATTATGGTGGTGTTAATAATTGTAATAATATGAAGGATAAAGAAAAATATGATTTTATCTCTTTGCCTTTTAGAAATCTGATTGGAAATAAAAAAAATTGCTTGGAAAAGCAGTATTACTTTGAATTATTTATTAAACAATACAAAGGAAATTTTTGATAGAAAGACTATTCCTGGAGTAGTGTATCTTTTATTTTTGTAAGATGATATATATAGAGCAGAGTAGTTTGAGTTTAAATGAAAGAATAAAAATACGTAAAAGTAGAACTAGAAATAAATATGTTAGTTCTGTCTTATATATCCATGAAAAAGATACAGGCCACATTACTAGTTTTGATGAAGCTAGGATTATCTTCTTTGAAAGAAGTGAAATAAAAAGAAAAATTAAAGAATCTTTATTTTTAAAAATTTATAATTCTGAAACAATTACTCTGTTTAAAAATTATTTTAATATTAAGGGTGTATGATATATAAGTGGGAATTGTGGGTTATCTTTTTTACTTGAGAAATCTACTTGTAGCAATGAAACCATTGGGTGTGTTTTAGAGTTTATCTTTTTGGCTAGTCTGGTTGAGTTATGAATTTGGGATAATATTAAATTATTTTATTGACTAGTTCAGCATTAGGTTTTTAATATATATATATATATATATATATATATATATATATATATATAAATTTCTGATTTTTAATGGATATATATATATATATATATATCCATTAAAAATCAGAAATCCCAATATAGATAAAAATCAACAATCTCAAACTGTCCTATTAATGTATGTATGAGGTTTTCCCTCCAACCTTAATTTCACAGTAAGTATCATATGATTCCATTACCTTTTTTAATATTATGCAGAGCTGCCCATTAATTTCACTCACAATCCACTGACTAAATCTATGATTACATAAGTGGATATGAGTACAGTAGAGGTCACTCTTAAATCTAAAAATATAATAATAATAAGATCTACTATTTTCTTTTACTACACAGCCTTGTATGATTTAGTGTAATGATAGTGTACGATTCTGGAATATAAAATCTTCAGATCAATTTTATATAAATTTTTTGAAATTAAAAATAAAATATTTTTGTCAAGCATTGGTGACCGAGTGATTAGCACAACTGCCTTACAAGCAGTTGTCCTGGGGTTTGCTTCCTGGTCGAAACTTTGACATATATATTATAACCTCTTCCATCTACACCTATACCACCTTATACACCTATAAATGCCCAGTCGCCAATTCTATACAAGATAGAATAAAATTTATAATTTAGGTTGCATCTCTAACTATGGATAAGACTCTTATTATAGTATTAATCTACAGCTTAGCTCAGTTGGGGGTTATAGAATCTTGTGATCATCTGGAATGCAAATGGAGTTGGGGAAGCATTTATAAACAATAGTTGTATAATGTTTATTTAGTTGTACTATAAGTACTTACTTAAGTTATCAAAAGAAAGCAATTCATGGATTAAATCAAGAATCATGATTGTTCAATTTTCCCACCATCCAAGTACATGCCAGACCAATCATGCTACTCATCTAATATGTTTGGGGATCACTGTAACAATAATTAATCTACAGACATTTGATTTAGATTGCACAGCTATACCAATGTTTATTTAAATGATGAAATAATCTCAGGGCTCTATTATATGAATAATAAGTCAATCCTATTATAAGATGACAATTAAGTAATGAGGCACTATTGTGAAACTGACAATTATTGCAATGAAATAAAGGATGGACAATGATAGAGATCGGGTGCATTTTTATCTCACATCATTATCTATTTTAAACAAGGTAAAATCTATATCTTGGCATTAGGCAATGTTTGGATCAATTAATTCAGTGTTATCTAGATAGATTGCATATAATATTAAACTGACAAGTATTATAATTATATTATGTTGAACATATGCGTGTGTGGAAATAGTCAATCAAATGTACATGGCAAAATAATTCAGAGGGAATCTTACTTCAACAAACATTTATTACAAGACACATTCTTTTACAAACACATCGATGATGATTTAGCATTTAATTTCGCATTAACTATAAGTTTGACTAAACAACATTTAAATTACATAAATCCTATAGTCTTAATATTTGGAGGCTCTTTCTCTTATCTGTTATTTCAATATTATTTATTAAATTATTAACAATATAAAATAATTATATATTTACGTACCAATGCTTATGTCATCTATTCTCATTCTGTGCTCTCAATGAACTAAGAAAAACGGTATCAAGTAATCAACTAATGTCACTGAAATTATTTCCGTATGTCTATAAATTTATACTTACTATATAAAATTAAGTACTAATTTTATTAAAATTAGCATTAAATAATTTTGTAATCCGATATTACATTCATACCGGAAGGGTGAATTGCCAATAATAATAATAAATGAAATAATGATAATGTGGGTGGTATGATTTGATAAGCTACTTAGAACTTACAATTCCAGCGATGGTCTCCCTCCATATCTCTAAGTTTATCATATCTCCGAATGTGTGCGCATTTATAAATTCACAATCATAACGCATTTATTGATTATATTTTCTATCGGTTTACTTGTGGAATGAATAAACTTCACAATACGGACGGTACAATGAGCCAATCATTAAATTATTAATCCAACTTCAAGTATATTACAGAAATCACTAAAATGTCTATCTGAAAACATATTCTATATGATGATAATTACGTGGAATGAAGAGGGAGAGCAAAATACTAACAAATAAATATTTATATACGGGCGCATGAGGGTTAACAAAACTCCAAACATCAACTTAATTCATCAACATAATGGCTACCAACTTTTCTGACACAAATGGTGCAGAACTCAGCCAACTTATCATCTATAAATGGGGCATCTACCACTTCATCTTAAGGAATATAATTATCGCATCACATACTATCAAATAAGAAAATATATCACCACCCACGGCTCAATAGGTAAGTAATTAAAGGGAGCATTACTCAATCCGAATAGCATGATTATCCCTTCAATTGCCTCTTCACTCAAAAGGTATTTAACGTATTTCATATAGGACAAATCCATAAACACATAAACTCTTAAATTTTCACACTCTTTAACGCATAGCACCGAAACCGATAGAAAAACAAATAAGCATAAATCTAACTCTTATAAAATAGCTTATGACAGTGAACACACATGCGAACATATGATCATGTATGGAATATTTTCGAAATCACATCAGACAATAAAATGTTAAATTAGCATTAATTAAATTATAAATGAATCTAATACCTATGAAAAATTATGAACATCGAATTTCAAATTAATGTAAATACTATCAAGTAAGCCTGACCATTCGTCAATATTAGCATAAATATTTCCATGTATCTATTTATCATTACCAACTAATGAATAATGATAAAGCACTCAATTTGCACCAATAATATGAGCACGGGAATATAACATTTTTACATAATACAACAAAAGAAAATATTACCGGTTTGGTATAATTTATACCAAAATCTCCGAGACATTCTAGAGGAGATTAGGCATATAAATACATAATAATAACAACTCAAATTCATATCAAACTAAACATAAAAGAAAATCTACCTATCTATCATATGCAATGGGAAGAAATACATGTCAAACCTTCTATCATTAAAATAAAAGTTTCCCCCCTTTTTTTTAGTTCACACTTGAAATTTTAAAAGTAGAAACATACACGTAGCTCACGATGATAATGATGAATAAACAAACATTAAAACATTTAAACATTACTCCTGCAGGATAAACATGAATTTGGCAAAACAGCAATAATCTCCAATGTTCTTAGGGCTTCCTAATGGACATTACAAGCAGCTTTTGCACATATTTGAATCAATTTATTTGTCATAAAATCTCCAAAGCTCAGCAAGATCATCCAAATAAATGTTTATGATTCATGCTATTTTCAACTTTGTTCCATCTAAAATTTCCAGCATTTAATAAAGTTTAACAAATGATTAAAATCAGGGTTATTTGGTCATCCATGATTATACACATTTCTGATAAATAATTATCAAATATCATTAAGTCACGCATTCTATCACTCATTTATAGGTGTGAATGGTAAGGTAATTTGGTATACATAGCTATTCTAATAATGTAAAGTATTAGAATGAATAATTTCTCTGTTTCAGCCTTATTTTACACAATAAAAATAGAAAACTTATTAAATGAGAGTCAATAAAATATTTCATTAAACAGTTCAGCATAACTTTCCAATTATTATCATTATTGTTAATTTACATACTTCCAGTACCACACTATCCATTATAAGTAAATTATAGCAAAATTGTATTAGAAATTTTTTTATATAACATCCATGCATTTTGAATAAAAGTAAATTCAAATTGCTAGTCGATAAAAGCTGGAGCTGGTGTACCTTTAAAAGTTTAGCCTTCCATATTGAACAATCCTATCCTGTGTCCTTCACAATTACATGTTGGTATTTACGCTTGAGCAGTATGAGAAAAGTTTACTTAGTAAAGGAATAGTAGAGAATTTAATGAAAATATTAGGTTCACTTGTTTTATTATATAAATTATTTCTACTTTATTTTTACTACTTTTTTTTTTTTAAAGAAAAATATTTCACCTTTTCTGAAACTTAAGTTCCCTGTCTACTTAGCCATGCCTCCTTTTTTTATAATGAGGCCAACAATATGCAAGAATTTATTACTTGTAAAAAAAAAGTTAGGAATAGAGTATTGAAATATATATATATTAGATTACAAATACTAACTAATAATATATAAAATAAATAACTTTTACATTTTTAAATGAAAGATTTTATGCAATAAAAAAAATCATACTAGCTGATGCTGTGGGTGTGAGCATCTGTCTGTCCATTAATTCAGATGTCTATTAATGACTGAGCTATTAGCAATATCTATGGCAAAATAAATAATGTTATTGCAAGATGGATATTTTGAGTGATAATTAGAAATATGAATGAGGTGTGAAGTGTGGAATGATGTGAATGGACATGCACCCACATATACAAGTTAGATCTTGGAATGGCAATAAACAATAGATTAGAAAATTAATGAATAAGCACTCATCAGGGCCTTACAGACAAACAATACTCATTCCCACTAGTTTAGCTTTCATACCAAAAACTCCCGATACAATCCATTCTACTCTTCCACTATTAGATATACATAAAAAAAATTTGATGATTGGTACACTCCAACTAACATCCTAAAAAACGAATTATACATTAATTTATATCACAATTCATTTTTTTTATTAGATACCCCTGACCACTATTGACATAATATGAACTTCCCACATTCCTTCATGGTGCCAATCTGGAAGGTCATTATATATACATATTGTAATGATCCAGAGATAGAGACTTAACATAATCTGCACTACAGGGCACCACTAGGCATTTGAACCTAGAAAATTTATATAGTAGGCAGATACGTAAGTTAAAAAAAAATTTTTTTATTGGTTGATTCCGGTCGTTAGCCCATTGTCACTAGCTCAGTGGAACAGCAGAGATTTATATTTTATAATAATTCTTATCTAAGAATATTTTTTAAAAAAAGAATAAAATAAGCCACTGCCAGTAATTAACACACAAACATTTATTTACGCACATATATATATAAAATTTAACATTATTATTTTAGTATGTTTACTTTAGCATTTTAAAATTTAACTTACATTTTTAACTTTTATTTTAGATTTTAATTTATATTTTTATTTTTATAAGTTTGCACAGATGGATTTATAAAAGTTTGTTTTATAAATGTTGAGTATAGATCGGTTACATAGATTACATGGTCAAAAACATTTCAAAATAAACATAAATGATCAAAATATAAAGTCATTGATGGAAATGCAGAGGGAAATTTATAAGAAACCCAATGGCATTCATCATAAGATGCCGCATAGACACCAATAACTTAAAAGACATCTGAAATAAATACATCTTAGATACTCACCGTAAGGTATCAGTATTTACCGAATGTCTATATATTTTGATCAAATATGAAAACCAAAAACACAATTAACCGACAACGAATCCATGCAAGCGTCTATACCCAACTTAAATTTAATGCATTTTTATTTAGAGTGTCGAGTATGAATAGACTACATAGATTGCATTTGAAAAGAAAATATTTTATCCCTTATTTAACCTTAGGCCAAAAGTTCGCAGATAAACCAACGTCAATCCATCTGATATATCGATGTGTTCACTGCAATACGAATATGACAGCACAATTATGTTAAGAGAAAAAATTGCCTCTTGTCAGATAGGAATACTACATCCATCTGATGATAAGAGCAATAAAAAAACACCATAGGAAGGAACTGTGGTCTCCATCTTATAATTCCTTCCATAGGCAAAATGAGGGTGTGCGGCGTATAATAGCGATTCTGCCCATAGCGAACCTTGTACTACATCTACTAATTACACCAATATATCGAATCCATTGACCCAATTCAACTATGGAACGAATAACCTAAGATTGCCCTTTCCTAATAAAATTTTACAAATCTATATAGCCATTCACACCCAACTTAAGTTTAACATTTATATAATTTAATTTAACGAAAAACAGAAATCATAATAAAAACTTAAAAGAACAAAAATTAAATAAATAAATAAATGGAAATGATTTTACAAAGAAATACATTAAATAAAATTACTTCTTAATAAATTAAGTTGGTCAGATAGGATTCTATTTCTATAAATTAAATATTGGGAAAAAGTTTATATTTTAGAGTTCTTAGTGTTTTCAAATGTTCATTAATTATATATTTCTTACTGTTTTGAAAAATGTCCATAGTCTCTGATTTCTTGTAATGGAAGGTGTTAATTCCCACAAAGTCATAAGGAGATTGGTGTGCAGTTAACTGTTGGTCCTTTATGGTTGATGGTATTCTTCCGAGCTGGTCCGCAATATTGGAAAATGATGTTTCATTTTTTTGAACAACTGAAGGAATTGAAAGTGCGTCTTTCAATCCCTTCTCCTCCAACCCTCTCCAATTTAACACATCTGTCCTCTCTTAATAATAATTCTTCAATCACTAAAAAATTTTATTTCCCTTTTTCTTTTATATGTAACTTTAGGATCCAATGGACATTACATCATCGATGATGATGATTCTTCCATTGAGGTCCAATTTCCCGATGGATTTTTTTCATTGGCTATTAGTTTCTATTGTTTTTCTATCTGACCATTGCTTATATATTTAAATGCCCAAGGGCTAGTTCACTTGGACTAATTAAAATAATCATTTCCATTTTTTCAATAACATTAATTAATTTGTTTTGTACAAACTTAGATATATTTTTATCTTTAAATCTTTACTGACAATTTAGTTTTAAAATACCTTTTTTTTTTTTTTTTTAATTTCTCATCTGTGCGATTTTATATATATGCGAGTTTAAGATGATTTTTTTAATTTTCAATTTTTAATTCTTAAAAAAAGAAGTTTTATTTGCAAACTTTTATTTTTTCATGTTTAATAAAAAAAAATAATGTAACGTCGCATGTGGCCATTACAATATATATATAAGAAATAACAAAAAGGTTAGCGGTAAATATATATTTACCATTAACCTTTTTGTTATTTCTTATATATATATAAACATTATTAATGTGATTTTGCTAGTAAAGGCTTAAGAGAAAGTATAATGCAATTATAAATGTCTTTTATTTTGAATTATAAGTTTTCAAAAATTAAATGTAATTAAAAATATTATTTAATTACAAAATAATGATTACGTATTAAATATTATTTTAAATACTATTCTAAATGAAAAAAATATATTATCTTGATTACATCAAATTTTATCCAAAAACTAGTGAGTCTTATTTCAAAATTTTAGAATTTTTTTTATTATAATTGCTTTAATACTAATAAACATAAGTTTATTAATTATGCATACCATTGTTTTTATTAGTTTTTTGATCTATTGACTAAAACTACAACTCTAGCTTTTTTTTTTTATTAAGAAAAAATTTAGTTTCAGGTAGTTACATTTTGCTGATTACAATAGTTTTATGTAGAAGTTCAAAGCTTTGCAACCAATCTGTGTGGCATTGTCATCATATTGTTTAGTACAGTAGTCTGAGATGTTGTCTCATCATCAGATATGGTAATTTGTGCCCATGTGTCCATAAAGAGATGCTCTGGCACAAGGAGGCAATCTCTGTTCATGTTTATTAGTATTTTTTTAAAAGTTCTCCAAGGATCACTATGTCCTTATTTGAATATATGCTGGCACCTGGTGATCCATAAGGCATGTAGTAGGCATGCCACTAGCCTGATAGTTGCATACTTTCCTTCTTTCATTGCTCGATCAATTGACATGACCTTGCTACAGCCAGAGGAAATGCTTGCGATAATTTTGTTTCTAGTGTATCTCAAGTATGAGAAAGCATAGAAGATGTGCTCCAGCATTTCTTCATGTATATTACAAAGTTTACACATGGGGCTTATTTGACGAAATCCTCTTTGCATCACCAAAAAGTGACTTGTGGGCAAAGAGAACAAGTTAAACTTGATTATAAAATCAACCAGCTTTGGTTCTATCTACCAGTTTGTAAGTAATATCTATGAAAATAATACTAAATATAGCAAAAGATAATGAAAACAGAGAAAACCATGAAAAGAATGTTGAAAAACATAAAACGAATGATCTGCATGGCAAATGAAAGCATTAATTAAATTACATAGTTGATTATTAATTTATATGAAATTATATCATTTCTTCAAATATGAAGAAAATTTCAAGATCATTGTTCCAAAAATGCACTAAGATCATATTTAATGTTCTTATTTTCTTTACACAAAGAAACATTGATATAAATTATTATATTTGATTATGGAATTATCATAGATTAGTATTGATAAATTATTTTGAATTGGATAACATTTAATATATTTTGTAACTTTTAACACCATGTAATGAATAGAAAACAAACAAACAATTCTCATCAGAATAAATATGAATATGTTATAATAAACTATTAATAAATGAAACTAGTAAAAACCTTATAATTATTTTGAGTTAGTCCTATGAACATTAAAACAGATTTTTAATTTAGTACAAAAAGAGAAAAGTGTTCTGATAGATTTATCTACAATGATTTTGTAAATAATTACAAAATGAATTAGTATTGAAATTAGTTACTGTAGGTAAAAAATAAATCCACAATAATAATAATTAGTGTTTGTCCATTTTCCCAAGGTGCAGTTCATGCTGACTACTGTTTTTCAAGTTTTCCAAGGTCCAATCCATGCTAAACTAGTATTTTCCATTTTCCCAGGATGCAATTGATGTTGACTAGCATTTTCCCATTTTTTTTCACTTGGAACTTATTTAATAAATGAACAATTAGACTTAGCTATGATAACTATAACCTTCTCACCAAATAAAACCAATTTTTATTGGGATCATATGTTAATCTAACACCAATTTCAAACCCTTCTCCATATGTTTTCAATCATACTATCATGTGTTTCCACATATTTTTTTCAATATTACATTTAAAAATTCTATGTAACCTAATGTGATGCATGTATCTTGTTTTGTAATAATTATTTTTCTTTTAATTAATGTAAATCATGTTTTCTTATCACAATCAAGATTGTAAACCTTTATTATATATATAATATCATAAATCAATTTGCATCTAAGACTTCATGTTTTCAAGTGTAACTTATGTAACTCTTTTTGAGTCTCAATAAAGGTTACCCTTTGAAACATCATAGTCATCATCATCATCATCATCATCATCATCATCATAATAATAATAATAATAATAATTATTATTATTATTATTATTATAATGAAGTTGTTGGTTTTTTTTAAAATTTATTTTCAATATTTTTTAAGAGAGTATTTTTGATAATTTTATATGACATAAAACAAATTTAATTATCATTTTCAGAGGTCCTAAATTTCAAATAAATTTTCAGATGGCTGAATCTTGTATTATTCACAAATCTATAAATAAATAATACTTCTGTTAATATATAACTATAAATATAATATAACAATTTGTCAATTGTTAAAACAGAGAATCTTTAATGTAAATAAAATAAATTAATAACTAAATAATTATTGCCAAGCGCTTTCAACTCTTACGCGTCCTTATCAAGGCAGTGTAAAAAATTCTATTTTCTCCTAGGCGATGAATTCAACATTTCATTGTATTGGCCAGGAACAACTAATCGGAAAGCTGGTTAATTTTGAATTCATAGCACAAGATGATTTTTGTATAAGATACGATTCTTTAATCTTGAGTTTTTTTATCATGTGTTTCATGCATTAATATTGTAAAATTCTTTGGACTACATATATGGCCTGTACTATTTTGGTGAACATAAAAAGCTGAATAAACAGAATCATCTTCTCTTGCTCTATTATACGTATATTTATGTGGTTGAAGGTGATATTTACTATTTGTTTTGGTTTCTCCAACATATATCACACTACAATTTATTTGCTTTTATCCTTCTTATTTATTACTCCCTTAGAATTATTTAATAATCTATTAAGGTTAGGCGGAGTTCTCCGTGCTAATCAGAAATATTGACTTAAAACTTTTTCTATATTTTTATTAATATTGGGAATAAAAGCTAATGACATCCATGGTTTATTATTCATATTTATATGATCACTATTATAATGTTGTTCATAATGATTCAATACAATAGATAATAGCATTTGTTTATTATAACCCACTTGTATCAAATCTTGCATATAACATTTTATATTATATTTCTTAAACATTTCATTTGAACACAGTCATTGATTTGTGTACTAAAAGAACATTAGATGTTGGATGAATATAATCTCTATAATCTATATGTTTTACAACCATTTTATATACTAATTTATCATCCCCCTTCATATTTAAAAATCCAGGTATATAGTAAAAGTTTTAGGTCAAGATTTCCGATTAGCATGGAGAACTCCGCCTAACCTTAATAGATTAATAAATAATTCTAAGGGAGTAATAAATAAGGATGATAAAAGCAGTGTTGTATACTCTATTAGATGCCAACAAATAAATTGTAGTGCAATATATGTTGGAGAAATCAAAACAAATATTAAATATCACCTTCAACAATATAAATATAGTATAATAGAGCAAGAAAAGATGATACCATTTATTCAGCTTCCTAATATTCACCAAATAGTACAGGCCATATATGTAGTCTAAAGGATTTTATAATATTAATGCATGAAACATATGATAAAAAATGCAAAATTAAAGAAACGTATCTTATACAAAATTCATCTTGTGTTATGAATTCAAAATTAACCAGCTTTCCGATTAGTTGTTCCTGGCGAATACAATGGAATGTTGAATTCATCGCCTAGGATAAAATATAATTTTTTACACGAGTTGAAAGCGCTTGGCGCTAATTATTTAGTTATTAATTTATTTTATTATTAATAAAACATATAATAATAAAATAAATTAATAACTAAATAATTTATTTTATTTATATTAAAGATTTTCTGTTTTAACAATTGACGACTTGTTATATTATATTCACAAAACTATACTACAAAAAAAACAAACCAAACAAAGTGCCTATTAGTTATGCAAGGATTATAAATATACATTCGATTCAATAAACCAAATATAAAACAGTAATTTTATACAACTAAGCTACAAAAATCTATATTATTTACTCAGTGAAAAATGCTAATACAAATGAATATAAATAAGATTGCTTATTGACAATCATATAAAATAAAGATAATTATAAAAGGCATATTATTTTCTGACATTCAAAGATTCATGATAAAATGGTGAAATCGATTATTTTTTGCATTAATATTTACGTAATAAATAACAAAAGTTTGATTCTCAATAATGCTGAATCTTACACAATAGTCAAGCGTTATTAGCCGAGAGGTCAACGCAGCCACCTTGCAAGCAAGTAGTTTGTTGCAGACGGTTGTGGGGTTCACGTCCCAGCCGATGCTATGAATGACATATGGAAAAAAAAAATCTTACAAATAGCTCAATTTTCACTAATAACTGGAATAATAGTGCAAAAAAATTGCTTATAAAATATACGTTTTATCAAAGGAAACTTCTGGTTTATTAATTATCCTAAATACATAAACAAGTTTCTTGTAGTAAATGTAACTTATGAGAGTATAAAAACTGTTAATTTGCATTTTTACAAATAACAATTAATGAACACATTACATAAGATATAAACTATTTTTAGAATATTTATTATAGATTGATTGCTTTTGCACTTGATATGTGTGGCAAATAACAGAACTTTTACCCTATTACCAAAGTGTGTCTTAAGGTTTGTTTGTGTTAACATACGGTTTAGTATATATAGAGCACAGTGTTTTGGGATATATTATTCTCTGCTCTTTCTCAAATATTGCAGACCTGACCAGTCAAAGTGTTAGAATAGAAATTCATGAAAACTGACATTAATCAGGCAGAATCTGAAGAAAGGATATTCAAAATATCATGTTTTACATTAATCTGAATGTTACTTCTAACAGTGGAAGGTCTTTGGGAAAATATAAATAACATTTGAATTTTTCTGAAAATATTTACTAATTCAAGTAACTGATAAAAACAGTACAATTAAATTTATTTGCACTAAATATCTAATCAATCTTTTGCATGGCTAAATCTTATGTTGCTAACAGAAACTAAACTGCAAGAGAACAAATCACATCTTTATAAGACATGTATTCATCAAAGACAAACTGTCAAATCATTGATTAAGATAAGATTAATAACACATGTTTCATATAATAAACTTATGGACTATTGTGTTCACTGCATGAAACATGTTCAAACATAGCTGATAAGCTAGATGTTAGTTTTGGCAAAAAAATTTGCCTAGTTCTGGTAAGTAGCATGAAAATTATCTACCAATAAAAATGGCAACCCACACATTATAATGCAAAAACAACTGCATTTATAATAAATTTTCTAATGTAATAGAAGTAAATAGATATTATAATTGTTTTTACTTTAATATTATTCTTGGTATAATGTAATTTATTTGAAATGCAATGTGATTGATTCACTAGCTTCCTCACCCCCAAAATTAAATGCGCATGTATTGTTTAGTAAAATTGCTGCCATTGTGCTTAATGCAAGAAACATGCATTTCTAATCCTAGCATAATTCATGAGCTGTCAGCATGCTTATAACAAAAAGGTCTTTTATGCTGGTATGGTTTATCATTATTGTTTTGCAATATAATTTCAATCCGCAATGTGAGATTTAATCTTGTAATACTTTGCTATGAGTTTGGCATATTTTGCTGTTACTGCAGAAAAAGTAACCATATATGAAATTTGAAATGGAAATGATTGTAACTCGCATGATCTCTGAATAAACTAGTAATGACCCATCAATAAACAAAAAAAATACCACCTATTCTTTTAGATCTGATAGTCTTTAAACCTATATTTATTGACATGTCACAATGCAACGTGTGAATTCTGTATATTAACATGATTTAAATATGGAATAAACTAAATGTATATACATTTAATATATCAATCAAGTAATCACACACACACATATATATATTGTGATGATCGCACATACTGCGATCACACATATAGATATTTAACATTTAAAGAATATTAAATATTGTGTTTGGAATACTAAAAAGTGAGTTTAAAAAAATTATAAACAAAGAAATGTTTTAATTAAGAAAAGAGAGGGAATTAGAATCGAAAAGATTCTTATCTTTTACCCTCCAAAGTCAAGATTTTGTGAAATGAAAAATAAGTAAAGTTAGAAATATTGAAATTGTACATTAGAAAATTAATAGTGATAAAGAAATATAAATGAAAGGCAAACTAAAATATGATGTATAAGAAAAGTAAAGTTTGAAGAGTTTAAATAAGAATAAAATAGAAAGTTTAAAACATGACCAAAAGATAAGGATCTGGGTCATAAAAGTACACATTTGACGATAAAACGAAATGCGTGTATGGAGTATATATGAAGTATGATAAAGACAGAAAAAATTAATGCTTGTCCAAATAAAAATAAAAAAACATTTTAGTAAAAATCTGTGTAATTAAAAAAAAGAAATAAATAAATGTACATAGTGCTACGAAATTATGTAAAGGCAAATCTATATAAATGGCCGAAGGCACATTCAGAAAAGGAAAGGTGTGAACAAAAGCGAAAACAAAGGATCGAAAGGACAAAGAACTGGGGAATTTTAATTAAAAAGTATTATTAGTGATTAGAGTTGGAGACTTCTTGTCGAGACATTGGTGGAAATACTGCTCTGGGAATAAGCAGCCATAGTTAACAAGATATGATTTCTAACATCGGTGCCTCATCAAGAATGGCTGGCTAAGGGCCGTCGTGATCGCTTGCCGATCCAGACTCACTGTGCTCTAATGGTTCCCATCTAGATGTAACAACTGCCAATGTAGCACCTGCCAGAGGGTTCGTTTTGCCTTGTCCTTGATGTCCAAAATACGGAGGAGTTCCCACAATCAAATCTAACCAAAGAGCGACCGTTCCCTGCTAAAGAAGTGGAGAAATTCCACGTGGCGGTCAGCAAGACTTCAAGTTAATTCAGAGACTTAATAACCTAGGTAAATATGTATACTACATTTTATATTCACATGTGCACATACCTTTAATTTAGACAATGGCCAAATTCTTCCTTTGAATGATACAGACATTCTTTAACTTTTTTATATATACACGGAATGACAATTATAAATGTACAATCATTTATAGAATCTTTTTATTTTGTTTTACTCGTAGCATTATAGCAGATAATCTGTTTTTTATTGTTTGTAAATGATTTAGAGTGTTTTCTTTTATTTTTAATTTATTGTATTAAATATTTATTATTGATTTAAATCTGTTTCATCTCGTTCTTCGCCACTCCAAAAAGTAATATAGTCTTAGGGTTTGGGAAATAATTATTATTCATTTTGAGTACTGAATTAACACGTGAAGCTAGTGGTGCAGTATTTTGATCCCATTAAAATTTATAAATATCCAAGCGCTGTAACTCTGTAAAATCTTACAGCAGTCGGGAGACAGTTGACCGGGAAAAATAACCTGGGGCTATACCCGTATAGTTACAGGTTCGGTCAAGTACGGATATAGACTCGTTTATGTCCGTATGTTCTCTCTGCTTGCGGTAGCGGAAAGTGGACGATCTTGAATTATAAGAATTCCCCATTATATATAAATAAAAGGGAAGTTAAGCTTTCGATCGGCGTGTTTCCGTTACAATTTGGGGGACAGTTCCAGGATTTCTATTGCTGTGCAATTAGTGATCACGTGTTGAATTAATTTTATAAAATAACGTAAATATTTTCTAAAAAAAAAAAAATTAATATATGTGTTTTTAAAATATATAAAATTAGCGTCGTAAATCAGAGTGGTTAGAAGCGAAGACGAAGGGGATAATTTTTTTTTTCACTTTATAATACTTTATATATGTATTTCGACGTCAAATGTGTACAAAGGATATAGAAGGAAGGGGGAAATTTTAATATTAAGAAAGTTTTTGAAGTTCGTTGTGACGTATTTAATATAAGACCAGAAGTATTCAAATATAATCGTCACGAACAAAGAATTGATTATCTCGATGTAATTGCTGAGAACGAAATATAAATTGTGTCAGTCAAGTAGAAAAAAAAAGAATAAAACAAAGTTTCATGAAAGTTTTAATGATAAATAATAAAAATAGTCGCATATATAAGTTAAGTTGAAGAAATATATATGTGTGATTTAATAGTCGCATATTCCAGTTAAGTTAAAAAATAAATGGATGTATGAATTCATAGTCTAATAATAAAGTATATTCAAATAATAATAATAATCAATTAATTATCAGATATAATTTTGTTAACAAAGTATAATCTAGTCAATTTAAAAAGAAGGAATTAAATATAAATTTTCATGAATTTTAATTATAAATAGTCACGTATGTAAGTTAAATTGAAGGAAATATATATGTGTGATTTAAAATAATCTGAGTATTATCAATAAAGTTAAAGAAATATATATGTGTATGATTTTTTTAAACAGCCATAACCTTAAAGTGATCGAAAATTATAAACGTAATATTAGAAAATATATATCAGAAATGAATACTGTTGGAAATACAGTCAAATAGAATGAATTTATTTATATATATCGTTAACAGAGAGGAATAAAGTATAGTATTTAAGTTAAGTTAAATTTAAAAAATATATAAGTGCGTCATTTATTAAGTATAGTGAGTAAGAGTTGCATAAGTAGGGGAAATATAGGACAATCATCAAGGTGGGACAGGCAGTCAAACGAATCTAAGGCAGGCAAACAAGATGGTGAACCAGAGTGCGGATGTTTGGGTTGGCTAGCGGTCTAAATGCTAACTAACAGATAACAAAGAAATTAAATAGCTAATCAAAGTAAAAAGCAAAGAGTCAGTAGAAAGAAATTTTTTATATAAATCTATCCAGAAGAGTTCAGTAAAATAATACTAATAAACACAGATCAAGGGTTGAATAAAATTTATATCTATGCATACAAGGTCCCAAACTAAAATGGACCTTCAAGTAAATGAAGTAAGAGAAATGGATGAAGATAAGGAGAGGGAAGTGAAAGAGAAAATAAACTATAGTGATATAATGAATATGCTAATGCAAATGAGGGTTGAGCAACAGCAATTCATGAAAGAATACATGGACAGAGAAGAGAGAAGGATGGAAGAATGGCGGATAAAGATAGAAATGGACAACCAGAAAAGAATTGCTGAAGCCATAGAAGAAATTAGAAATGACTTCATCCAGCAATCAGAGGCAAAGGACACAGGAAATGGACATGACAGGGAAATTAAGTGGGATGAACAAAAAGGTATGGAGCCATATGTATATGATGAATTAGATAGGGCTGAGAGTATAGATAGAGAGTCAGCAGAGTTTGATCTGAGGGTAGATATAGGACATCCAGAAAGGGGAATAAGAAAGTTAGAAAAAGAAGAGGAAGTGGAAGTGATAAGAGTAGAAGATAGTAGGATACTGACAAGCATGCAGGAGGATATAAGTCAGATAGCGAAGGCAGTAGAAAGGTTAAACACAAAATTTGAAGAGAGGATAAGTAGGTCAGCCAATAACAGTGCCAATACTGATGTAAAGGGCATAGGACCAAGAACCACTGGTGAATGTACAGATATGGGCTATGGGAAGTGCATGGATTATCCTATTGGCTTCCACCAATTTCTAAAAATACAAGTTTTCACTGGAGATCCTGGAGAAAGCCCTATGGAGCACTTGGGAAGCCTGGAATGGTATTTCAAGTTTAGTAGGATGAATGAGGAGGCCAAGATAGCGGTCGCCTGCAGTCACTTGCAGGGCGAATCTCAAGTCTGGTGGAACTCACTGTTCCAGAAACCCACCACATTTGCAGGGTATCACAAGGCTTTGAGGACCAGTTATTGGAGTGAGGAACTCCAAGAAGATATGCTGCATCGGATAACACAGGAGAAATGGAGACCGGGGGAATCATTTACAACATTCTTTCACCGTCAAGTAGCCAAGTTACGGATGATGACCGCAAACCCATTATCTGAGATGCAAATACTCCGGATAACTAGGCATGGGTTCCCAAAAGAGATAGAACAGACACTAATCAGTACAGAGAGGAAGACGGTGGACCATGTGGCCGAGTTGCTAAGTGCATTGGATACCACCAGGGCTGACCAGAAGGAGGATGGATGTAAACCTAGACCACCTCCAAAAGAACCACTTACAATAAAAAATGGATGGGATCCTAGTGAAGGACGATGGAAAGAAGACCAGAGATATTCTACAGAGTGGAACCCAAGGAGGCAGGAAAATGGACGACAAAGATTGGAGACAGAATGGAAGCATCCATATGACAGAACTGAAGACCGAGGATGTAGGGATCAAAATCCGCATCCCAGAGGAGGCAGAGGTGAGGTCAATAGAGAAAGGCAACCTCCAGATAAAATATAAACACCATCATAAAGAAAGGACGGATTCACTGATACCAGATTGGAAATGGAATTGGATCATAAAAAATAGAAATTGGATTATGAAATTGGGAAATATTGATCATGAAAATATAAAGAAGAATGAGCCAGTAAATGGCCAAACAGTATAACAGACTTTACCCAAACTAAGACAAATCATCAGATAGATAGTAGTGTGAGATCGTAGATAGAGGCTGAAGGTGTGTAGGTATAGATATTTGTAGGTGGATCTTAGCAGTATATGGTGAGCCTTCTCTGTTATGCATTCATGGGTGTTCTGTGGTCACCAGATCTTATTAGATAGAGAAGATAGGGACAGAGATCCCCTTCTCATAATGACTCACTGGATTAAGATTTCCAGTTAGATATTTGACAAATATCGTGAGTCAATGGATTAGAAACCAATGTATGGGGAAAGAACCCCTTTATAAAAATATGAGCTATCAGTAAAATATTCTGAGCTCATGGATGAGCTGGATGAAAAGATGCCAGCCTCCCAACCCACCTCAGGATAGTGACCAGTGTTGTCACTTAGAGGGTTATCATTTGTAAAATGTGAGGTATGAACAGGTTTAATCGAGTCACAGAGATATCCTGTGGACTCGAACCTGTATATACAAGTAGGAGGCAGAAATAAAACTCATGTATTGTTTATAGCAAGATTAAATCGGTTTAGTAATACTGGTTGGGTCGTCAGAGTAGGGATGTAATTTGCCTGGTCGCCTCTCTAGGAATAATCTCATCACTAAGTCATAGGAGGACATAGATATGAGATGGTTCTAACAGTAGTTAGGAGCATCTAGCTTTCAATGCATTAAATTAAAAATTTTTAAGAAAAAATTTTAAAGGAGGGGAACGGTGTAATGTGATGATCGCACATACTGCGATCACACATATAGATATTTAACATTTAAAGAATATTAAATATTGTGTTTGGAATACTAAAAAGTGAGTTTAAAAAAATTATAAACAAAGAAATGTTTTAATTAAGAAAAGAGAGGGAATTAGAATCGAAAAGATTCTTATCTTTTACCCTCCAAAGTCAAGATTTTGTGAAATGAAAAATAAGTAAAGTTAGAAATATTGAAATTGTACATTAGAAAATTAATAGTGATAAAGAAATATAAATGAAAGACAAACTAAAATATGATGTATAAGAAAAAGTAAAGTTTGAAGAGTTTAAATAAGAGTAAAATAGAAAGTTTAAAACATGACCAAAAGATAAGGATCTGGGTCATAAAAGTACACATTTGACGATAAAACGAAATGCGTGTATGGAGTATATATGAAGTATGATAAAGACAGAAAAAATTAATGCTTGTCCAAATAAAAATAAAAAAACATTTTAGTAAAAATCTGTGTAATTAAAAAAAGAAATAAATAAATGTACATAGTGCTACGAAATTATGTAAAGGCAAATCTATATAAATGGCCGAAGGCACATTCAGAAAAGGAAAGGTGTGAACAAAAGCGAAAACAAAGGATCGAAAGGACAAAGAACTGGGGAATTTTAATTAAAAAGTATTATTAGTGATAGAGTTGGAGACTTCTTGTCGAGACATTGGTGGAAATACTGCTCTGATAATAAGCAGCCATAGTTAACAAGATATGATTTCTAACATCGGTGCCTCATCAAGAATGGCTGGCTAAGGGCCGTCGTGATCGCTTGCCGATCCAGACTCACTGTGCTCTAATGGTTCCCATCTAGATGTAACAACTGCCGATGTAGCACCTGCCAGAGGGTTCGTTTTGCCTTGTCCTTGATGTCCAAAATACGGAGGAGTTCCCACAATCAAATCTAACCAAAGAGCGACCGTTCCCTGCTAAAGAAGTGGAGAAATTCCACGTGGCGGTCAGCAAGACTTCAAGTTAATTCAGAGACTTAATAACCTAGGTAAATATGTATACTACATTTTATTTCACATGTGCACATACCTTTAATTTAGACAATGGCCAAATTCTTCCTTTGAATGATACAGACATTCTTTAACTTTTTTATATATACATGGAATGACAATTATAAATGTACAATCATTTATAGAATCTTTTTATTTTGTTTTACTCGTAGCATTATAGCAGATAATCTGTTTTTTATTGTTTGTAAATGATTTAGAGTGTTTTCTTTTATTTTTAATTTATTGTATTAAATATTTATTATTGATTTAAATCTGTTTCGTCTCGTTCTTCGCCACTCCAAAAAGTAATATAGTCTTAGGGTTTGGGAAATAATTATTATTCATTTTGAGTACTGAATTAACACGTGAAGCTAGTGGTGCAGTATTTTGATCCCATTAAAATTTATAAATATCCAAGCGCTGTAACTCTGTAAAATCTTACAGCAGTCGGGAGACAGTTGACCGGGAAATATAACCTGGGGCTATACCCGTATAGTTACAGGTTCAGTCAAGTACGGATATAGACTCATTTATGTCCGTGTGTTCTCTCTGCTTGCGGTAGCGGAAGGTGGACGATCTTGAATTTTAAGAATTCCCCATTATATATAAATAAAAGGGAAGATAAGCTTTCGATCGTCATGTTTCCGTTACAATATATATACAAATTAGTGTAATTTGTTTCCGTTACAATATATATACAAATTAGTGGAATTTGTTTATAAATTTTATATTTTTTGTGCATATATATAAATTGTAAGAGATGTTATCCTTCATCATTAGTTAAACATGATTCAGCCCTGAGTCCACATATTAGAAGGTCAAAGCATTCTTTATAAATGACCCCTTGTTTTAAGTACTAAAATAGATTATCTTAACAATGAGGCCACATAATAAGTTATTTATAAATAATAGAACCTAATTTTATAAACTTTATTAGAATTCATGAATAATAAAAGCACAAGCACTAGTTGTTGTGATTATAAAAAGTGCAGTTAGTAAAAGAGAGAATAAGAGTGTTTCTTTAGGTAAGTGATTGTGATTATATAAAACATATTCCTCTGAGACCAACCCATATATTGCTGACATATTTATTCCAATAAAGTTATTTTTATGGCTTTAAAGTTGAAGCATTACATGAATATCCTCTTGAAAGTTCACTTTATATATGTTCATTCTAATAAATCCAGTGTGAGCTATCATAGCTTATATTAGTTCTTTTTTTAATTGCACACTGGTTTATAACTAATTTGGATATCTACTTTTAAAGATTTAATCACTTTCTTCTGATCATAGGAAATATTTAACTCCAATTTATAGTGTGTTTCAAGTATTCTTTTTATTTTCCAGCATAATTCTGCTGCTTCTTCTAAAGGCAATTTTTGAGTGATTTCCTCAGTGGCTGCCATTATATCTAATAAAGGGATTGTTAGAGAGTGTGATGGCAAAGTTTAATCCTTTTTCAAGAACAGAAATTTCAGCATTTGTTAGATGTTGGGACTGAGATTTTAACAGATGAAACTGGTGCACTGCTTGGTACATTATGACTTTTGATATGCCCATGTAAATTTATAAGTTTTTTTTCTTCTGGCATTCTTTTATTTTTCCATGTAATGTAGAATATGATTTTCTTATTGCTTGAGAAAATCTTATGAAGTCTTCAACAGTCAGTTTGTTTTTTAGAAAACAATTTACACAAAGTTTGATACTTGGAAAACTTTTGAGCATTTATTCTTTCTCTTATCAGAGCCTTATCTGCTTTCTGAGTAATTTTCTCAGCTCTCTGGGAGTCTCCCTGTTGAAAATATAATTGTACTATTAACATTCTGTATAACATTAACATACTTTCAATACAACACAGAATTCGTAAAACAAATTTAAGAGATGGTTATGGCCTCCCATGATTATCAATATTTACATGGAAGAATTTGAAACCATAGCCATAAAGACTATTTCACATCCACCTAAACTTTGTTCTAACTATGGTGATGATACATTTGTTGTATAGCCACATGGTGGAGCACTATTACAAACTTTCTGGAAATACATTAACAACAAAACCTCTTCAATTAAATTCACAATAGAGTCAGAACAAGGACAAAAACTAGCCTTCTTAGATGATCTTTTGACAAGACTCTCTCATGATAAAATCAAAACTACAGTTTACAGATAACCTTCACATGCAGAAAAATACTTAGCATATACATCCCATGATACGAGAAAACCAAAACATTGAATTATACTATCACTATAAAACAGAGCAAATGAAATTTATTCAGAAACTGGTGATTTGGAAAAAAAAAGATCTTCATAAAATTCTCATGAAGAATAGTTATTAATCATCTATCATTAAGAAAATCTTAAATAGACAACAAAAAAAACCATCAATATAATTATTGGCACTGCAATGTTTGAATGCATACCAGGAACAGCAGACAAATTCAATAAAATCTGCAATCAATGTAATATCAGATCAGCTTTTCAAAACTATACAATGCTAGGTAGAAATTCTAGCATTTACAAAGCCTAAATTTGAAATGTTGAAAACAAAAACTGCATCTATGAAATAACCACGTGCATGTAGAAAAAGTCTCTATATTGGTGAGACCAGTTACCCCATCAAAAATCAATTGTAAGATCACAAACTGATGATTAGAAAAGTGAAAATAGATGTGTCTAAAGTAGCAGATCTTGTATGTACCAAAGACTTGTATATTTGATTGGAAAAGTACAAAAATATTGGATAGAGAGGAAAAGATATAAAGAACAACATGTAAAAAAGCTAGTCACATGACAATGGTAAAAAACCCATAAGTCAACCTAGTGTGTCTATACATAATATCTGGAAAACACTAATAAACTTTGTTCTTAAGAAAAAATGAGAAATCAGGAGTTTCATAATATAAGTATATAAAATTTCTATTGATGGTTGCCTTTGGCAGAATGACTCTGTTGATTAGAGCGATCTGAAGGACCAGGTTCAATTTCATGCTAATACTGTCACTGGTCAGTCTATCAACATCTGAATAAGAGAGGAGAATAATACCACCGGAAAAGTTGTGTATATAACAACCTGTGTACTATTGCTATCAGTGAATGTAATTACAAAATTTAAGTAAAGTTTAACATTTCCCAAAGACATTCCATATTTAATTTTAGATGATGGAAATAGGCTAACATATAAGTACAATTTATAAAAATAGTTAGGATTTTGTATATCTTAATGAAGAAAAGGACTTGTTAAAATTTAATTGTAATGTTATTATGAATATTGAAATGCTATGATAAATTAAGGAAATAATAATTATTCCTGCAGTGAAATTTTATTAATCAGTTAAGTACGACGTCCCTTCGAGCAAAGAACTTATCATATATTTATGATTTTGAAATATTGATAATTAATATGCTAATTAATTATAAATATAGTTTAGACAATTCTTAATAAATCCCAGTAGTTGATATTTTACTTTACTAAGAATTTTAATCGCTTTAGGGTTTTCGTGTAGACCGTTATATTTAATTACAGTATAAAAAATTTGTTTCATTTACCAGATTATATCATATGATAATCAAGAGGTGGGGGAAGGTAGGAAAATATAAGTGGGAGAAAAAGGAAAGGCTGTGCTTTATATATATATATACTTCTGGTTATTTTAAGATTTATAGGCTGTTAAAGGTAAAACAATATCAGTTATTTTAAAATCTTTTTTCTCAGTGACGAAAGTTTATTCTTCAAAAAAAAAAAAAGCTACAAATACAGTTAAAAAAGGTTTACAAAGAAGTGATTACATGATAAAATGAAATTCAGGAACAACATGGTAAAAAGGGGAAGAATATATATGAGAAGGGAAAAGGATGTGGAAAGGGTATGTAGTCCAGTCCCAAAAAAATCTTTGATTGCAAGTCCGAGACGCACGTCCCCGTTGAGCGAGCGATCGCACGAGTCGCAAACATTTAATTGGATTAATCCTGTGACGGAGGCTGAGAGGATGAAAGTTGGAGGATTGCCCAGGTGTCTGTAAGGAGAGGAGGTGAGGCTAGTTCGATATCTCTGGTTTTGAGAGAGCGAGTTAGGTCCAATAGTTTTTGATTCGCTGAGTATACTCTCTGGTCAAAAATAATAGCACATCGGAGCAGCCAGAGTGCATAGATGAGGAAAACTGATGGTCTGATGGTTGCAAAGATGCCTGGTTCGATGGATCCTCGGAGACTGAAGATGGTGTTTTAAAATTTTAAGTGTAATTATGAATAAAAATTATTATAACGTTAAATATTAAAAACTTTCCTTTTTTTCTTTAATTACGAAGAAGCTACGTTGAATTACAAAGTAAATAATAAAATTTGCATAGATGCACGCTTCAAATATTTATAAAACGTTTCTGAAATGGCCTTTTTAATTACTTTATTTAAAGAAAGCTTTAAAATATGTGTAGGTGAAAGAGATAAAAATGTCAGTTATACTTTTTGAATGTTTCCTCACCAGGCTGGAAAAACCCCCGATATGATTTACAGTACTTAATATCATCAAAAAATTACATCTTGCTAATAATCTTAAAGTAATTTTAATGAGTTCAATTTTTCCATATTCTATATTTAATACTAAGATCAACCACATAGTCAAATAATGAGACTTCCCAAATCAGTTGAGAAAGATCGAGTACTTCATAACAATTCCTAAACTTTTAATCTATTGGTCCATGTAAAAACTATTAAAAAGCAATTGAAAAAAAATATTTTTTTAGAACAATTAAACTGTTGGCCTCATAAATTGGTAATTGCCAGTATTATCAAGTATCACTCCGTTAGGTACAAAAATCAGATAGTTTTAGTAAGAGCAAACTTTAGAGTTTGTTGGAGACCTAGGCAAAAGTTGGCTAACACAGAGGCTAAACTCTCTATACAATAGCACCACTCATTGCAAGCCAGAGTAAGCAATGGATTCTAGGAGGTTTGTTCATAAAATCCATATCTGACACCTACTCATTCAATTTCCCAGATTAGTTTCTAGCTTGTGGCTTTCATCAGTGAGGAGCCTTGGAATCTAATACAAACCTTCAGCAAACACATTTTACCTTTTTTTAACTATAAAACTTTTTAGTCTAAAATGAAAACAATATTTTCAATTCAAGCTTATTTGCTTATATAGTCATCTATACATTTTGGTGTCTTTCATGACCACAGTCACCATCTAACTGAGTTCAGATCTATATGATTATAGAAGCAAATGAGTTTGAATTAAAAACATTATTGTGTTTTTATTTTGGACTCAAAGCTTTATAGTTAAAAAAAAAAAAAAGGTAAAAGATGGCAGCTGGAGGGTTGCACGAGATCTTAAGATCTAGGTGCAGTTCTCTCATATCAAAAACTTCTCATTGATAAAAGCCACAAGCTAGAAATTAGTCTGGGGATATTGAATGAGCAGGCACATGCACAAACCACTACTATCTGTGTTATCAGATTGTGTAAGCATAAAGAATTGTGGTCATGTGATGTTTAGTGGTTCAAAAGCCATCCAATTGTAAAAATAGAACCATACTTCTGTCATAGATGAAATCGCTTTTATTAAAATATTTTTCAGATGTAATGAGAATGAGATAGATATTATTAAAGAAAAACTTTTATATTGATTAAGTCAAAATTTACATGGAATTACAATTATTTCATAAAACTTACAATTCAGTTTTTTGTTCTGCAGAATCATTAATTATACGATTCTAATTTAAGTTTCACTTACTTATGTTCAATAGCCAGTAATGTCAAATTAGTTTTTTTTTAATCATAGAAATTCTTGGATAACTTTTTTTATTTTTTTTAAAATTTACAACAAATAAACAAAAACAGCACTATCATCTTCATTTTCAATCATTATGAATCAGGATGAATATCTTTTCAAGGTTAATCCAATTTCTCTGATCTATATATTTTTTCACATCACAACTAACAAGTGTCTTTATCCATCCATCCATACATACATACATCTCATATGTGATCTTCTAGGTTTTTTTACAATCTCTTGGGATCCATTTTAAGACTTTACGTTCAGCTCCATTTTGATCTTTTAATGATAACAATAATGTGTTTATTCTTTTGCCCATTTAATATTTGTTTTCAATCATTTCTTGTTACTCCTAACTAGATACATAGTGAGAAATTTTGATGCTTATGGCCATAAAAACATTGTGCATTTGGAGTAATTTTATTTCAGAGCTTTTCTTTGAGCAAAATTATTAATTACATTGTCAAAATTTGCTTCGCAAACATTTCAGATTTTATTGATAAAATACTTAAATTGGTCAGATATTCCCGACTCATTTTTGACCTTTAATAATTTTTTTAATTTACTAAAACTCCATTGTCCTAAGGCAATTGTTACCAGTAAAGTAAATATTACTATGCTAGGGTAAGAATAGAGTCTATGGCTGTGGCACATTGGTTATAGCCTCAGTATACACGTGCTATTAATTTGCATCTTTCCACACGTTATTGAGTTGTCTGAAGTTTATGCTTATTGTTATTTTGTTAAGTGTCTAGATCTACATTCACAGGTAATAACTAACAAAACACGTGTATTAAAAACCTTCTCTTTCAAACATTTTATTTTAATATTGAGTTATTTCTATCAAAAATACTATATTATTAATATATAGGGTATATAAGCACAGACTTTCACATGGCCCACCACACTCCACTCTATCTCATAATACTGATACACTTGAACACATATCCGTCAAAAAAAAAAAATCACCAATATTCGTATTTCATGCTAAATCAGCACTTATCAGTTGGTCCAGATTATCATCTCTACACATATATGCAATAAATACCCAAATATATATTAAGATAGCCAATCTTCATACTTTAATGGACAGGTTTCAATTCACTCTACATTCCAACTCTTCAACCATCCATCCAATCGAAAATCTGATGATTGAATGCTCAAAGAATACCCTGAGGTCGAGATTCTCATCACACCCATGTTGACCTAAAGTCAATCTGACTCCTCATATACAGTACATAATCCATTTAATACATATACAAGGGATGGGCAGACATTTCTGCTGTGTAATAACTGAAATACAGCCTTATTATATACCTGTATCAATATATGTAATATATAGAGTATATGAGCATAGACTTTAACATGACCCACCACTCTCCACTCTATCCCACGACACTGATACACTTGAACACATATATGTTGAAAAGATAAATAATTACCAATATCCGTATTTCATGCTGAACCAGCAAACATCAATTGGTCCAGATTATCATCTCTACACATATATGCAATAAGTGCTCAGATATATATTAAGATAGCCAATCCTCACACTTTAATGGACATGCTTCAAACCACTCCACACTCCAACTATCCATCCAATTGAAAATCTTATGATGGAACACTCAAAGGCCACCCTGAGCCCAAGATTCTTGTCACACCCATGTTGACCTATATATTACATATATTGATACAGGCATTGTACACATTCCAATTTAGCCTGTGATTAAATTGCAATAGTGTGTGCATAAAATAAAAATCATCATCACATTTTCTTTTATAGGAGGGGGAAGAGGGCATTCGAGTTCAAACCGTACATGACCAAGTATCCAAAAAGCTTCAGAAGGAGAGTGGGAGAAATATCTGTTCTCTCTCTATTCATCTTTATGACCATAAAAGGGCTAAAAATATATTTTGAATGGTTTAATAATTGTACTTAAAAGTTAGAATTTTAAGGCACATATAAATAGTTGTCTGTAGACACAACTCTATAAATCATTTTTCTGGCTTTTCTTACTAATCTTCTTTAAAGTTAATTTATATTTAATAAATTATAATATTCTTTCTTTAATCGTACTTTGATTCTAATACTCGTCTTACTGGTTTATTATATGAATTTTAATTTATAGCTTTTTAAATCATTTAGGTTAGTTTTTAATGGGTATGGATGAGTGTGTGCCTGTATTTACAGACATAGACTTAGAGACAGTTACAGAGATATTAAATTTCATTCCAATATCAGCCTTTCAAAAGAAAAGGTTTTATTTAAATCATTTTATAGTTTCTTCATAAAACAGTTATATTATTTAAGATCAATTTATTTTATTTTGTCTGAAAGAGTTAAAGGTTTCATCTAATGTTCAGGCTAATGTCAAAGGTTAATGAGAAGAGATAAAATGGTCAGGGTCGACATAGACAAAGGAATTTTTGAAAGTTTTTTCCATTTTTAAATAGAATTATGACTTTTTTTTTCTCATATGTCACTGCACCGGTCGGGATGCGAACCCACAACCGTCTGCAAACAACTACTTGCCTGCAAGGCAGCCACGATGACCTCTCGGCTAACAGCGTTTGATTAGAATTATGACTTTCTAATTTAAAGATCATGTCTATATATTGATCGGGGTCTACTGCTTGACTTTAGGAATATTTGAATAAAATGTTAGTATTGAATACTTGTTGAATTTATTGCCAAAAACCAACTTTATTTCATAATGATTAAAGAATTGATCTGTAATGTCTATAATCTGGATTTTGAATAAGAAATTAGAAACTTTTTCAGGCCCAAGAAGGATTAGGATTTTTCACATAACCAGATCATAGCTAAACCAACTAATAACAATAAACAGCAACTATGCTCATTCCAACTCCAAGTGTGAGGGGGTAGGGAGAAAGAGGGGAGAGAGAAAAGAAGAACTTTTTCAATGAGTATACAAACCTATATGTAAACCACAAATATGTCCACATATAGAACATGCTGCTCTATTTTTCTGTTTACTTGATATTATACAAATGTTGTCTTTTAATTTCTTCAGCAGAATTTTTTTAAAAAATACTTCATCACTATGTCTAATTGTAGCTCTTCAGAGTCATTCTATTCTCTGCTATATTTTCCCAATGAAAACAATTGATATTCAGTTTCTTTAAAAATATATTTGACATAATCCTTGGGTCTATTTCAGAACCCATGCATCATTCCTTCATTTTACATATCCAACCCATTGAAGGTATTGCTTTATAATAGTGAAATCTAGAATAGCCAGTAAAAGGGTATTGAGCTATTCATAGTTAGATAATTAAAAAAGAAGAATGGCTAAAATTCTCATAACTTAACAGCTAGATAATTTGAAAGTGATGTTTATTTGAAGGAGATTGTTTAGATGTCTTTGCTATTTAAAGTCTACATATCTGACTACCATAGCAAGCAGTATATTGAGAGAACTAGTCACTTTTTCCTTGATTAATACTGTGCATAATCTCCCAGTATGATGTAGTAGCGTAATTAGATAATAAACAAAATGGTTAATTATAATGATGAATTATTTAATCCGTAATTAATTTTTTTGCTTACATTGAAACAGAATTGATAACAACATACAATGATTGATTATAAACAGACATTAGCAATATCTTGAAATAATAACACAAGCACAGCAATAATCATGTCTTTTGATTGACTGATTGCAGCATATATTGAATCCCATTGATTGCTAAACTCATAGTATGCTAAAAGCTTGATTAAAACTTTTGTTAATCTATTCAATAGCTTGGTATCAGCTGGATTATGCTTGGGATGCTCTCTCTTCAAGAATTAAATTAGGAATAACTTCTCCAGACACTTGAATATTAACACTTATTCACACTCCCACATTTTTTTTCTAGAACAATCTTACCCATCAGCCAATTGCAATCTGTCTCTTACATGATAATTTTCATGACAACCAATTAGATAAAATTTTATAAATACAATTATTCAGCCAACTATCTCTTTTGATTAAAATAAGTCAAGAACTTAAATTAACAACATAAAATTCTTGACATTCTTTTATAATTAAAAACAAAATTTTCTTGCAAAACAACAACAACAACAAGATAATCAGTTAATTGCACTGATTTGATTTTTATTTTTAATTAGAGATAAAGAAAAAACCAACTCTGACTAATTAAAAATTTACAAAGTTATTAAATTCTTATTTCGTTCTTTCCTCTCTTTTATTTTGATTTTTTTTTTTTTAAAATACTGTTAAATGTTTGAGAATTTTCATACTTCCACATGGAGATTTTACAATTATTGAGTTAAATAATGACTTCTTAAAAAAATATGTCCAAGATAATTTAAATATTTTCCCCCATTAATAAAATATTTTTTTATTTTCAAACCTGAGGAACATGCTGCCAACTATATAATTATTATTTTAGTACAGCTATGTAACCAACTGGTTGCAATATATTTTTTAAAAAGAAAAAAATAGACATGGTAAATTTAAGTCCAAATTCACATCTGTTTAAAAATAAGCCAGACATATAAAAATAAAAATATATAAATCACAGTTTGCCTGTATATCATAGTATTTTTTAATTGTTATGTTATGATAACAGGATTATTTACAAATTAATGAATAATAAATATTATGTTGCATATCTAGATAGTTATTTCTGATAATATAGCCATACTAATTGTATTTCTCTTACAAATTAGCATTCGGACAAATAAATAATGGTAACTATCTATATTTTAATTATTTAAATAGTTAATAATAAAATAATTTTTTTGGTAGAAAACACTTTGAAATATTTATTAGACCAAATAAACCAAATAAAATTATTTTTCAATTTTATAAGTGAGAGGCACAAATGATGAAGTATATAAAATATAAATTTATCACACTCACACTTAATTATTATTTAAAACATATTTAAATAGTATTTTTGTATATATGTGCATAATAATATCATATTGTAACGAGCACAGACGTTCGTTACATTGTTTTTTTATATATAATTATTAAACAAGTTAAAATAAAAAGTTCGCATTTAAAAACTTTCTTTAAAAATTAAAAATTGAAATTAAAATATCGTCTTAAACTCTTATATATTAAGTCGCACAGATAATAAAAATTATTAAAATAAAATTTTTATTAAAGAAAAAGGTATTTTTAAAACTAAATTTTAAAAAGATTTGGAGATAAAATTATATCTCTAAATCTGTCTTTAAATATATTTTTGATTTGGAAAACAGGGTAATTAATTAGAAATGGAAATGATTGTTAATTAGTTAAATGTAAACCAGCCTTCGGCATTTAAATGTAAAAACACCTGTCAGATAAGAAAACAATAAAAACTGTTAGCAAATAAGAAGAAATCCCTATGGAATCGGACCTCAACGAAAAGGATCATCTCATCGATGACGTAATGTAAATTCAATCCTTCACATTAATATAAAAGGAAAATTTTGGAAATTATTAATCAGTGACTAGTGACTGGAAATTGATTGATTATTGACGATGTAACAGCTAGGTGTTAGCGCTGGGGGATTGAAAAGAGCACAGCTTCAATCCCTTCAGTTCTGCTAAGAAAGAAAAAAATGGGCCATCGTTTATACAATGAGGACCAACTACACGAAAAACAAAATCTCCAAAGGATAAATAAATAAATCAACCGGATACTAATCTTGACGACTGGAATTCACGTTTAAAGAGAATATAATAGGATGAACTATTTCAATAACCGTAAGAACTTTAAAATTTATGAACAGTAAATTAAAAACTTTTCATATTTAAAATGATTTTAATATTATTCTATCTGACCAACAATATTTATTAATTGGTTATAATTTTATTTAATGTATTTAATTTGTAAAATCATTTCCATTTATTTATTTATTTATTTAATTTTGTTCTTTAAGTTGTTATGATTTCTGTTTTCCGTTAAATAAATTATAAAAAAATGTTAAACTTGAGTCGGGCGTGAATGGCTGTATCGATTTGTAAAGATAATTAAGGGAGGGTAATCTTGGGTTGTTCATTTCGTGGTTGAATTGGTTCAATGGATTGGATATATTTATGTAATTAGTAGGTGTAAGATGAGATCCGCTACGGGCAGGATTATAAAATACCCACACACCCTCTGTTTGCCTATGGATGGGTTTGTAAGTCGGCAGAAGACCGCAGCCCATTCCTATGGAGTTTTTAGTTTATTGATCTACTTGCCCACAGATGTCACATTCCTGTGGGTGGAGAGTCAATGTCGTTTTTCTTTCTTCATATTGTTCAGATGTACATTCCTGACAATATAATTGTGTTGTCGTATCATGCTACATTGAATACATGAATGTATCAGATGGATTGGCGCCGGTTGATTGCGAAATGTGTTGCCTAGGGTTAAATAGGGATAGAATATTTTATTTTCGAATGCAAATCTATATAGTATATTCAGGCTCGATCCTATAAAACTATTAAATTTAAGTTGTTTATAGACGCTGTTTGCGTTGTCATATTTGATCAAAATATATAGACATTCGACAAATACTGATACCTTACGGTGAGTATCTAAAAGGTATTTATTCGGATGTCTTTTAAGTTATTGGTGATGATGCAGGTATCTTACGATGAATACTAGAGGGTTTCTTATATTTCCCTCTGCAATTGTCAGTAATCAATAACTTTGTATTTTGATCGTTTATGTTTACTTTGAAATGTTTTTGACCGTTGAAATCTATGTAACCGATCTATAGCAACATATTAAACAGGTTAATATAATCCCATCTGTGCGAACTTGATTAAAAATGTAAATTTATAATATAATAGTAACTCAATGTAAATTAAAGTAAAATCAAAGTTAAAAATAATGTTAAATGTTTAAATGTAAATCACTAAAATAATTTTAAACCTTATATATATGTGCATAAATAAATTTTTGTATGATAATTACTGGCAGTGGCTTACTTTATTCTTTTATATACTAGTAAATGATATTATTAAATCTCTGCTATTCCACTGAGCTAGTGACAATGGGCTAACGATCTAAATATGTAAATAAATGGAATCTAACGCTATCTGCCTACTTTATAAATTTTCGCCAATCTCCCCCTTTTTAGCTGAATGCATAAATGGTACCTCGTATTCCAGGTACTCACGTAAGGTACCATTTGGATCTAAACTTATTTACTATTTCGACATATCCAATGCAACCTTTGATTTTCTTTTAATTTACAAAAATTAGTTTTAAAATTATTTATACTTTCTTTTATTTAATATATATGCGCAATTTCTTGCTGGCAGTGCTTTTATAAAATTTAAAAATATCCGACTTATGTAAGCAGATAAAACATTCATTTTGATAAAATTTGCTCAGGGTATTTGTGGTTTATTAAAGATCGGAAATTTCAGCATTAATTCCCTTCTCAGGGTCAATCTCTGAGGTAAGGCCACACTTGGGACGCCAATTATAACGATCCAAACGAAGTGGTAGATCGCATCGCACCGCACCGCACTACCAAAGGGCGCCATCTAGGCATTTGAGCCTAGAAAAATTTATAAAGTAGGCAGATACGCGCTGTTAGGATTCCACTTTATTTACATATTTAGATCGTTAGCCCATTGTCACTAGCTCAGTGGAATAGCAGAGATTTAATAATATCATTTACTAGTATATAAAAGAATAAAGTAAGCCACTGCCAGTAATTATCATACAAACAGATTTATTTATGCACATATATATAAGGTTTAAAATTATTTTAGTGATTTACATTTAAACATTTAACATTATTTTTAACTTTGATTTTACTTTAATTTACATTGAGTTACTATTATATTATAAATTTACATTTTTAATCAAGTTCGCACAGATGGGATTATATTAACCTGTTTAATATGTTGCTATAGATCGGTTACATAGATTTCAACGGTCAAAAACATTTCAAAGTAAACATAAACGATCAAAATACAAAGTTATTGATTACTGACAATTGCAGAGGGAAATATAAGAAACCCTCTAGTATTCATCGTAAGATACCTGCATCGTCACCAATAACTTAAAAGACATCCGAATAAATACCTTTTAGATACTCACCGTAAGGTATCAGTATTTGTCGAATGTCTATATATTTTGATCAAATATGACAACGCAAACAGCGTCTATAAACAACTTAAATTTAATAGTTTTATAGGATCGAGCCTGAATATACTATATAGATTTGCATTCGAAAATAAAATATTCTATCCCTATTTAACCCTAGGCAACACATTTCGCAATCAACCGGCGCCAATCCATCTGATACATTCATGTATTCAATGTAGCATGATACGACAACACAATTATATTGTCAGGAATGTACATCTGAACAATATGAAGAAAGAAAAACGACATTGACTCTCCACCCACAGGAATGTGACATCTGTGGGCAAGTAGATCAATAAACTAAAAACTCCATAGGAATGGGCTGCGGTCTTCTGCCGACTTACAAACCCATCCATAGGCAAACAGAGGGTGTGTGGCGTATTTTATAATCCTGCCCGTAGCGGATCTCATGCTTACACCTACTAATTACATAAATATATCCAATCCATTGAACCAATTCAACCACGAAATGAACAACCCAAGATTACCCGTCTTAATTATCTTTACAAATCGATACAGCCATTCACGCCCGACTCAAGTTTAACATTTTTTTATAATTTATTTAACGGAAAACAGAAATCATAACAACTTAAAGAACAAAATTAAATAAATAAATAAATAAATGGAAATGATTTTACAAATTAAATACGGAAGATAAAATTAACCAATTAATAAATATTGTTGGTCAGATAGAATAATATTAAAATCATTTTAAATATGAAAAGTTTTTAATTTACTGTTCATAAATTTTAAAGTTCTTACGGTTATTGAAATAGTTCATCCTATTATATTCCTGGCCGTTTAAACGTGAATTCCCACGTCGTCCGAAGATTAGTATCCGGTTGATTTATTTATTTATCCTTTGGAGATTTTGTTTTTCGTGTAGTTGGTCCTCATTGTATAAACGATGGCCCATTTTTTTCTCTTTCTTAGCAGAACTGAAGGGATTGAAGCTGTGCGTCTTTTTCAATCCCCCCAGCGCTAACACCTAGCTGTTACATCGTCAATAATCAATCAATTTCCAGTCACTAGTCACTGATTAATAATTTCCAAAATTTTCCTTTTATATTAATGTGAAGGATTGAATTTACATTACGTCATCGATGAGATGATCCTTTTCGTTGAGGTCCGATTCCATAGGGATTTCTTCTTATTTGCTAACAGTTTTTATTGTTTTCTTATCTGACAGGTGTTTTTACATTTAAATGCCGAAGGCTGGTTTACATTTAACTAATTAACAATCATTTCCATTTCTAATTAATTACCCTGTTTTCCAAATCAAAAATATATTTAAAGACAGATTTAGAGATATAATTTTATCTCCAAATCTTTTTAAAATTTAGTTTTAAAAATACCTTTTTCTTTAATAAACATTTTATTTTAATAATTTTTATTATCTGTGCGACTTAATATATAAGAGTTTAAGACGATATTTTAATTTCAATTTTTAATTTTTAAAGAAAGTTTTTAAATGCGAACTTTTTATTTTAACTTGTTTAATAATTATATATAAAAAAACAATGTAACGAACGTCTGTGCTCGTTACAATATGTATGTCTAAAGATAATTATTTTTTTCTTTATTACAATTATTAGTAGAGGAAAAATAATAATTTATTTTTCTCTTTTCATTGTTTCACAAATGAATAATTCATTCTTTTTTAAAAAAAATCAATAATCTTAAGAAGACATATTTTTCATTTGTAATTAAATTTATATTATCATTTTATTACTTTTACAAAATGCATTTCATAAATTCTCTTAAACTTAACAGAATTGCTATGGTCACTAATTTTATGCTTGGTATCTATTTCAAGTGATTTTTTTTTAAAAAAAAAAATGTGAAAATAAACAAGTGGCTTGCATTTACTTAAATTTTAAAAACCCTGATTTAATGGGTTCCTGCAACTTAATAAAAGCATGAAGATTGAAAGCATGAAAATTAGGAAAAGAATTTCAAGAAAAAAAATAGTGGCTGCCATATTGGAAAATTTTTATCTTTTGAATTAATGTATGGATTTTGATGTATTTTTGATTGTTTATTAACTTTTTGAAGAGCATATTATCTATGTTATTTAGGGGAGAGAGAGAGAGAGAGAGAGAGAGGGTGACTAACAGAAATCAGAATGAATGGCGGGAATAGTTATTTTACATTTTGTATTCAAAACCTTTTTAAAGAATGATTTTGCAAACAGATTTTTTTAGAAGAGTGTTTAAGCAATTTTTTTCACCAGCATTTTTGATTTCATAATATTTCATTTTTAAAAAAAATATTAAATAATTTTCAAAGCCCCACAAATTATCTAGTCAAGTTATTAAATCTAAATAGTGCTTGGAATTAATAGAATCTTTTGTTTTTATGTCAACACTGCACTTACTTTCCATTCATTGATAGAAATGTATATCTAATAAAAAGGACCCAATATCATCATTATCACTAACAATCACTTTCCACTCATAATTAGTAATGATGATTTTAATTAGATAAGGAAAAAATAGATGGAAAGACAAAATAAAAATTTAAAATTAGTTTTATTGTTGATTGTATATTCATTATAAAATTACAACTAATGATTAGCAGTTCATATCATTGCTTCTTTACTACTTTTGTTTCCAAAGTATGAAGATGAAAAAAAAGGAATAACAGCCATGAATAGCAAAATCACAAAAGACTGACAAATAACAAAATTTCCCAAACCTCTTTCCGATTTTTAAATCTAGCGGGTCAAAAAAATCCAAAAATTGACTTTCTCATGGATTAATCATGCTAGTGACTTGGTTGCCATGACAACATTGTCATGTTATCATCGACAATGTCTATCAGAAAGAAAATCGATAAGTGTAATATGTCATCAGTTGAATAATACTAAAGTACCTTTTGGGTTTAATGATAATAATAAAAAATTTGTAAAATGTTTTATTCAGAAACTAAATCTAGAAATATGCATGACATTACATTCTATGGAAACGTTTTATTATTTCCATTCTGCAATGTTGTGCAAAATTTATACAAAAAATTTTAGATTTGAATAACATCCCAAATCTAAACTTTATTCTAACAATTTATTGGCAAAATTATATGGTATAGTTTTTATTTTCTACATAAGAATGGGAATTTAAAAAATTATGATACAAAAATTGGCTTTAAAAAATAATATTCTCATAGAGATTTCTAATATAAACATTCAATTTCCAAGTACTTGAATCCTCCATTAAGAAAATGTTTATAATAAATGCATTGAATCAAGCTTAGAGCTTTCAAGACTATTTATGAATATGAGACCATAATTAGGACTCGAAATCGCAAATCGCATTTATTATAACCTTTTCTTAACATAGCGTCCAAATACCTGAAAGTTGAATTTATAATTGCATAAGAAAAGTTGCTGTTTTGGTTAATTATATAAGCATTCATATTTTCATTATTATTATTTTTTTTTAATAAAATGATTCAAAAGGTCATATGATATTCAATTGCAAAAATAGGATGGTTAAGCAGAACAATTTCGTTCTACTGCGCCATGATGTTGTTTTTATTTTATTTAGTTAGGAAACAATCTAAAAACATCAAGCATTTAAATTCAACATATTAGTGTGTATTTCGAAGAACAGATCCGGAATTTCTTTGACTTCTCTACCCACACCATAGGGCATTTTATTTTTGGTAACTTATTTTACAATAATAAATTTCAAATATAGCATTATAATATATGATTCTATAATAATTTTTTGTTTGAGTTACCGAAGATATACTTCGACCAATGATAATCAAACATTATTTGATTTATTCACATTTAGCAAATAAACTAGATATATGCATTATTACCATTCATGTATAGACAATATAGATAAATTATGTATATATATCTGTAAGGTTAAAAAATTATTAAAGGCCGAGATAAAATACTGTACTGTACATTTTTATATTCGAAAGTAACACGCCCATGCAAGTTGTTTAAACTTTTTACTTTAGCGTGAAAGAATCTTTTTTTCTCCCTATATATATATATCTATGACTTTTTGTTTCTTATTAATTTTTTTTCCGCTTGAATTTAACCGGGAAATATTGACCTATATGTTTGTTGAACTTTGCTTAAACTCTCTATGTAAAAAAAGATAAATATTTAATATCACGATTTATTGTTAGTGATTGCGTATTTATTAATCTATTTTCTTTATTAATATTATTATTATTTTAAGTTCATCCTCACACAAAAAAGTAGAAATTGAGAATGGTAATAATAATAAAAGGTGGGCTTTGAGCATTCCATCATCAGATTTCCAATGAAATGGATGGTTGAAGAGTTGTGGAGTGGAATGGTTTGAAGCCTATCCATTAAACTATGAAGATTGGCTATCTTAATATAAAGCTGTGCATTGATTGTATATATGTGTGGAGATGATAATCTGGACGAACTGATGAGTGCTGGTTTAGCACGAAATACGAATATTGGTGATTATTTATTTTTTTCAACATATGTGTGATCAAGTTTATCAGCAGTATGAGATAGCATGGATAGTTGAGGGTCTCACACCCCCTATATATAATAATAAAACTAAATTAATAAATACACAATCGCTAACAATAAATTATTGATTTATTAAAATATTTACCTTTTTTTATATTTAAAGTTTAAGAAAGGTACGTATTTTAATTTTACTCACTCTTTTTTAAAAACAAGTAACAGATTATCTATAAAAATATAAACTTTAAATTGTTACTAAATAACTGAAAGAAATTATATATATATATATAAAGTACAAGCTATAACCTATACACCAAAATTGCATAATGTTTTAAAATATGATATACTTTTATTACATCGTTTAAAGTATAATAAATTATCATCCCTACCCCTTTAAAAAACTAATGATCGTTTGTATTCTTTTACATATAAATTTATATAAGTTGTGATGTGTTTGAGAACTGATTCAGTTTCAGACTAGAATGGAAAAAAAAAGTTTTTTTTTTAAATACTGCATATTTAATTCAAGTCATTATGTCATTGAGCTTAGAATGTGAATATTGGCTTAATGATTTTTATAAATCACTTAGACATTCAATATGCATGCTTGTCTTTATACGCATGAATGTTTTGACATGTATTCCTGTATGTAAATGATAATATGTATAGGTCATGATTTTAATATATATATATATTTGATACTGCTGTATTTATATAAAAAGATGAATTATTTTTAAAAAAGATAATTTAAAATGCTTATAATCTGGGTTTGAATCCGGTAAACTTTAACAATTTTTTCAAGCTCCAAGTTAGTTTAGAACTTTTCTTTTTCTTCATATGTAATTCAGCTAATTAAAGAAATTATTAATCATTAAAAAAAGATATGGGCCGTTTCGACTACCTACATATATATATATATACATTTGTGCTTGTGCAAGCACAAATACATCATAAAATAATATGCTAAATGTTTGGGTAAAACAGCTACTGAAATATTTAAAATGATTCAAACTGTATATGACAGTGAAACTATAAATATTTAAGTGGTTTATAAGATTTCTCAATGGCAGGACCTATGAAGATATAAAATGCACTATCATATTTCATATTGTAATTCACTATCTAAACATGCTATCTACCATAAAATTTTTATGGCAACCGTTTAAACTATGTTACTATGTAACACATGTTGATTAAAAGATGGGTTTGCAGGTTAGTATGGACAGACAAACAGACTTTTCACTAAGATACTCTATATATATTTATAGTAAGATTATTATAATATTCCACCTTAACAACTTTATGAAGAGAAAGTCAAAAAACAGATACTGAAAAAAAATGGAATTTAAATGATCAATTTGTATTTATGACTACTGCAAGAGTAATCGAAGTCTCGGAATTCTTCAATTCAATGCTGTGGATTAAAAAAAAAATCTGTTTCAACATTAAAAAGATGAGTCCCCCCCTCCCCACACACTATTCCTGTAAACATTGCACAAATGAAAAATTCACTATTTATTTTTATATTCCTGTTATATAAATATTTACTTCAGAATTTTTGTCCAAAATTAGTTAGCTTAATATTACTTTTGTTGAAATGTACCGGTAACATAAAAAAAATCTTTTTTATTTGAACCTAGATGAAACATTATTCTTTACATACTTTTTTAATTAGTTCAAAAAATGTTGTAAAAGAACTTTTAAACCTAAGAAGATGGACTTGATAAATCAAATATGTATTAATCTTCAGTTACAGAAACAATTTTTTTTTTTAAAACATCCTATTTTGAAAGAGAGATTATAGAAAAATAAAATGAGTTTTTAATATAGAGTATATGAGCACAGACTTTCACATGACCCACCACTCTCCCTCCATCTAAAAACACCGATACACTCAAGCGCATATATGCCGAAAAGATAAATAATCACCAATATACGTACTTCATGCTAAACCGTTGGTCCAGATTATCATCTCCCACACATATATACTATAAGTGCTCAGATATATATTAAGATAGACAATCTTCATACTTTAATGGACAGGCTCCAATATACTACACACTCCAACTCTTCAACCGTCCATCCAATTGAAAATCTGATGATGGAATGCTCGAGGGCCACCCTGAGGCCAAGATTCTTGTCACACCCATGTTGACCTAAGGTCAATTTTATTTTTTTTTGGCATTAGTTTGTCTATATTTAGCATTCTTCTTATATAATTTATTTTATTAAAAGCAGTAGAAATGATAAATCAAAAGCAACACTTGTATTTCAAGCAGGAAATGAAACGATTGTGGTTAAATTTAAACTTTTTATATTAGAAGAATATTAATGAAACTGCATTTTTAAATCGTCTATTTTTTTTTAATTTTACCTTAAATATTGTCCTTTTGTTTTACTCACCCTGGGACAACAAGCCGATTACAAAGGCATAAAAAAACCGAGCAACGAAGAATATATCTGCATAAACTCTTAGGCACACACCCACAATTTTATTTGTTGAATGTTTTCCAGCTATTTATCAATCGGCTACAATAATTTGATAAGTTAATCTTAAATTGGGCTTCTATAAGAGTTTAAAAATTATTTGATTTTATTTTAAATTAATTTAGTACTGAACAAGTACATCTAATTATGTGAATAAATAATATATTGTTGAAAATGATAATAATTTATAGAGAATAATAAGCAAATATTTTTAAACTGTTTTGATAATGAAGTAAATAAGATTGCTGTGGGAGAAAAAGATTTAAAGGAATAAAAAGTATTATAATCTGAAACTCGAAAAATTAACCAAAAAAAGTAAAGGTAATGGAGATCTTAGCACCCATAGAAGTATGACACTTCTTTTTCCAAAGATGAGATAACATTATATCATCTTTCCAGTACAGAATAATCTGAGACCATTCATTTTTAATAAATATTGGCTAATTATCCATTTACAAACCACTATTCATTCACTATGACTTTATATCTTAAAAAAATCTTATTGGATTTTAAGATTTACCTGGATTCTATTTTGGGCATGACCATTAGCACTACATTACCGCATCCTATTGAAAGACCTAATATAAAGCTCCTAATATTGAAGATAATAAAAAAATAATGATACATATTAAAGTGAATCTGGATTTAACTAGTTTCTCTGGCTGGAAATAATACATTAACTGTTGGCAAATTTAATATTTATTTATACATATACAAAAAGAGTGAATATAATATTTATTTAGTAAAATCTACTTGAATATATAACAAAAAAAATTATATTTGAAAAGTTCTCACAGAGTTAAATGGTTCATGTCAATATTTATTAGATATTCTTTTTTGTCTGTTTGATATAATTATATACATTAAGAATTAATATAACAAAAGTTATTTAAGAATTTTAAGCCAATAAACATCACATGACCACCACCTCTTATGCTTGCGTATAACTGTTGTTAAAACAGGCACAACTCACTATATGTATTGCCACACACAGCAAGCTAGAGTAATCAATGAATGCCAGAAAGCTTGTGCATAAATCCCCATCTACTGCCTACTCATCCAATATCCCCAGATTAGTTTCTGGCTTATGGCCTTCATCAGTGAGGAGCCTTGGATCTGAGAGCACTGCACCTAGATCTTAGGATCTAATACAATCCTCCAGCAATCACCTTTTATCTCTATTTAACTACAAAACTATGAGTCTTAAACTGAAAATGGCTTAATGTTTTAAATCGTAGCTCATTAGCTTATATAGTCACATAGGTCTGAATCCAGTTCAATATGCATACATTTTGGTGTTTTTGGTTCTTTAATAATCACAGCCACCACTATCCTATTAGGCAGGATTGGTTTTAAGCCAATAAACATCACATGACCAACACCTCTTATGCTTGTGTATAACTGTTAAAATCAATAATCCAGTTTGGTGACTCTATTTACAGTTCATATTTTATATTTGTTTTCCATTTTTGTTGTAAGTTCACCATTTCTTCTATAACAACTATCATATTTAATATATATACTATAAATTTTAATCCACCAGAAATGTCAATCCTAATATAAGCTTTTAATTTGTTTCTATGTCTTCAATTCTTGTTCTAAGTATATAAATGATGTAGAATAAAATACATAAATTACTGTGTTTCTCTGAAATAAGACTGGATTTTATATTAATTTTTGTTTCAAAAGATATCATAGGGTTTATTTTCAAGAGACATCTTATTTTTTCCTGTACAAAAATCTACATTTATTTAAGTACAAAAATGTATATTTATTCAAGTACTACACTTTACAGAAAGCTGTAAGATTCTTATCCTGTGAGCTATCCACAATTCCTCTCTGTAGTCATAGAAATAGCTCTATCTATTTGTATTCATTTTATCCGGAGATCAAAATATTATTCCATTTAAATTTACCATTAAATCAAATGTTAATTGAAGACTTGTAAAACAGGAGTAGTAACAAAAATGATTACAATTAAGAATGATTTATCTACACAAAAGCAATAAAACAATGCAGGAACAAAAATTCAAAAATTGTTTCTATATTTGACATGTGCACATAAAGTACACACATTACAACACACAGTGTATTGAATTACAAAGATTCATATATGACCCAATTATGTCAATTCATTACCAGGTACATAAATTGTAAAGATTTTCCAAATTACTTGTAATAATAGCCCTGCTTGGCTATTCTTTTTAAAAACTTTTTTTGGGAGAAAGAATGATGATTTAACTTAAGCTAAACTTTGAGAATTAAAATCACTTCTGTTATTTAAAGTTTTTTTAGGAATAAAAAAGTGTTTAAGAAATCAAACTGATTTTTCTTTTATCTTGAATTTTAATAGCTAGCTATCACGAAGAAACTCTAAAATTAAATCAAGCATTCTAAATCTAAGTATTAAATATAAGTAAATAAGTACTTAAAAATACATAAATAAAATTGTAAGCTTGTGGTTAAGACCTGTAGAGGTCCTTACCTTTGCATTTTTAACCGCACAAGCTTTAGGTTTATTGCCTTACTAAGTATAAATAAAATTATAAATTGTCCAATATACTGGATTGTGGTTTTAAAAGCTTGTTAAATTATTCATAAAGTCAATAAATTGATTACAAGCCCAAGATTTGGCTGAAAGGAAATTGTTTCTCTATACAAGTAGAATTACATTTGTTAAAAATGTTCAATGGAAAAATACATAAATATATAATTTATACTACCATTTATTTAAAGGATTAATGTCAATAATTTTGTTTATTTATAAATTTATTTCTTTATAATTCATTACGTCCATCATGTGTTTCAATGGGCAAACAAAAGCCATCTATCTGTCTGATGATCTTAACTAGAGATTATATTTGGGGTAGAGCTTATATTATTAGCATTCTGAAAAATTATGCTAAGGTTTATTTTCTGTTTAGGTCTTACATGGTGGGAATACAGTAAATGTATAAAACTTGTCAAAGATATCAAAATATTTGAATCCTATAAATACAATTTATCCAAAACTGCTTCAAACACTTTTTGGCAAAACTCTTTATTTGTACATATACATACACCTATGTTTTGACTGACCTGCAGTCTACTTCAGAGCAAATTTATAAAGAAAAGTGTGATTTTGGTAATATTTAAATCCTGTTATTTTAAAATATATATATGCCAGTAAAATTTTAAAAACATATAGGCTAAAACTTTGAAGAATACTGCTTACAAAAACTGAAATGTGCATCAATCATAAGATTGAAAAGAATATTAATCTGTTTAAAATTTTCATTGTTGGCTAAAACTGCATTCAGCTAAATTTGCAAAAGATTTTCTGCATGCAGTGAACTCTGTTCTTTGTTAAATATATCAAAGATAAGTTGTTTGTTCTGATTTTAGAGACTTGAATAATGTGATATGCTACATAATCATTCTGATGGCCTAAGTTCACATGTTTGGTAGCTAAAAACGTCCTATTATGACTCAGATGTGTATGAATATTATTATAGAAGAACCTACAGTTGAAAAGAGATATTATAATAGTGATATACATGTTGAAATAATTAAAACAGACAAAAAAACTCACTATATATATTGCCACACACAGCAAGCTAGAGTAATCAATGGATGCCAGAAGGCTTGTGCATAAAATTCCCATCTAGATTCAAGGCTCCTCACTGATGAAGACCACAAGCCAGAAACTAGTCTGGGGATTTGGATGAGTATGCACTAGATGGGGATTTTATGCACAATCCTTCTGCCATCCATTGATTACTCTAGCTTGCTGTGTGTGGCAATACGTATAGTAAGTTTTGCCTATGCTGAAATAATGGTAGTAAATTCTTGAGTATAAATAAACATATATGTAAATCTCAACTATTTGAAATATTGTCTCAATTGATATTGTTATGCTAAAGGAACTAAGACTATTACAAGTCTAATGAATGGGCAAATACAATGTAGCAATTAGCTGATAAAGTAATATATATATAATAAGTACAAATTTTATCAATTAACAAAAATATTTAAAATGTTTTTTAAAAAAACTTTATAAAACTGCATTATATATCAAAATACCAATAAAGAAAGCAAAAAAAAAAAAAAAGATAAACATTGAATAAATTCTACTATAAATTTTAAGATATCAAATTTTTTAATTAAGTTCATCAACACGGTTTGGTTTAATCTGAAACAAAAATAACGGTGATTTAAAATTAATTCCAAAAAAAGATCGTGTATTTCTTTAAAAATATTTTGCAACATGTTGCCAATTTTGATTAACATACAATTAATAAGTGATTATATAATTCCACTTTAATCATCTTCAATTGGAATTTTAGCATATGTTCTAAATAAATATACTCTAGTCAGCATCCAAAAGAAAATATGTATAATGTAAACATTATAGTATTTTGGATACTATTAAACAATACAAATATGGAAAATTGTATTTTGTAATTAATTTAAAACTTCCAAATCAATAAAACCAATCGCAAATCCTTAAAATAAGAAACACCAAATAATAAAAAAATTAAAAAAAATCTAAATCAAAAAATTGAAATCATCATCACAAAATTTAATAAGCAATCCTTTTTCAGTGTTTGTCTAAATGTTTGTGGTAGTATTTTACTTGAAATTATATGGTGGACAATTGTTAAATATTCAAGCTTTATTTGAACTTTTCACATGCATTACAGCTAATATATAATACTATATTTTGAGAGCTATTTTTCTTCTCTCTTCTTCAGATATTGCTGGTCTGACCAATGACAGTATTAGCATGGAAATCAAATCTGGTATCTATAGATTTACGAATGTTGAATTTAAGATGAAGTTTTAACCAACTAGACTGGAATATCTTAGATAGTTAGAGCATCACCTTAAGTTTTTTATTAAACCACTAAAAATCACATGACCACCATTCTCTATGCTTACACAAGCTGTTTACACAGAGGCAAAAATTTCCATACAATATTGCCACAAGCTAGAAACTACTCTGGGGAAATTGGCTGAGTAATCACTAGACAAGAATTTCATGCACAAACTGTGGTGCTCCTGTATGGAGAGTTTTGCCTGTGGGTTAATTTTTTTATTTATAAATCTAAAGGTATCTAGTTCAATTCCCATGCTAACAGTGTGACTAGTCAGGCCAGCAATACCCAAAGAAGAAAAATACTATTCAAAACATTGGTTTTTTTAATAGTGCATATATTAAAAAAATTTAATATCCAACATATAGGCTATATATATATATATATATATATATATGTATATATATTATATAGGTATATATATATATATATATATATGTATATATATATACCTGTATAATCAATGTAATATATAGGGTTCTTTGAGCTCAGACTCCCTCAACTCTCCACACTATCTCATGCCACTGATACACCTGACCACAACATATATGTCTAAAATATAACTAATCACCAATAGGCATGTTTTGTGCTAAACCAGCACTCATCAGTTGGTCCAGATTATCATCTCTACATATATATAAAGTAAGTGCTCAGATTTATCTTATTAAATAGCCAATCTTCTTACTTTAATGGACAGGCTTCAATCCACTCCACCTTCCAACCCTTCAGCCGTCCATCCTATTGAAAATCTGATGATGGAATGCTCAAAGCCCACACTGATGCCAACAAACTCGTCACACCCAGCTTGACCATAAGACAATCTGTCCCCTCGTTGAATTTTTCTAACATTTAACAAAGAATTTTAGATGCTTGTGATAGTTCAATATATAATATTAAAAGTCTTCTTCTGACTTATTAACATTAATTGTCTTCTAAAAAATTGTTTAATGCTCTTATTTAAATAATATTTTTTTAAAAGTATTTAGCTATTCATAATCTCTATAAAAATCTGTAGAGATTCTAAAATGGAGATAAATTCCTATTTGACTTATTAAGCTCTTGGATTTTTCCATTATATAAATGAATTAAGTAGATATTAATTATATGGCTCATAATTTAATACTTAACCAAAGGGGGTGAAATTTATTTCTAAAATAGATTAGCACAAATGTTATGAATAATTTGAATTTGTTGATAAAGCCGTAACAACATATAAAAATAAATCCTATAGGATATTATTATCGAGTCTGAAAAATTGTTTAAGATCTTTTTTAAGGAAAAAAACATTTTTATGCCATATTTTTTTAGTTATTTAAACATTTTTTTGATTAAAAACAGAGAAAGAAAATGCATTACATAATGTCTGATCTATTTAACAGCTTTATTCAAATTAAGTATATATATATTCTCATGTGTCATAGCATCAGCCAGGAAGCGAACCCCCTAACCCGGGACAACTGCTTGTAAAGCAGCCATCGCTGCTATACTAAACTTAAAATAAACAAGGCAAAGCTCTCCATACAGTAGTGCCACCATGTGCCAACCAGAGTAATCAATGGAGAGTTTTGCCTTGTTTAATAACAATTATGTGCTAGTAAGAGATGGTGATCATGTGATGTTTAGTGGTTAAACTTAAAATAATTAGAAGAGACTTGAACTCAGAACTTCAAGATTTCTACAGCTATGCATTTCATATTATACAATACCCCTGACCTGTAGGGAGCTTGAAAGTTTAAATTCAAGTCCTTTTTAATTACTTTAAGTCTAACAGCTTTATGTATATATATATGTTAACTTATCTTCTGTTAAAAAATAGCCAATATCACATGATCACACTATGGACAATTTGTCACTGTTTTAACAGCTTGTATACGCATTTCTGTCAATGAGATAAAGGTGACTATGGTTATTAAAGAACCAAAAACATTAAAATATATAGATACTGAACTGGGTTCAGGTCTATATGACTATACAAGTAAATGAGTCTGGATTGGAAATATTACTGTGTTTTCATTTGGGACTCATAGCTTTTGAGTTAACTAAAAAGTTAAAAAATGGCGGCTGAAGGGTTGCATTAGATCTTAAGATTTAGGTGCAGTGCTATCAAATCCAAGGCTCATCACTGATAAAAGCCATAAGATAGAAACTAGTCTGGGGATATTGGATGAATAGGCACTAGATAAGGATTTTATGCACAAACCTTTCTAAAGCTTTCACTAGGTGGCACTTCTGTATGGAAAATTTGTCACTGTTTCTATGATAAATAATTGTTGTAAAATAATGCATTTGAGTCTTATAATAGTACTTTATGTAATTAATTGCATCTCCTGAAATTTAGTATGAAGACTTTTAACTCTAATCTTAAATAACATCAAGTTTTTCAAAGAGATTTGTTCCAGAAATGACTTTAGATCTTTGACATATGACAAAAATGAATTAGGATGCAGCCCAGAATTAATCCTAAGCAGCATAATATGGGATTACATTTTAATCTGATAATAAAAGAAAGTAACATTTAATTAATAAGAAGCTTTTCTGTAATTAAGGTCAAAAGTTAAGCACAGTCTATTGTGAGAGCACAACTATAATTTTTTTTTTTTTTTACATTTTTATTAAGATGCTTTGACATTGCTTGAAATATATTGTATATTAGAGCTACATCACAAACTTTTATAAGTTTTTTAATTTATTAACATAACTACTGAATATATTAATAATTGAAGTAACTAAACTCTGTGGCAAATATTATAAAAAATTGCAATGTTTTCTATGATTATCATTTATTCACTGCAATTTTCTATTGAAAAAAATTAATAGTTGTGTAAAAGAATTTAGAGACTTTAATTTCTAAAAATGCATTTTATTTAAAACTCAAGGTGTACATAGGGTTGAATTATAATGAAGTATTTAGATTGATTTCTCTAAAATTAAGCAATGGAAATAATGTCATAATAAAATAGCAAATGGTAATATAGATGTCAGGGCAGAGGGTAGAATTTTTAAAAGAGATGCAACGAGTCAATTTTTACAGAATTGAGATTATTTTGGTTAAGTATATTTAATTTAGTTTGAAAACCCATTAAATATGATTTATTAATGATACAATTTGATTATAGTGCTTCATTTTGACTAAAACCAATCTGTTCTGATAGTAGATGCATAATTCTGGTTAAGATTATTCTTTCAAATAAATTGTAGGCTATACATATTTATGGTATTGAGAGAGTCATAGATATAGGATTATTGGATTTTACAATTTCTACAATTTTATTTTCTTCCAAAATTTTGAAATTTTTCATGAATAATAAAAGTGAATACTTTTGCTATTTATGCTTTGGTTTTGTATCTTAGGAAATCTGAAAAGTATGTTCTATAGCCTGGTATCCTTCCTAATTTAATTCAGTTAAGAAAAAATCAAATTTCATAATATCCATTTAGTTGTGATCTTTTTACATTATTAGAATATTGTGATGAAAAAAAAATTCTGTAATTCTACTTTAATTTTTTTTTCTGGGACTATCACTTTTGAACTATAAAGTTTTGAATATATCTCACAAACATTTGAATAGTTCTCCCAAAGTTTGTTTTTCTGTGACCTCTTCTCTATTGTTTTAATACTATAAATAGTGTTTTATGTTTGCCAGCAATTTTTGAATCTTTAAAGGCAATTCTAATTTATTTCAATTTGGCATACATTATGTTTGAATCATGAAGGATAGAACCTTTGACAATTCTTATTAGTTTGTTTCAATTTATCATGGCAAAAGGGAAGTGAGATTTAACTAATATTTCTTTCAAAAATATCTATTATATTGACATCATTCAGTTTTTTTTTTAATTATGTCTTAGAATTCAATGGCCTTTAACTATAAGAATATAAATTTCATGAAGTATAAAACTTGATTTATGTTTGTTATGAAATAAAAAATCTAATATTCGATCATTATAAAATATTGATTTATATCAGAGATGTCAGTATCTCAGATATATATCGAAGATGGTGATGTGGGCTAACTAATGAGTGCTGCTGGTTCAGCACGAAATGCATCTTGGGGGTAATTTGTCTTTTATTGTATCTTTATTTATAGGAATTTAAAAAGAATAGGGAAGTATAGGTGTTATTTAATATATCTATAAAGATATTACACATGGTAAAGAGAAAGGTGAATAATTCCATGTGTGTGTGTGTGTTTAAAATTAAAAAATAAGATATATTAATCTTTAACTGAGGTTTAACATTTATATCTGTGCTAGAGATAATCTCTAGTTTAGTAAATGATTAGTAATAATCATTATTGTATTTATCTGAGGTAGATGGTATCAAAGTTGTGAGTGGAGTGAGTTTGACAATTGTAAATAAAAATATAACAATTTATTATAGATAAATACTCTTCATGTAATAAAGATATATATGGGAGATGGTGACCTGGGCCAACGAAATGCATCTTGAGGATCATTTGTCTTTTATTGTATCTGTATTTATATGAATTTAAAAAGAATGGAGAAGTATGGAGGTTGTTTGATATATATCTCTATATTCCATATAGTTGAATAAAATCTTTCTACTTGATTGATATTTTAAACTATAAGCATATTGTTTTCATCTCTTTAAATCAACTTATATTTGAGCAACCGATAGAATAATATAATTATATATAAAAAAACAATTATTAAAAAATTGGTGCCAATTGAATTTTTTTTTTATGTTGTATAGTGCGTGTATAAATATTACTTCACCATATATATATTCAGTTATTAATAAATTAAAGTAACAAATGAATTAATGAAATATAATAATTTTTAAATAATCTGAAATATATTTGAGTTTATTGCAACTTTTCAGTTTTGAAAGTAAATATATGCATTGTCTAGTTATTTAGTTATTTTAATGCTCCCCCTCCCATTTTGACCTCTTTTTTTTAAACCGTAACTACATATAAAAATAAGATAATAATACCTACAATAATTACAAACACTTTGTTTATGTAAAATATAGTTTTTGGAAATGGGCTACAAAGCGTTTGGTAATGGGCTGCAAAGGGATACTCGAATGACAAAAATGTTAGTACATCTATATGTATATGATTAGTATAACAGAAAACGATTGTTTATATGGATTAAAGTTATTTTAAAACGTATTGATTAACTAATTGTATTTATTGTTTATTTTTAAATTGGCTGAGAATAGAAAATAATATGTTTAAAATATTTTAACAAACCATAAAAAAGTGTTGAAAGAATTTATTACAGTTGAACTTTGGTTTTTAATTTTTCTTTGTTGCCTTCAAATAATTATTTTCGAATTTTGCAAATGTGATTTTATTCTAATTAGCAAGCTGTTTAACCATTCAAGGATGTAACGTTTTAATTACTTTCATATATAAATTTTACTTGTATTCAATTAAATATTTCATATATTTTGAAAAAAATATTGCACATATACGATTTTATTTATATCCCCCCCCCCAAACTTTTCACGTGCGAAAGTAAATAGAAGGTACTGAACAGTCTATAAACTTAGTTTTTAAAACATTTCAATCTAAATAAATAACAACAAATGGCAATAAAGATCATTAAATATAATATATGCATATACTGCACAATATTTTAATTAACCAACTGCATGTTTAGTAAATACTAAGTTTTGTGTATATATTCTGATATAAAAGTGTTTCTTCTGCACAATATTTTAATTAACCAATTGCATGTTTAGTAAATACTAAGTTTATGTATATATTCTGATATAAAAGTGTTTCTTCTTATATAACTTTATTAAAAAACAGTAAAATGTTATAAAAATGATAGTAATTTAATAGTGTTTTTATATATATGTCAAATGCTTCCGGGGCCAGCTGCTTGGAAGGCAGCTATGCTAACCGCTAGGCCACCAATGCTTGACTAGTGATTTAATGTTGTTAAACTTTTTTTTTCATATGTCATAGCATCGGCCGGGAGGCGAACCCACAACCGTCTGCAACCAACTACTTGCTTGCAAGGCGGCTGCGATGACCTCTCGGTTAACAACGCTTGACATGTTGTTAAACTTTAAAACGGAAACCAAAAAATTGCCAAAGTTGCAAAGAATGAATTTGTTCAGCTTTTTTTCATTGTTTATAATCATACTTCTTTCGTTTTTATTAATAACTTTCTTAATACCAAAGTAATTGCACAGACACTCTAAGTGTGCTCTAATCTATAGTTTCTAATATTTATAATCTGTAATCACTTGTCTTATTTTTATTATAACAAGTTTACTAACATGTATACATGCTCACATTGATACATAATTAGCTCATATCTCACTTTCAAACAATAACTTTTATAATTTCAATCATAATCACACGTTACATCTTTATTTTTTTCATATGTCATTAAATATTAATTAATCAATTTAGATTGAATTTTAATAAGATTAATATAAAAAACTGAATGCCTTACAGAAAACCAGTCAAAAGATATTCATTACATTATGCAGTGATTCAAAATTATAAAGACAATATTACATTATATAGATTTGGCAATCACAGAATATGAATTCATCATATTTTATAAAAGCGTTATTTTTTCATTTTCAGAAAATTTAAAAACTTGCCTAAATTGATTTTTTTAATAATTAAGAAATTTGACTAGCAATTAATAATATTCACTAAGTTCATATATATAATCAATTCCAGCATGTCCATTAAAGTATGAAGATTGGCTATCTTAATATAAGCTGGCTTTGATTGTATATATGTATGGAGATGATAATCTGGACCAACTGACGAATGCTGGTTTAGCATGAAATACCAATATTGGTGATTATTTATCTTTTCACCATGTGTATGATCAAGTATATCAGCAGTATGATATAGCATAGATGGTTGAGGGTCATGTAAAAGTCTGAGTTCAAACACTCTATATATTACATATATAAGTGGAAGTATGAAAAAGCCTGTATTGCAGAAAAAATTCATATTTCATAATCAATTCCAAAAAATTCAGTACTTTATTACAAAAAATAAATCCCAAACTGGAATTTTACATTATTTTTGAATACCCATAAGATTTTTGCAATATTAAAAAATTTTATTTGACCCCTCTGCCTATGGTTCATAATTTTATAATGTGTAATATATAAGATGCTAAACAGAAGTTCCAAATTTTACTTTAACAAATATATATATATAAAATACATATTTTAACATATATATATATATAATACTTACTCAGTACCCAATCCAAGTGTCTATTATATACTCAGCCATATTATTATTAATGTTGCACCACATGCAGTCATATTTACTGTATCAATATATAAAGACTACCAGTTAACCATTACCATACCTATAATCAAAACAGTAACAGTTTTGAAAAGAAATAATTAAAATTAATGCTCCAACTTTCTGATATAGACACAAATTCCAGTTTACGATCTAAATCTTATTTGTTACACTAGTAGATTCATGTTTTTACAAAATGATACAAGTTGTTTTATTTATAAATTAGATAAGGATTTTCGATTTGGGGGTCGTAAATTGTTGAAGGATCACTTTAGAAATTGTTTAATCACACCATACTTAGAATACTACCTCATCTATGCCAGAAATATATATTTCCTTTGCAGCAACAAACATATATGCATTTCACACCCATTGTTAATTTCATTATTTCAGAGAACATTATTTTTGTATGTATAGACAAAAATGGTCCTTATTCCTTCATATAAAAAGAGCATTATTTTATAACAAACATACTAAGCTGCATGTTATTATTAATAGCTGAAAATATTGAAAGAAGAATAAAGTTTAAATTTTTCTAAAACATTCAATGATTAAATTAGATGATGAAATAATTCAACATAAACTATCAACACAAACTTTTAGACAATCATTAAATATTATACAAAACTTTAAACTTTATGAAAAAAATATGTATAAAACTGATCAAATATTTGAATACAAGTATAACGCATATACTGAACTTTAGAAGCAATTAGAGGAAATTTGAACACAGACTTTCAGGATCTCTTCAATTATCCATTCCCATATTATATTACTGATATACATGACCACATACATATAGTCATGGGTATCGATTATATAAGATGGAGTGGATAGTTGAAGGAAGCATGAAAGTCTGTGTTCAAATCTCCTCTAATCAAAACTGATGAAAATAAATAAAAAAATATTCACTTTCTTATGTAGTTGTAAATGTGTAGAGATTAATCCAAAAGATATGCAACTAAAGTTTCCAATTTATTTTTGATGGACTGAGAAAATTATTTAAAGAACAAATGAGGCTTTGTTAAGTAAAAAGATAAATGCTAAAGATTTGTTAAGTATCACATCTTGTGTTTCATTAATAGTATATTCCTAACTTTCATGGTATTTCTGTCACTCAAATATATTTGTAAATATATAAATAATATAAATTTTAAATTATTTTTGGGGATTAAAATTATAAATATTATCTACTTCTTAAGAATATTAGCTGTTGATATAATAATTTCCAAATCATTTTTTTATTTATTTGGTTTAGCATTAATGCATCATTAAACTTCAGTTAATAGTACATAAGCATAAATTAATAAGTACATAAATAAAATATTGTACTTATATAAGAGCTGGGTAAAATACATATATATTTATAAAAATTTTACTCACTATTATCACAAATAAAATATTTGCACATGGATTTACAAAGTATCACTGAATCTTCATGACTGCTCTAAGTTATAAGGTATGTTATCATATTTATAAAAAAAACTTTGGAAATGGTAGAATAACTAGCACATACACTTAGGATATGCATATACCAACATTAGGAAATGGCATTTCTTTTTTATAGATTGGAAAAAATAAGCGACTGCTTTAGTTGTACATTCCTTGACTCATTAAGATAAATATATAGATTTTTATCATCATGCAAAACAAGATTTTGTGTGAATGATCAAAGAATTTCTAATTCACGGCTAGGTACAATTTTAAATTCATGTTATATCTTACATCTTTTGTTCCACATGCAATTTCTCACTTTTTTTATATTTACTATGATTTAGTTGTTTTTAGATTTTAATATATATATATACAATGGTCAAATATCCAATATAAAAATAATTATTTGTCCACAATCTTGTTATTGATATATACTTAATATAATAATCAATCTAAATAAAATTGAAACAAACAACTAATTATATTTTCAATTATTTAATTATCAACCCGGCTTTTATCTATTATTGAGACCTTTTCAGGATATAAAGTTTTATATATCAAATGACTTATTAACTACATTTATTCCACCTATTAAACATTATTTTACCTTCAACAATATAATTGACATTACCCATATAATTACATAAACAAATGACATTAAATAAAAAATAAAATTACATAGATAATAATAATAATAATAATAATAATAATAATAATAATAATAATAATAATAATAATAATAATAATAATAATAATAATAATAATAATAATAATAATAATAATAATAATAATAATAATAATAATAATAATAATAATAATAATAATAATAATAATAATAATAATAATAATAATAATAAAAATAATAATAATAATAATAATAATAATAATAATAATAATAATAATAATAATAATAATAATAATAATAATAATAATAATAATAATAATAATAATAATAATAATAATAATAATAATAATAATAAAAATAAATTTTTAAATTTTCTTCATTTATAAATTAGATGAAAACCCCTGAATTTTATAGTATATTATTTTTCTTTGCTTGGTACTGTTTGTTTTTTTTGAAAAATTATTATTCTATGTAAAGTTCGCTATTTCTTATCTTTTTTTTTGCTCCTTATTTTAATTAATGAAATCAACCACATGCTAGCCAATAATTTTCTAACAATAATATTTTAAAATAAGTGATACAATAAATACATTTGATTATATTTGCTTAATATGACATATTTTTCATAAATAATAAATATGAAATATTTTGAAATTGATACAATTTGTGTTATACTTTACATGTCTTTCAGTGAAGAATTATTAATTTAATTCTTTTTTACAAGTTTTAATAGGTTTCCATTCCACTCTTTCCCTGTTGTTTATTTATTAATTTTATTTTAAAATAACTAAATAAATAATCATATTTATTCCTAAATAATAATAATAATAAAACACATATCATAATTTGATTTAACAAATGCCTGGTTCAGCAAAAAGCTGAAATATTTACAATTTTTTTAATACATTATCTTTTACAACAATCATTTTAATATATAGGGTATATGAACACAGACTTTCACATGACCCACCAATCTATCTCATAACACTGATACACTTTAACACATATGTCGAAAAGATAAATAATCACTAATATATGTATTTCATACTAAACCAGCAATCATCAGCCGGTCCAGACCACCATCTCCACACATATATGCTATAAGTTCTCAGATATATATTAAAATAGCCAATCTTCATATTTCAATGGACAGGCTTCAATTCACTCCACACTCCAACTCCCCAACCGTCCATCCAATTGAAAATCTGATGATGGAATGCTCAAAGACCATCCTGAGCCTGAGATTCTTGTCACACCCTTGTTAACAATCCCTTTAATAATAAATGTTTGACTTTTTTTAAAAAGTCAAATTTTCAGTAAAAGTACAACTTTCAATTAAATTATGTTTAGAAAAAATACTATATTTATAAATAGGCTTTTCTCTGCTAATTTAAAGTTAAGGTATATTGGAATAGTTTCTTTATGAATTTTATTAACCCTACAACACAAGCGTAATTTACATTTCTGTTCCAATTTAAGCCAATTACATAATTTAAAATATTAAGTTACAAGAAAGAATTTATGCAAGCCATAATTGTTCAAGTATTTATAATTTAGTTTTTTTTTATTGTTATTATTACAAGCAATATAATTTTTGGATTTGAAATTGCTTCAGTATTAAATTCTAATGTAATTTCAATCTTTTTAAACTTTTCTCAAAAAAATGTAATTCAATATAAATAATACATACAACACATATACTAAGAAAAGATTGTTTATACTTTAAAATAAAATGAAAAATATATCAACACAGTCTGCAGAGCATGCTTTCAACTAATTAGTGGTCATACTCATACCTATAGTTATTCAAGGAGATTGTGAGAGTTATAGAAGAATCACAAAAGTAGTGATTTGCATAAAATTTAAATATAAGTTGTAAATGAATTTATTTAAATGAGTCATTTTTTTTGATAGGGGGTGCAGGATTCTTTTTTGTTGTATACTGTTGACAATGTTCCAGGTCTCTTTAATTTTGCATATAGCATCATTTCTTTTGGAGCAGACAATATTGGCAGATGTAGGTTCAAAGCTGTGACCATGTTTAAACTCATATTTGAGGGAAACAGATTTAATATGTGTATTAATCTTAGCTTGATTGTATTGATATTTGTGCTGCACAAGTCTTATAGAGAGATTGGCACAAGATTGACCAAAATAAATTGTGTTGCAGTTTATGTTGTTGCATATAACTTTATACACAACTAAGTTTATAATTTTATATACAACTGGGAGGAGCATTTTCTTTTATATTTTTAATCAGGTGATTCAAAGCAGAAGGGGTATGAATACTAATTCTGTATGTTTCAGCACAGATTTTTTTTTTGTATTGTGGGTGGCTCCTGGTTTGTATGGAAGTGATATCCAGGGTTTTTCATCAGTTTGAGTAAATCTGTTCTTAATTTAGCATTGAAAGTTTTAACAATGTGAATGACAGCTAAATCTTTGTATCCAATATTATGTAAATCATTGATGTATGTTTCAACATTAGATTCTGATCTGATCTGAATTTATAAAGATTATAATTTCTATGTCGAGCTGCTTTGAGACCTGCAAACTTATGAGCATTAAGGGTTAAAGCTCAGGGTGCATAACCCCACACACTTGGAGCTAAGACTATACAGATATTATCTAAACATGGTCACAGATTTGAACTTACATCCGTAAATATCATCTGTTTGAAAGAAACAATGCTAAATGCAAAGTTAAAGATTCCTGGCACACTGACAACAATATATATGCAACCAATGAGTGAGAATCCTGCATCTTTCTATCCAAAAATGGCTCATTTAAATAAATTCATTTACATCTTATAATCAAATTTTATAACTATAGGGGATTTGAACATAGACTTTCAAGCATCCTTCAACTATCCACACTATCTCATACCACTAAGATACAGGACCACACACAATAATACTGGCAATAATATTGGCATCAGCATGGGATTTGGGCTTTCCATCATCAGATTTTCAATGATATGAATGGCTGAAGAGTTGGAGGTTGGAGCAGATTGAAGCCTGTCCATTAAAATATGATTTTCTATCTTAAAATAAACTGAACACTGATTATATATATATATTTTTAATTCTAATGTTTTCACGGATAAAAGATGTCATATTATTATTACTATTTGCGGGATATTCCGTGTAGTGAAAAAGCTAAATGCTGACGCAAATAGTAATAATAATATGACATATATATATATATGGGAGATGATAAAATGGACTACCTGATGAGTGCTGGTTCAGCACAAAATATGTATATTGATGATTATTTATCTTTTCTACATGTGTGAATGTTATGAGATAGTGTGGATGGATAGTTGAAGGGTGCTTGAAAGTCTGTTCAAATCCCCTATATTTACAAGAAAGCTACAGGTATATGAAGAATGCCTTTATTTCAAATATTATCAGATTTTATGTAAATCATCACTTTTGTGATTCTTCTATAAATCTTACAATCGTCTTGAGTAGCTAGAATTATGAATATGACTACCAGTTAGTCGAAAAGTCGAAAGTATGCTCAACATACTATCTTGATATATTTTACATTTTTATTTTAAAGTATTAAACAAGCTTTTCTTAGTATACATGTTGCATGTATTATTATATTGAATTAAACTCTAGTGTCTATCTATTTATATTTAGTATAAATATATATGGGTGCATGTGTTTATTTGAATTTAATTATAGATCTTTATATTTCAACAAGAAGTTAATTGGAATAAATTAGAATTTGCTATAAATTCCTTTCAGAAGTCTGAAAAATAGTTTGCATTAAAATATAAACATTAAGTAGATTTTAAAAGATGTCGTGACAGGTAAAAATCGCCAAAAATTTTAAAAATCAAAGTATTTCATATCACTATTACTGCGAGTATATTTAATTGTGTTCAAAGTTTCATCCTGTGTTAGTATGTCGTTTGTTTTCATTTTTTTAACGTAATTTCTTCTAGTATTTAATAATTAAAAGTATGTCATATAATTTTTAAAATGCATTGTATATATTGTTTTTTATTTTATTTTTTATTTTATTTTCATTGTATATATTGTTGTCGTTAATATTTGCATATACTGCAGTTTGTTTTGAATAAGATCACGAATTAAAAATAAAAATATTAACTCATTTTTTTGTTAAATATTTAAAATATATATATATATTAAATAGCCTCAATACTTCCAACTCGCATTTCGTGCTGAATCAGCATTTATCAGTTGGTCCAACTCACCATCTCTTATGTATATTTCTATTAAATGAAAAATATTTATCTATATTAATAATTACATTTTGAATTACAAGTGTCAAACTAACACAAGCCACATCTTTCACACCATCCACTTTAAATAAATACAATATGTTATAATTTAAAATGTAATTATTTATATATATATATTGTTAATTTCTAATGAAATTAATAATTATTTTTACTATTTGCTTTAAAAACTATAAAATAATCCTAGTTATATAAATATGCCTTTAGGCTTGATTGTCACATCCTCTATCGAGGTATGATATTAGTCAATATTATATCTTGGAATTTTTTTTTTTTTTTGTGTAAATTTAAATGTCAACTATTTCCTATAAAAAGGCCTTGTTGTATAGGTTGGACATTTACAATTTATTTTTATTCCAGTTTACATCATGAAAACTATTATTTTTATTGCTGTTTTTAGTTATGTAGCTGTATCAAGTATATGTGTAAGTAGATCAATTTAAATTAGTTTTTAAGTAACTATATATGCAGCTTGAGTACATTTATATATAACTTAAAACTAGCATAACTGTTGCAAGCTTTTAGATTAATCAGATTTCATTCATACATTATTATTATATTTATTGTAATGTATTTTTAAATACAAATATATTATCTACACTGAACTTAATGTAATTAGCAGGAATTTAAACTCAGACTTTCAAACTTCTTGTAGCTATCCAATCTATTTTATATAACTGATACACATGACCACATACATGTGAAAAAGAAAATGATTTTCAATATATGTATTTTGTGCTGAACCAGCACTCATCATTTGGTTCAGATTATCATCTTTCTTTCTCTCTCTCTCTCTCTCTCTCTCTCTCTCTCTCTCTCTCACACACACACACACACACACACACACATATATATATATATATATATAATTAATTAGTGCTCATTGTATATTAATATACCTTTCTCGCATGTATATGGCCATATGTATCGGTTGTATAAGATGGAATAGATAGCTATAGGGAGCTTGAAAGTCGGAGTTCAAATCCCTTTTAATTATATATTTATTATAGAAATGTTAGTCATATTTAAGATAATATGAATTCTAAATAAATAGTTAATATACAATACTGTTTATTATTCTAATGCAACTGTTGACTTCAATTATCATGTAATTTGACAACTCATTTTTATAAGTTGTAATTTGTAGAAAGGTTATTGTGCCTTAAAAATTGGTGTTGAAGAGTTGTCTTTCTAAAGTTTATCTAGTTGTTGATAATAAACATTTTTAGCTGATTTTAAAGTCAACCCAATATAAACATCTTATTATTTTTAATATTAATTGCTATCCGAAATTTAAGTAGCCAAAAATAAAATATTTCTACTTAGATTCTTAAAATTTAATAGGCAAATTAAAATTTTGCTTGATATTTTTACCACTTAAAGTTAAATTTTAATTTAATTGAGATAGCAAAGTATAAAGATGATAGATAAAAAATTGAACAGTATACTTTTTTACCATCTCTACAGCATTTACTGAAGCTTTAGTAAGCAGCAATAGATGCCAGATAGGCCCAACTTGTGTTGTTTTTCCGGTGTGCTCAGACTAGGTTCAAGTTTATAACTTTCATCAATGAGCTTTGGATCTTGAAACAATGCACTTAGACCTTTAGGATCTAATGCACATTCCTCCCAACAGTCAATTATCTCTTTATATATTATCAGGCTATCAGACTAACTTAAAAACATATATGCTAACATGTGGTTTAGTCATATAGATCTGAAACTAATTCAGTCTTTCTATAATTATAGTGTTCTTAGGTTTTAACAATCACAGGCACTTCTATCCTTTGAACAGGATTTTGTATAAATCAGTAAACATCATATATATATATATATATATATATATATATATATATATATATATATATATATATATATATATATATATATATATATATATATATATATATATATATATATCACATGACTCTTACATATTGATGTGTAAGCAGCATACTTATTCATCACTTTTTTGCCATTTAATAAATGCTTTAGTAAGTAATAATATATGATTGATGATAGTGCTTAATAAATCCCCATACTGGACTGCTCTATCCTATATCTCCAGCCTATATATACTTTTCAGTTTGGGAGATGGCTTGCTAGTATAACAGAGAGATAATGATGGCTGCTGGAAGAAGGATACATTAGATCCTAAAGATCCAACTGCACTATTCTAAAATCCAAAGCTCCTTCCTGATGAAAGCTATAGGCTTGAAACTTATCTGGATATTGGATAGGACACAACAAGATATAAATTTAATAAGTACTTCATCTGGGATCTATTACTACTTATTAAAGCTTACAATAAATGGCATAGAGATGGTGAAAAAGGATGCTGTTAAAACAGCAATACTTAAACTGAAATCATGTGATATTTTATTGTTTAAAAAATAATCCCAAAAAACATTTAAACTTGCTATTAATGAACTGTAAGCTTAAACTGAATTCCAAGAGATTGTAAAAGACCCAGAAAGAGACCACATGTGAGATGGATGAATGAAATAAGAAAGTGCAGGGGTGACGTGGAGAAAAAAAGCTAAAGATCGGAGAAGATGGATTAAACTTGGAGAGACCCTCATCCTGCAGTGGATTGATAATGGTTGATGATGATGATGAAGATTGTATATTTTTTGATTACACATTTATTATAAATTTCTCAAATAAAAAAATAATTTGGGGTTAGCAATTTTAATCTGCTTTAATTTTATTAAGGTGTCAAAAGTAGTTAAAGAAGGTAAAAACTCTTTTCATTTTATTTTCCTACTTGAATAGCCATCTAATCATTCAATATAATGTTATTTTATTGTTAAAGCTGCCACTTTAGAATATACTCTAGTGACTCTTGTTTTTGGGACCTTTGCATAAAAAAATAGAATTGACATCTGGTGAATAAGCTAAACATAAAAGTATTTTTCCAAGTTTCATTTTGTTAAAAATAAATTTCACCTGGTCTTGAGATCATGGTAGTACATTAATTATCTCCATCATACATTAATACATTTGCTAGTAATTGTATATTGAATAATTTCCATCATCTAGAATTAGTTTTAAATGAATTTAGAAAAATTCAAAATAAGCAACATGACATTATTCTTTCTTCTTCACATGTTACTAACCTGACTAATGACAGTATTAGCATGGGGATTGAATCCAAGACCTTTATATTAGCAAATACTGGATTTAAGGTGAAGCTCTAATTAACTATTTCATCAAAACCAATAGCTAGTATGACAGACCTACTAATTTTTCCATTTTTTCTTAAGGGCAAGATTAATGAGTGGTTTCAAAATATTATGAATTATCACACAAAGTTGATTTATGAGTAAAATGTCATTATTACAAACTTTTAGACAAACACTAATGCATTTTCAAGTCTGCTTTCAAAATAAATATTAAAAAAAAACGAATGTGTATGATTAATATTAGGGACAACTCAGTGATTATTTATGTAGAATTTTCAGATACCATTAACCTTTTTCTTTTTTTTTTCATATATCATAGCATCGTCTGGGAGGTGAACCCACAACCGTCTGCAACCAACTACTTGCTTGCAAGGTGGCTGTGATGACCTCTCGGCTAACAATGCTTGACTTTTTCTTTAAATATGAGCAATAGAATAAGTGTCCATAATTCAATTCTGTTTTTTATTTTTTATTTATTTCGTATTTTGATTAACTAAGATCTCTAGTCTTTTTTAAGTATTTTAACAATACTTATCGATTCGATGTGATTTTTTGAAAATCTAATATGAATCACGAAATTCATCCAGGTTTGTCTTTTGTTCTTGGCACTATTTTATTTGCCTATTGTACCTTTTTTTTAAGTATTGCTTTCATTCTCTGGAATATTACTATTGAAAACTGTTACTTTTGTTTGATTTCGATAGACTTTCTAGTATGATTCAATATTTTGAAGGACTTTCCATAGAAAATATTTAATATAAATTCTCACTTGAAATCATCTGATATGAGTGATATTTTAGTATATCGATACTGTTAAGATGAGCTTTATTATTTCATTCAATCAGTGTCTTTAAAAAGCAACTCACCTAGTTAGAGATGGAGATGTATGTATATGATGCATACCTGTATTTTGTGAATTTTCAAATAGAAAAGATTATTTTAAAATTTAATTTGAAATAATAAAAAATTAAGCAAAAAAATTAATTATCATAGCATTAATATATATCATCATGATCATCAAACATTATCAATCCACTGCAGGATGAAGGTCTCTCCAAGTTCAATCCATCTTTTCCTATCTTTAGCTTCTCTTCTCCACATCACTCCTGCACACTTTCTTATTTCATCCATCCATCTCACATGTGGTCTCTTTCTGGGTCTTTTACAATCTCTTGGTATCGGGTTTAAAATTTCAATTGTCCATCTATTATCATCTCTTCTAACAATATGTCCAGCCCAACTCCACTTCAGTCTTTTAATTTTTTCAATGAGGTCAGTAACACCTGATTGTTCTCTTACCCATACATTGCATTTTCGATCCCTTCTTGTTACTCTCAACATGCATTTCTCCATACTTCTTTGAGTGGTCTAAAGTCTCACTATTGCTCTTTATTAAGTGTCCAAGTCTCAGATCCATAAGTAAGAACTGGCAACACACATTTATTAAAAACCTTCCTTTTCAAACACATAGGCATATTTCCTTTTAGTATCAATATATATATGATCAATATATGGAGCTTTAGCAAGACCTCCAAAACAAGCATATTTTGTTTACATAAACGTCAGAGTCAATATTCGCTGTCTCTTTCATTTTGCTTTCATAAACGTCAGAGTCAATATTCGCTGTCTCTTTTATTTTGCTCCACCCTCAGATCAGCTGATTTCAAGCTGATTTGCTCTCATCAGTGAAGGATAGGGGTTAGAAACTAGACCTAAACACTAACTCCAAGCGTTTATGCAAAAAGTTTCTATCAGTTTGCAAGCATGAATTTTTTAGACACGTAAATGTCTTCAAACTCAGCTTATCAAACCAGATAGCTATATGGGTCTGATATCAGTTCAGTTTCTCCACATAGTCAAAGCTTCTTCATTATATATCATTGCAAGAAAACTTTAAAGGTACATTTATGAAAAACAAAAACAAGTTTTATATACGTAAAACCTGCTATCGCTTGTATTTATGATCAATAGATGGAGCTTTACCAAGACCTCCAAAACAAGCGTATTTTGTTTACATAAACGTCATATATATATATGCACATATAACTGCATAACTTAATCTTGCATACGTTTTTATTTCTGTAATGTATATTTTTTTTTCTCCACATAAATATGTCTGTGTAATTAATGGACAATTATAATGAACTTTAGATATTGGGAATAAACTTATTAGCATAAATTTTTTTCATTTTAAACAAATATTTAAACTATACAAGCGGATAAGTGGAAGATAGTCCTTGTTATTCAGTATAAATTAATCATAAAATAAATACAATTTGAATTTACTATATTAAAATATATTTTTTAAAATTGCATTTTAATCTCAAACTTTAATAAAATAAAATTAAAATTAGATAACAGTAAAATATAGATGTTAACTTTGATAAATTTTTAAATAATGAACTGAAAAAAGAAAACGTTCACATAGTATGTGTGTGTTTTTATCAAGATTTGAAAAAAAAAAAAATCTCCGATTTGGTGGCCGAGTGGTCAGCACAGCTGCCTTACAACTAGTTGTCCCGGGTTCGCAGGTTCACTTCCCGGCCGATGCTTTGACACACGAAAAAAAAAAAAACATCTCCGATTTGTCTTAGTTCCATGTTTTTTAATAAAATGGAATACTAAAGAAAAAAACAAGGAAGGCTTTTGAAAAATGGTGTAAAAAAATAAGTACATACTTTAGATTTTTTATGCCTTTAGCTAATTTTACATTATAGTGTTGTCTTTATATTAATTAATATATGTAAATAATATTTTTTATTTCTACAAACGCAGATGAATATTAATAATATTTGTTTTAAACAATTAAACAACACTGAATAAGGATACTTTTATCATCAATAAATGTTTCAATTTAAAATATCAAAATGATTTTTCACATATATAAAATTATGAAACATTAGCAAGCAAAATATATTTACAGTCATATGGTCTTTAATGAGATAGAAAGAGTCACTTACATTATAGACATCTCCAAAATAACAGAATAATAATTCAGTGCTGTTACAAATACTTTGTAATTTTTATGTATTTAGAGTGAAAGATCAATAAAATATCTTTGCAAATATATACAAACAATATCTTTCTTTCTCTTTATGCAGTTTCTGTAAACAATAATGTTAATTAATCTCATTTTCTCAGTCAGATTTGTAATTTTTATTTTTAATAAAAAATGATTTTATTTTTTGGGAAATATATTTTTCTTTTTGTTTTAATAAAAATATTTTTACCATACTATTGATAATTCAAAACTACTCAAAAATATATTTATATTTGTCTTGCATTGGTGGTCGAGAGGTCAGCGTGACTGCCTTACAAGCAGTTGCCCGGGTTGCGAGTTCGCGTCCCGGCCTATGCTATGACACTTGAAAATATATATATATTTTGTACAAAATTACTCTCTTTTATTATTAAAATAAGTAGAGTTGTTAATTTAAAAATTATTTAATAAAATAAATCCTGGAAAGCATAAATTATCTTCAATCTTTATATATTCTAATCAAAAATCATCACTTTTTTTCCAACAACCCACACTAATATATGACTAATGTTACATCATTATTTCTGCCTAATATTATCATATTAACTTTATTATGGTCAATGAAATCTTCAATCTACATGTTAATGGCAATCTTTATTAATCTCTATCACTGGCCACCAATGCTTAAAATAACGTAATCTTTATAGTTTTCTATTTTATGCCTTAATTTGGTGGTTGTTAGTATTGATTTATTCCTTAAATAAATCCATAATATGTCAGTTATTTTTATGTTCTTTTTAACTTTATTGGTGATAGTCTTTGACTAATGTACAGTCACTCATAATACAAAACCTTTAATTTACCAATATATTTTATTTTCTTACATTACTAATAAAAAAAATTAATAAACAATAAGAAAAATTATTGCAAATATAATAATCATATGAATTCATTATTTAAACAGGCAAAAACACTCTATACGTATTGCCACTCACAGCAAGCTAGAATAATGAATGGATGCCAGAAGGCTTGTGCATAAAATCCCCATCTAGTGCTTACTCATCCAATATCCCCAGACTAGTTTCTGGCTTATGGCCTTCGTCAGTGAGGAGCCTGGGATCTGAGAGCACTGCACCTAGATCTTAGGATCTAATGCAACCCTCCAGCAATATGTATAGTGTGTTTTTGCCTGTTCTAATAACAGTTATAAGCAAGCACAAGAAGTTGTGATCATGTGATGTTTATTGGCTTAAATTCATTATTCACAGAATATGAATCATGATAAATATAAAATTAAAACCAAATCATGTTATGCTTTCTCCATATATATTATTTCTTCATGAATAATTTAATTTCCTATATATATTATAGAAATACTTTAAAAAACATATAGCATCATAATTTTATTTGGAATACAATGCAAATTTACTGCTTTATTTGAAATAAATGATGTCAAATGTGGGTGTGCAAGAAATTTGGCATTTCTAGATCAAACTTTAATAGTAAAATAATAAGATGTATTAATTTATAAAAAGCACATTATTACAATATAAATCATTAATAGAATATAGGAGTTATTAAAAAATGATTTGTCCCTTAAACAATGATTGAAGATAACACATTCAGATTTTTTATTGTTGCATTTTTTTTTAATGAAGAAGGTTTTATTTTCTACTTTTACTCTCCCATTTGTTGAAGTCATGAATTTGGTAAGCAAAATAAATAAATAAATAAAAAATAATTTTGCAAATAAAAAAAATGCAGTTAAATAGGTAAAAACAAAAGGCTTCGTTTAGCCTTTAGTTTACAAAAATGTATTATAACTGAAACACACAGGCTTATTATATACCTGTGTTTATATATGTAATATACAGGGTATATGTATTATAGTAATATTAGCGATTAAGCCAATGCACATGCGCTTTAAAAATAAATTATAAATGAATGCTCATTTTTCCAGCGCATGTGCATTGTCTTAATCACTAATATTACTATTACATAAAAAAACATAGCGCTATATAAAATAATATCTCATTAAAAATGTATTTATGAAAAATTAATAATGATTTTTCCAAAAATTAATGTTTTTATAGATATTTTGATAAAGCATAATTTTAGATCATGTAAATTCAAGTTTTAAAATGAATGTATAATTATATATAAAAAAAATAAAAGTAAAAATCGTCTGCTAAAAAGTTTCAATAATTCGGTCAATCTAAATATAAATGTCGTGTTTTAAAAATAAGTATTTTGAAAAAATATATGTCTGACAATTTTAGAAAATATAAATAATAGAATGATAAATAGATATTATATATACTATTTTGCTTTTCTAATGATTTCTACATAATATAAATACACCGCCATTTTAATTCTTACTGATTTCAAATACTTTGTAATGTTACTTTTTATTCCTAATAACTCCAACATTTAGATGTTATAGTTAAAACTTAATAATTCACAAAAGATTATTTTTAATTAAAATTTCTATAACTTCAAATGGATTTTCCCCATTAATTATATGCATTGTAGATCTCAGAACTAGATGAGTGACAGGATAATCATTTAAAGCTTTTTTTCTTAAGTTTTTAAAGTATAACTGGTCTACATTTACATCTTTTTGATTTGATATATGATCTGATTGAAGTTCTTTCTAGAGAAAGTTTTAGCCATGATATTTCTACTAATCAATATCATCATTATATTCTCTATTGACTCATTTTTTCAGTTTAATGGTATATTTTTGGACAAATAGTTCATAGTATTATGGTCTAGTTTGTTAAATATGTATTTAATAAATTATTTCCAATTGCTAAAAAAGTCTTTCAGATTTTTTAAAATCATATAATATTGGCTTTTAGTAGATAGTTTTCTTGAGGTTTCTTAAAGCTTAAAGTGAGATATTTATTGGGATGGCTTAAGATAATCTTTGGTTACATGGAGAAGAAAAATAGATGAATGACTGAAAATAATTTAAATTAGCCAGAAACTGCAGCAGTAGATAAAAGTTTCATTTTTGCTAAATAAAATATAATAATGGCTAATGGTTTTTCACACTAATCTTATTGATTAATTTTCTGATTAAGGCTTTCAAAGTCTATGTCTACTTTTTTGTGGCTGCTAAAATTTTATAATTATTGATGTTGCTCTATTAGTGTTAGAATATCTTAAAACTAAATTTTCATCTAGAATAAGACTTTTATCACAATATTACAAAATTAATAATACAATGTTTTTCAAAACAACAAATCTGTTGTTATTATTATAGCTTAGCTACCTGTATTAAATAAACAGGATAATCATATGAGTATCACAAAGATTATAATAATTACACCTGTTTTCAGATCTAAGTAAGTTGGTAATTATTTGCTTACTTCATTAACTCAGGAATTTAATCATTTTTTCAGATTCATTATTATATATAATTGAAATTAAGGAATGATAGTTTTTTGTATGTAAATATATTATTACAATATTTATCACCCTTCTTGACTGACTAAAGTAGCAGATTTTGGCGCCTAAATTTATGAATTGCATCCAGCTGTATGCTTTCTGGTAGTCAAACTTCTGATAAATTCCTGAGCAATAAGCCTTTCAATTATTTAATTATTATACTCATTTATGATATTTAAGTATAGGGGATTTGAACTCAGACTTTCAAGCACTCTTCAACTATCCATACTATCTCATACAACTGATACATATGACCACACACATGTAGAAAAGGTAAATAATCACCAATATATGTATTTCATGCTAAACCAGCATTCATCAGTTAGTCCAGATTATCATCACACACACACTCACATCCACCCACACACACACACACACATATATATATACTCAGTAAATCTTCATACTTTAATGGACAGGCTTCAATCCCTACTCCAACCTCCAACTTTTCAGCAATCCATATCATTGAAAATCTGATGATGGAAAGCCCATCAGCATGGGATTTGGGCTTTCCATCATCAGATTTTCAATGATATAGATAGCTGAAAAATTGGAGGTTGGAGTAGATTGAAGCCTGTCCATTAAAGTATGAAGATTTGCTATCTTAATATAAACTGAGCACTGAGTATATATATGTGTGGGAGATGATGATTTAGCACAAAATACGTATATTGGTGATTATTTATCTTTTCTACATGTGTGTGATCATATGTATCAGTTGTATAAGATAGTGTGGATAGTTGAAGGGTGCTTAAAAGTCTGAGTTCAAATCCCCTATACTTACATAAAAGTTCCAGGTTTGTGAAGAGTGCCTGGTTTTCAAATATTTATGATATTTAACTAGCATTTTATATGAAACAATCTCTTGGGTTATATAGATAAGAAAGTACCATAAAGCATAATACTACCTGAAAATTAAATAGAAAATATTCAAATCACCCTTCCACACGTTAAGATATTTCAGCAAAGCTCTCTCTGAATAAATAAATAAAAAATCTGACCGTTTGAGGTTCAAACTTAACATTTCGAAGGATATTTGAATATTATATCTATGTAAAGAAAAATACTACTTGTGTAGTAATTGCATTGGCTTAAAAAAGAGATCATTATAATAATATATATTCTAATAATTATTTTTATCTCTCTCTACCTTGGTCAGATTATTAATACAGATGGAAACATAATGGAGGAAATTAATCATAGAATTAAACTTGGTTGGAGTGCTTTTGGTAGAAATAACTTGATACTAAAAGGGAATATGCCAACGTGTTTCAAAAGGAAGGTTTTTAACAAATGTGTTTTGCCAGTTCTTACTTATGGATCTGAGACTTGGACACTTAATAGAAGAGCAATGCAGAAACTTCAGACCACTCAAAGAAGTATGGAGAGATGTATGTTAGGAGTAACAAGAAGAGATCAAAAATGCAATGTACAGGTAAGAGAACAAACAGGTGTTACTGACCTCATTGAAAAAATTAAAAGATTAAAATGGAGTTGGGCTGGACATATTGCTAGAAGAGGTGATAATAGATGGACAATTGAAATTTTAAACTGGATTCCAAGAGATTGTAAAAGACCCAGAAAGAAACCACATGTGAGATGGATGGATGAAATAAAGTGTGCAGGGGTGATGTGGAGAAGAGAAGCTAAAGATCAGAGAAGATGAATTAAACTTGGAGAGACTTTCATCCTGCAGTGGATTGATAATGGTTGATGATGATAGCATGATTTATTGTTTATAAAAACTGAATAAAATACCCTAACAGAACCTGACCTTTGATCAAACGAACTTAAAATTGAAATATTCTAATGTAGAAGCATATAATTAAAAATAGTTACTGGCAGTAGTTGGTATTTTTTTATTGGTTTCAATACTAAAATTTTCATTGTAGATAATAAAACAACTTCTAGAAATTATATCCTATTACACTCATGCATGTTTATATATAATTTGATCTTTATATATTACATACTCTATTCTCATTTTTTGTTTCAGTTTTTGCTTTTAAGTGGAGTTATCAAAACCATACTGTAAAAACTAACCAATCATAGAATTGAATATGTATTTTATAAATAAATATATAACTTTTTACCATAATATTATATAGTTTTTTAATTTTTATAATCTAAAAATAAGTAGAAAATACTGGAAAGATTTGTACTTTTACATTTAGCCATATTTAAATAGTAATTGGAAAAAAATGAAATTTATATTTCATAATTAAAAAAATAGAGCATTTTTACATAACATAAAATAGTTTTATCTAATTTTTATAAAATAATTTAAAAATAAATATATTATACTTTTAGAATAATAAAATATTGTTTGCTTGACTTTTATAAAATAGTTTCAAAATAAATAGATGTTTTCCACAAATGTTATTATCCATCCATCAGAGATAGGGGCAGAAAGAACTTGTGTTCTGGAAAGGGTTAACCCCCCTCCCTCCAAAAAAAGAAAAAAAAAGACCTCACGTTCTCAAAATGCTCGCTGCTTTTACATGAAGTAAGCTACAGTCTGTGACTTCTATATCATTGCTTATTTTAATTATGTTTTTAAAGATTTTTTATGATAAACTAAATGTCACCAAAGCCACTGTATTGGGATTTTTGTGGCAGAACAATCTTCTGTCCAAAGTGAAATATAAAATGTCTTGTATCAAATGTGGGTCAGCTATGCTGCATAAAAGAAAGTTTATATCAACTTTACAATGCCTAAATCAAGGCTACCAAACCAAAATGAGAGGCATGTCCGCTAATCTTTTTGGATCACATATGTTGGGAAATATAGGGAAAACAGCAATGAAACAGAAATTTTTCAAGCCTTTCTTCTAGAACATTCATTTTGTCTATTGTCAGTAATTTAGAAAAATGTTTATTTGAACTTTCTTATTTATTTGTTATTAACATTTATGTGATGATGTTAAACTGATTTTTATTGTACTACGTATTGTTTAAATCACAACTGCCAACTGATAGTCCATAAATTACTGGTGACCCATAAGAAAATGTTGGTAGTCTGCAGAAAAATCTGGACATTATTTGCATTTTTTATAATCTATTAATAATAAAACAAAAATAATATTATAAGAAATTCTTAAATTTTGAATGATAATTTTCGCCTTTATATTACACTAAATTCACAAAATGTAACTATAGAGGAAGGGATAGGACAAGACAGATGAAATAATACTGAAGTGGCATTTATAATTTTATTATATTAATAGGTGCATTTCATATTAATAAAATGAAAGTTCTCTTATCATTATTTTACAAATATATTTATCTTTTTACAGGATTTAAAATTATAAATTTAGTGGTCCCCGAGGTCCAAAAAGTTGGGACCATTGGTTTAAATAATGCATTTTTTCCAGTTTGTGCCATTTTATATGAAAAATAAAAAATGTACCATTTACTAAATTTATGCTTTAATGTTGTTTTCATAAAATAGATATTTAGTTAACTTTAATTTTTGTTCATTTTAAAAAACAAATAAAGAAATTTAAAAAAAATGTACTTTGATGAGGCTACAGCCTTAATGAATATTATTTAGTAATCAATGTGCGTTTAAATAAATTTATAATTACAACTTTAAATTATCGTAATAGATTTCTCACTATAAAATCTTTCCATTGACTCGTTGTAAATCGAAAGATTTCACGAGTATTAATGTGTAATAAGAAATGTGGACTTAATTATTGAAGTATTGAATAGCTTCACGCTCGCAGATCTAACCGCTTCAGCTTCACCTATTTAAATAGAAAATAGGTTGAAGTAAACAAGGGGTTCCCCTCTTTTCTTCCAATGAGTAAGCTTGTGGTTTTAAGACCTGTAGAGGTCCCTACTATCGCATTTTATACGCATGTGCTTGAGGCTGCAGCCTTAATGAATATTATTTGATGAGAATGAAAATTTTTAAAATATTCAACTTATTGATTAGTTTTTTCAATATTGCTTTGGTGGCTACACACAATATGTTAAAGCAGAACTGAAATTAAAATTAAGGATAAAGCTCATATTATGACAATACAATAATTCTTTATATTAGAAACTTGTTATAAAATAATACATCCAACTCATATTATTATTATTTTTATTTCAGAATATATTACCTAGATCAAGTGGTAAGTTTGTTTTAATTTTGTAATTTTTTTTTAAAAATTAAATTGAATTTTGCATACATATCATTTATTGTTATAATAACTAATATTTTTTTTACTTCATACTATTATTACAGAATCAGAGTGGGAAGATATTCCAGATCGTATAAAATCAGTTTGTTATAAGGTAAATTATAGTTCAAAGTTGATTCTATTACTTCCTATCTTAGAGGAACAACAAATCTCATAGCATTACTGTGTTTTTTGCTTTACAGCCACCAAACAATCAAAATTTCTGCATTTTTGACCATATTTTATTAGCTAAGCAGAACACCTGTTTTTGGATCCATATTTGTTGGCCCATCAACCCTCTAAAAAAATTATTTATAAACCTGAATGAAATATATAAACTAATAAATAAATTCAGTTGTTATCAATTTTTTTTTCTGGGCCAATGCAATATCTGTTAAAATAAAAATACACACAGAAAAGACAGTTTTTTAAATAATATTTAGCTTTATTACTGTCCAGCATGCTTTCAATATATTTTAACTATATTATATTCATAGCATATTGTGATGTGATTAATTGGATTGATATAAAGAACCATTTAATCACACCACAATATGCCATGAATATGATATAGTAAAAATATATTGAAAGCATGCTAAGCAGTAATAAAGCTAAATATTATTAAAAAACTACATTTTCTGTGTGCATTTTCATTTTACCAGATAATAAATAAATTATTTAAAGCAAAATAAAAATTAATCTTTGTATGCAATTAAAAATCAATTAAAAATAACCTTCAAGTGATCATATGTAACTAAAAACAAGTAGAAAATAAACTTTGAATATTATTAAAACTATATAAAAATAAATTTTACAAAGTAAAGTAAGTAAATTAATATTATCTAGATCAAAAATATTTCACAAAGTGAAAGAAATTTAATTAATTATATAAGTTCAGTGAACTTTGATATAATTAATTAATTAGATTTTAGCTGATTGAATCTTTTAATTGGCTTAAGGTACTTCCATTTATCCCATTGGATATAGTACTTTAGAAAGATGAAAAGAGATGGGCAGATATAATAAAAGTTATAAAAGTCTTCTTCAAGTTCTATAGAGAACTGTGAAGTAGACAACAATTGAAGCAATGGAAAGAATCATTGAAAAATATCTTCTTCAAAGAATCAGTTCCTGTAGGTGAATGAGTTGATAAGAGATTTGACCAGATCTGTTAGATTTTCATTATAACTTTGATAAATCTTAAGGGTTATAGAATGTAATGATAATATTGAGAGATAATATTAACATATACTTTGTCAGAAATATTTAATTATAGAATATTTGTTAAATCCTATTTGATATTTATATTAAAATGGTATATGTGTGAACATATATAACTTTCTATATAATATAATTGAAATTACCTTTTAGAAACTGCATATAGCAATACATGTATTATTTTTTGCTTTTAAAATGTATTGTCATATGCTATTGCTAAAGGGCACTTCAATTATATATATTGTTGAATGTACTATGTTTTCCAAAAATAAGCTTATTATATAAGCCCTAAGTTCATTAAAACATACATGGACATATTGAGTTATAAAGTCATGAATTTATAAAGAAATAATATTATTACATTAATGCTTTAATTAAAAAGTAATATAAATATTATGATTCTTTTGAATTTTCCCATTGGTCATTTTTGACAAACATAGTTCTATCACAAGTTAGTATAATTTCATTTATATATTTTTAGGTATTTATATATATTTAATTCTTAGATTTAGAATGTTTGATTTAGATTTAGGGTATCGTTGTGGTATCTTTTAAATATTCAAAAAAAAAAAAAAAAAAGTTTGATTTCTTAAACCTTTTTTTGCCTCATAAAAGATTATAAATAATGGAAGTGAGATTAATAATCAATACTTATCTTAAGTTAAATCATCAATCTTTCTCCTAAAGAAAATTTTGAAGAAGAATACAAAATCATTTTCTGAATTTTTGTGCCTGTAATTTTTTTGTTGCTCCTGTGTGGACAAAACATTAATTGTAATCATCATTTTTGTTACCATTCCTGTCTCAACAAGTTTTCAACTAATACTTGATTTAATGGTAAATTTAATTGGAATAATATTCTGATTTTCATATAAGATGAGTGCAAAAAGAAAGAACTATTCTGACTAATACAAAAAAGGAAATGGAGGGGGGGGGGGGAGTCCTGAGCTAAGAATCTTACAGTTTTCTGTAAAAAAAACAAAGTGCTCGAACAAATGTATGTTTTTGTACTTGGAATAAATATATGAAAAAATATGGCATCGCCTGAAAATAAGCCCTATGATAAATTTTAAAGCAAAAATTAATATAAGACCTGATCTTATTTGAATGTGCTGTTATTGCATACTGAATTAAAATTAATTTAGTAATTGAAATTGAATTAATAATTTAAATATTTTATAATAAACAAGAGTTATTTGAATTAGCTATTAAAAACATATGTAACTAGAAAACATCTTCATTAAATCCTTTTTTTAATTTACTACTCAAATTCAAACAAGAAAATATGTAAATCAATTGTATTATTATTATATTTATGAATTATTGTTAATTTTTTAATAATTTTATATTCCATGATGAAAATATAATATTCGTTTTTTATTCTCAATTCAATATTTCATTTGTATGTATAATTAATGATATTGCATTTGAATATGAGAAAATCGTGTTCCCATAAATTGAGAGAATATATAATTTCACAAACTAAAGTCTATTTTATAATGAATATAGATGCATGTAAAGATTTATAAATTAGTTATCATTTCCAGGAAGTAGATGGGATTGATACATAGATTGTTGAGTATTATAGTGGCAAAGAATGGGATAGAAGAATAGATGCATTAATAAAAAATAGGAAGCTGGAGAACTAGTATGGAGAGTGAAAAGAGTCTAAACATATATAGAAAAAAACAGGATATTGGGTGTGAGTTAATGTACAATAGTAGCAAGGAAAGTAGTCTACTGTTTAAAGCTTGTATCATTAGCAACTACGAAATATACACATAAATGGAGAAGTGTGAATGGATTTAGGCTGCAAGTTATGTAAGGAAGGTATGAAAAATATTAGGTATCTGCTGATTAAATGTAAATTCTTACAAGCTGAAAGATACAATAATGAAGTTGTAAAGAATAAATATAAACTAAGTGATTATAAAAAAGGTGGGTTCTTGGGTTTTTATGCTGGGTTTGGAAAAAGATAGGAGGATGTAGAAATAAAGGTCATAGAGTGGACAAAGGTGATGTTGTGGAAATGGGATGGAGCAAGATAGAGAAGAATACAGGAAAGACTTGAGGTGGGGAATGGAAAGGGAAAATAAGGTGGCCTAACAGGTTTTTCTAGGTATAGTGGCTGAGAAATTCCTGACTTCAATAAAGGAGTAGCCATATTACATCACATCACTATTTTCATTATCATTGATTATATATGCATGCATATACTTAATGACTTTGAATTTATAGTAGTCAAGTTGAAAAATGTTTATTGGACTGATAATAGAGCTTATGATTATAATGATTTTTTTATGATAATAAAAAAAATTTAATTTTATATTTATTTATTTTAGAAAAACAAAGAAATTCGGTTGTAGTATGATGGACAAAGATGCCGCTCAATGGCACCGTTTATGTGCTAAAGCACATAAAAATGCCGTTTCCGTGGCCGACATTTTCGAACCCGCGTTTATTATAATACAACTTTTTTGTTGTGTACCATCAAGCGGCGTCTTTATCCATATACCTAGAACCATTCTCTTCTTAAAATGCTTCTCACTTTACATTTCCTGTCTTATTTTTTCCCTAAAGTTTTTAATTGTTTTTTAATTTATTATATACTTCAAATAAGTACAGTAATTTAGTAAGTGCTGCAGGCAGCCTCACTTTATATTTGTGTGAATAAACATAATTTGTATTTTTTTTTTATATTTACACTCATATTTTATATATGTTGTTTTAATAGCACAAAAGTGACATAGAAGCTGATACAGGAAAACATTATGAAAAATTCAAGCCTAGCAAATGTATAGTAAAAGAAGTTTCTTCCTACGACTGTGACGAATGTCATCCATCAATAAAAGATAAGCCAGGAAAAATGTACACTGTAGCTGTAAGTTCTGTCTATTTACTATCATCATTATTAATATTAAAGGTTGTAACATTAGTGATTGCATTTTTTTTTCACGTGTCAAAGCATCGGCCGGGAAGCGAACCCGCAAACCCGAGACAACTGCTTATAAGGCAACTGTTCTGACCATTCGACCACCAACAATTTATAATAAACAGATCTATATTATAAGTGACTTTCTAACTATTAAAATATTTAAAACTAGACACACTATTGATAATTTTATTATTATTTATTAAAGTCTTATCATGGCAAATTTGATTTATTTAATAATTTTTTTATTCATGTTATTTTCCACTTCCTATTTGTAATCGGATTCTTAAATATTTCAAATATTAGGTAGGTAAACCTTTACTTAGCTAACATTTGAAATATTTAAGCAAATCAATTTTTAATAGCTTTTTAAAAAATATTTCTATTGAGACAAGCTAATGAGAAATTCTGTGAAAGCATCTATAACCAATGAGAGAGAGAGAGAGTGGATTTGAATTTGCCATAATAATATTAAAGTATAGAAGTTTAATACAAGTTCTTTTTTATATATAAACAAGAGCGTCATATTCAATAACAGAATATGCTACTTGAAAAAAAAAATGCTTGTAGAATATTTGCATCACATTTCCCAGAAGACACAATTAGTTTTGCAAAATGATTGTTGCTAGAAATGATTTTGGGTTTAATCTGTAATAATTGAATAAAATAAATTTAGCTATGGGCTAATTCACTCCTAAGAAGCATGAATCGATCTATCTTCTATTTTGTAAGAGTTTCTCCACCAATTCTAGGCATACACTCTGAAATAAATATGAAAGTGTTTAAAACTGAAGAAATTCAAGAATTGGCAGGACTGTCTTTCATGTGTTGTTATTACTGCTTTCTAATTATTATTAATGATACTTAGACTGAAGATATCAGATCATTCTTAATCTGTGTCACGTGAGAGTCTTTATCATTTACAAAAACATGTTCTTATAAATGTGGATTTTTTTGAAAAAAAAAGAATTTAAAAAAAGGGAAAAATAGGAAATTTAGAATCTCTAAAATTCTTTCTCTCATTAAATTACGTAAATTAGCTTGGATAAAATTATACATTGAAATGGTAAAATGACTAAAAACATAATTAAAAGTTCTAGCAATAGTCAAGCATTGGTGGTTGAGAGGTCAGCGACAGCTGCTTTACAAGCAGTTGTTCCAGGTTAGCGGGTTCGATTCCCGGTTGATGCTATGACACACGAGAAAAAAAGTTCTAGCAATAGTTATTTTTATAATTTATATATCTAATAAAATTTTAAAATAATTTTTGCTTTAATTATATATGGGCATGTATGATTTTTTTTTCTGATAAAATAGATTTGTATTTAATTGGGTCTAAAATTACTAAACACTGAAATCATTTTATTTATTAATTCTAATAAGTGAAACACAGGCTTAATATATACCATGTGTCTATATATGTAATACAGGGTATATGAGCACAGACTTTCACATGACCCACCATTCTCCACTCTATCTAATAACACTGCTACACTCAAGCACATATATGCTGAAAAGATAAATAATCACTAATATATGTATTTCATGCTAAACCAGCAATCATCAGTTGGTCCAGATTATCATCTCCCACACATATATACTATAAGTACTCAGATATTTATTAAGATAGACAATCTTCATACTTTAGTGGACTGGCTCCAATCTACTACACACTCCAACTCTTCAACCGTCCATCCAATTGAAAATCTAATGATGGAATGCTCGAAGGCCACCCTAAGGCCGAGATTCTTGTCACACCCATGTTGACCCAAGGTCAATCTGAACCCCACATGTACAGTACATAATCCATTAAATACATAGATGTCTGCCTATCCTTGCATATGTATTTAATGGATTATGTCCTGTACATGTGGGGTTCAGATTGACCTTGGGTCAACATGGGTGTGACAAGAATCTCGGCCTTAGGGTGACCTTCGAGCATTCCATCATCAGACTTTCAATTGGATGGACTGTTGAAGAGTTGGAGTGTGTAGTAGATTGGAGCCAGTCCATTAAAGTATGAAGATTGTCTATCTTAATAAATGTCTGAGTACTTATAGTATATATGTGTGGGAGATGATAATCTGGACCAACTGATGATTGCTGGTTTAGCATGAAATACATATATTGGTGATTATTTATCTTTTCAGCATATATGTGCTTGAATGTATCAGTGTTATTAGATAGAGTGGAGAGTGGTGGGTTATTAATTCTCAATATTGAGATAGATATTAACTTAAGATTTGTATTCAATTCTACGTAGAATCTCAGCAGTATCATGTCATTCATTAAGTTATACAGATAATTTTTATCCTTTATTAGGCATTCTAAGCTTTTTTAAATAATTGGAGGAGCCTTTGAGTACTATTGACAAAGCTTTGACTGCCTTGCTGTGCTGATGTGACTGATTTGTTCAATAAGATAAATTAAAGTTTATATATATTTTAAATATTATCTGGAAATTTTAATTGCTACAAAATTTTTCTGCTTACTATGTGGGAGTGGAAAGAAAAATGCGGGAAGAGAGATAGATTTAATTGGATTTAGAAAGATCAGGAATAATATTGATAATGTTTGGAAAGTGTTTTGTTGTTCCATTTTAAATATAAATGGCAAAAATAAATTTTGTTACATGTGTGTGGGTTACTGCAAGGAAGCTTTAAAATTAAGTTGTATACAAGATTACTTGGTTTTTTAGTAAGTTTTCAACTAAAGAATTTTTTTAATTTAAGAAAGAGAGTGATTTATTTGATAAGGAAGATAACATTTTGAGGCATAAGAATAGAAAACATGTGTTTATTGATTGCCATTGAAAGAAAAGGTTTTTCTTCTTTTGTATAAAGAGGTTTGTAGAGTAGTAGTAGAGAAAGCATAAAGTTAAATATAGATTAGGTGCCTTGAAAAATAGGGAATATGGATTGCATTTGTATTCCACAATGTATATATAATGGTCAGAAGGGAATTAGGCATGCTGTGGTAGAGTGTACCATATGTGATAAAGTTTATCACTTGAAATGCTTAATTAAAACTAGAAAGGATGTAACAGAGTATGGTTATGTAGACTATGTGTAAATATGATAACAGTCATGAAAAAATAACTTCTAAGTGTAGATAGTTTCAAGAGAAAATCAGGAGAAATGAAGCAAAATGTAGTTGAGGAAGATAGAATAGAGTATGTTTTTGGTGGAGTGACAAGAAGTATGGATGACAAAATAAGTAGTGCAATGGAGATGATTAATCAACGAATAAATAAGATGGAAGAAGAGGTCAAGGTTGTAGAAGTAAAATTAAAATCACTAAACATCACATGATCACTATTTCCTATGCCAGCACATAACTGTTATTAAAACAGACAAACTATCCATATAGTAATGCCACTCAGTGCCAACCAGAGTAATCAATGGATGCCAGAAGGCTTGTGCATAAAATTCCATCTAGTGCCTACTCATCCAATATCACCAGAGTAGTTTCTGGCTTATGGTCTTCATCAGTGAGGAGCTTTGGATCTGAGAGCTTCTGGCATCCATTGATTACTCTGGTTGGCATTAAGTGGCACTACTATATGGAGAATTTTTCCTGTTTTAAAATTAAAATCATTAGAGATGAAGTGTGAGGAGATTAAGAAATGAATGAAATACAAATGAAAAGGAAGAAGTAGACAAGAAAGTTCAGGTTGGAAGAGAATGTTATAGTTGAAATGGGGAAAGTAAACTATGAGACAGTATTGATATGAGATTCACTAATTAGAGGATGTGATATAATTGAAAGGGAAAATAGAAACAAGTATATAAGAATATGTTTGCCTGGAGATAGAATTTGGGATGTTGCAGATAAGGTAAAGAAACTAGGGAGTAGAGATGTGTATGTTATAGTAGGAACAAATAATTTATCAAAGCCATCAAAGAGATTAATGGATGAGTACATAAAATTAATTAATAATTTGAGTAAGATTAAAGGAAGAATAGAAATAGTTGGATTATTATCAAGATTTGACAATAGGTCTATGTTAGATAGGGCATGTTCTATAAATGAAAGATTGAAAAAATTATGTGAGAGAAATGATGTTATGTTTGAGGATATGTGGGATTTTTTTATTAGTAATAGGGAGTTATCTAGTGAAGATGGATTGCATTTAGAAAAACAAGGAAGTGAACTATTAGAGAGTTTGATTTATAAAGAATATTATAGTTCAAGACATTTGTAAAGGGGGTAGGGTTTTAAATTGCAGTATTATCAAAAAGAAGATGAATGGATGGAATGTAAAAAATAAACAAAGGATAGATGATTTGGATATACATGCAATGTGGAGAGGAATGAGTCCGCAAAATTAATGGTGAGCAAGTTACTTACAAATGTAATGGAAAAGATTGTATAAAAAAATAGATAGGAAAGAAGAAATTGTTGAAATTGGATATTTGAATTTGCAAGGTGGTAGGAGACCAGTAAAGTGGCTGGAATTGAACAAAACAGTTAAAATGAAGATTTTGAGGTATTAGCAGTAGTGAAAACACATCTAAGAAAAAAAAGAACCTGTACTGGAAGACATGGTAGGGCAGAGTGCAAATAGAAAAGAAAAAAGGGGTGGTGGTATAAGAGTTATGTCAAAAAATATTTAAATACTCTTAAGTGTCAAGAACATATGTGATTTGAGATAAGGTTAGGAAGACAAGAATGAATTGTGGCTATAGTGTATATAGACACTAGAGATAGTCAAACTATAATGGAGTGGGGCAGTAGCAAATATGAATGACTAGATAAGGATATACAGAGCTTCAAAAAAGGGAAGAAAATATTGGTATGGGGATATGAATGACATATTGAAGAAATTGATGACATAGATAACAAGAATGGACATCTTTTGAAGATTTTTTTTGTCACAGAGTGAATTTGAACATTGGAAATTTATCAAATATTTGTGAGGGATAATACACATGGTCTAGAAATAATATATTTCACACAATAGGTTATCTATTAGTAGACAAAGAGGGAATGAATAAAGTATGGAAAATTAAGGTGTTTGATCATGAAGAGAGAGTATATAATAGTGATCATAATTTCTTTATAATAGAAATGGTAAATAATATGATGTAAAATAGTAATAAAAGTAGAAAAAATAGTGAAAGATATGGATGGAGAATAAATGATAAGAATAAGTTAGAAGAATATAAAATAAAAGTCAAAGAATATAAAATAAAAGTTGAAGAAATCATGGAAAAGTTATTTGGCAATGAATTTAAGGACTGGTGTGGAGAAGTAGAACAAATGGCAATTAGGGTTTTAGGTGAGAATATTCAGAAAATAAAATAGAAAAGTGAGAGTTAGTGAAAGTGTGAAAGGGAGGGAAAAAATATGCAGAGAAAATAAGTATGCTATTAAGAACAAAGAAATTGGAAAAGATATTAATGATAAATGGGAAAAGTATTTTTAAAAAAAGAAGTTGGTAAAAATAGATAATTATTGAGAGAGAATGAAATTAAATAATAAAATGTTGGAGGATATTAATAAAAATGGAAGAGATAGGAATAAAATTTTTTGGAAATACATTAAAAAAAGAAGTGTAAGGGAGAAAGAAAAGATGATGAGGGAATAGAGTGTAACTCTAGAGAAGTATTAGAGACAAACTTAATTAAATGTAATAATTGTAGGAAAGAAGTTATCTGTGAAGAACAGAATGATAGCAAACATGAAAGCATGTAGTAATGGAAATATTAAGTTTACAGAAATTAATTGAATGAGACAGAGAAGAAATTGAAGAATGGAAAAGCAAGAGGTTTAGATGGATGTGCAGCAGAGATGGTAATGAATTTAAAAAATAGGGCAAAATTAAACCTATTATCATGTATTAGTAAGATAGCACAGAAGAGAGAATTTCCAGATAGTTGGAATAATACAAGAGTAAGAGTACTATTTAAAGGAAAGGATAAGGATCAAAGATAGTTAGCAATGATAGACTGATAGTGTTAACAACAGTTTCATATAAAGTTTTTGCATATATGATGGATGGAAGAAAATAATATAGTAGGAGAAATGCAAGGAGGTTTTCTATTGGATAGGTATATAGGAGATAGTTCATTTATAGCTACACCAACTTATAGATATGAGTAGAAATACAAAAAGACAATTATATATGGTTTTTATAAATGTAGAGAAGGCATATGATAGAGTAAATAGAAATAGATTTTGGATAAGTTTAGTAAAGAGAATGAATGGATCTTTAATGGATCTTTTTAAAAGATTGTAAAAAATAATTGCTATACATATCAATTAGGAAATATGGAATTAATTAAAGTTAAAAATGGGGTGGGACTAAAGCAAAGATTCCCTATGTCACCTAGTTTGTTTTTATTGTATTTGAGAGAAATCCGAGAGAGCACTAGAAAGAATAGGAAGAGGGGAAGAGATACCATTAATAGGTGGCAAGGGAGTATATACATTATTGGCTCTTTTATTTGCAGATGATGTCTTCTTGTACACAGAAAGTAGAGAAGATATAGATGCTATGTTGAAGATATGCACAAGGGTGGGTAAAGAAATGGGGATTAAATTTAGTGAAGAAAAATCAAAAGTAATGATGATAAATACTGGGGAAAGAGAAGAGAAAGAATTTTTATAGTGGGATATAAAGTTTAGTGTGGTAAATAAATATAACTATTTGAGAATTGTCTTAAGTAATCAGAAATTTCTTGGATGTATTGATAAATAAAGCAAAGAAAAGAAAGGGACTGATAAAGAAATTAACAGTGTTTTCATATAGTAAATATGACATAGCTAGAATTGTATGAAAGGGAGTGGTAGTAGTAGGGTTAATATATGGTAACAATGTGTTATGTGTTAATTGTGTTAGTAAAGAAGTGTTAGATTACTTTAAGTACAAAGAGAAGTAGGAAGACATGCATTAGATGCAGATGTCTGAATAGCAAAGGAGGAAATGCAAAAAGCAAAATGAAAATGTTTCAATAGACTACAATTTATGGATAATAAGAGAATAGCCAAAATAGTATTTAATTGGGTTATGAGTAAAGGACAGGCAACAACATGGGTGAGAAAGGTAATAAAGTATGCAGAAGATTTTGGTAACAAATTTATGTCACTATACTTATACAAAAGGTTGGATGATTGTGTTAGGAGAATTGGTGAAAGTTATAATGGCAAGGAATGGGGTAGAAGAATACATGCATTAATAAAAAATAGGAAGTTGGAGAGATGGAGAATTAGTATGGAGAGCAAAAAGAGTTTAAATATATATAGTAGTAAATAGAATATTGGTTGCGAGTTAATTTATGATAATGGCAAGGAAAATAGTTTAATGTTTAAGAGCAGAACAGGATCTTTAGTCACAAGGGACTATACACATAAATAGAAAAATATAGCCGATTTAGTCTGCAAAATATGTAAGCAAGGCATAGAAATTATTAGGCATCTGTTAATTGAATGTAAATGCCTGTAAGCAGAAAGGGTACAAATAATGAAATTGTGGAAGAATAAATATAAACATAGTGATTATACAGAAAGTGGATTATTGGTTTTTATGCTGGGTTTGGGAAAAAAATAAGGAGGATTTAGATATAAAGGCCATAGAGTTGGCAAAGATTATGTTGTAGAAATGGGATGGACTAGGATAGAGAAGAATATGGGAAAAATTTAGGATGGGGAATGGAAAGGGAAAGTAAGTTGGCTAAAAGGTTTCTATGGGCATAGTGGCTGAGAGATTCCCAACTCCAAAAAAGAAAAATCCACAGTGTATTACATCACATCACATAGAAAGCAATGAATTGAACAAGTAATGTGTATTTGTGTGGGTGGGTGTTCATATCTACAGATGTGTACTTTTTTTGAAACAAAATTAAATAAAAATAATGAATGTTATGTGTACTTTTATCAAAATGATATTTTAATTGACAGATGGTTAAAAACTTTAAAAATTTTAGTGAATAAATAACAAGAAACAATGCACAATTGAGGTTGACAAATGATAAAAAAAAAAAAAAAAAAACGTTAGAAATTTTAATAAATAGACAAAACGAAAAAATATGAATGATCTTGTACAAGTGTAACAAAGTAATTATATATGTTGTGCCATTACAATTTAGTCATTAGCTAAAATTATAGTAATGTGCATGTAAGAAAATGTAAAACAAAAATCATCATCACATTTTTATATAAAAAGGAAGCTGTAGGGCATCCAAGTTTAAACCCTACAAGATCCAGTTTTAAAAGCTTAAGACAGAAAGAGAGTGGGGCCACAGTTATATAATTTAATTGTTTGTGTGTTGATAAAAACTCAAAAATAGTAGTACACACATTTAATAGTTAATTTTTTTTTGTTAAAAAGTAAAAGTTATAACGCATACATATAGGGAGTGTATGTGTAAGCTATTGAATTGTTTTATATTTCAGATATTAAACTTTCTTTAAAACTAACTTATGCTTGATCAATTTTAATATCTTATTCTATACTTCTATTTTTGCTTTTCTATAATGGTAAGTCGGAATTAAAAGCTAAGGATTTAATTTTAAATATTAAGGTTAGAATTACTCAGCTAGCAATTAGATTATTTAATGTCAGTTTATACATGATTTGAATTATGGAGTGTGTGTGTTACATCACATAAATATATCTACATTTATTAAATATTGAGAGAAAAAGAAAATCTGATATATATTTTTTTTTCTTAACAATTTTTTTTGTATTATAAGGGTTGTTTTTCTGTTAAAAAACTTAGAGATGATGTGAGAAGTCTAATTTTAAAAATGTCTCATCTTAAGATCAAAAGAAAAAAGCTCAAAATTTGAGATGTTACATGGGTGCAAAAAAAAAGGATTAAGTCTATTTTTTCCTTCAAAACAAAAGTTTGTCTGAAAACCAGGTGTGTGATTTTTTTTAATGTTCCTAAAAAAAGATTGCACTCTCCAGCTAAAAACGAATTGGTCAAAAATAGAAAGTCACACTATCACTCTAATTGGGTGAGTTGACTCAAAAAAATCAGATATAAAAGCAGTCTGGAAAAATCAGTTGATATTGTTAGAGAGACTTTTTAAAAATTATTGAAACTAAAGCAGACAAACATTTTTAATTCTGCTAGATAACCCTTTTTTTTAAATCATTTTTTTTTATATCAAGTTTTGAATGTTGAAAATATAAGGATGGCAGGCTAAGAAAAATGAATATATATCTCATCTGTTGACCAGACCATCCAGCCAGCACATCATATAGGAAAGAAAAGATGTCTTGTCTGAAAAATAATATTCTACACCTTTCAACTGACCGAGAGAAATCAGATGTTTTTAAATAGAAATAAGAAAGCATTCACCCACATTTGAAGGTGATCAGAAGAAAAATGATTAATCTACAGATAAATATTAAATCATCAAGTCCAATTAATTGTTCCAGTAACTGAGTTTAAACCCCAGAAAATTTATAAATGTGAAAACAACAGCTGTACTTCATCCACTAAAAGAATCATGCTTGACAGGAAGAGAAGAAAAGTTAATATAATGATTTCCAAGTTGTCCACTAAAGCAAATAACCTCAATAGAATCATCATCATCAAATAATTATACACCTCAAGGAAGAGATTGTTCCAAAGAAAAACGGAAATGGTAGCTGCAAACTATAGAAATTGAACAAGATAAATTTGAATTATTGGAAGTCGCTACAAAGAATAGAACTGGTAATATAAGTTTTTCTTTTATTATTTTCTTTATGATATCAGAGACTTAGTAAAATTTTAGCAACAGAGTGGTATAATTTTGTTTAAAGAACTTTTAAAACAAACAAGATCAATTGAAACCCAGAATTTCTTAATAATGATAAACATATGGTTGTCTATTAACCTAAAGTTATGAAATGTTATTAATATGTAATATATATTTTTTTATTATTATTTTGTTTTAAATAATGTGTTTGTTATTATGGGGATAAAACACGCACATACACAGCAATATATTAACTTGTTACATGTGTGGTTGGGTGTGTGTGAGAATGATCGATATATAACATTGGAGATATTAGATTATTTTGTTTTAGGAAAATATAGCATTTCAGCGCTTATGAGGGAGGGGGAGAAAATAATTTAAAACTTGTTTCTAAAACTTGCTCTTTCCAATTTTACTAACATTTATTTTTGTCATTCTACTTACATGTTAGATTTATAAGGGTATGTGTGCGAAAGAGAAAAGAGAGAGAAAAAAGTGTTTATTTTTTTTTTGAGACATTTTCTCGTGGAGTGAAAATCATGGTCAATGTGACATCCAATTTGAAATACATTTACGGGAAAGGGGGAAGAATTTAAAAATTAATGTTATGATTTCAAAACAGTCGATTATGATTATTGTTGTTATTGTTATATAAATTTTCATGTAGATATAGAAATTTTTATGTATATGTTAGAAATGCAGCAATAAATATTAGTTTATTTTATTAAACGAGGCGTATATATTTCATTAAGAGTAGTCTTTATTAAGTGTGATCATTCATCATCAAGGTGAATATTAGCTATTTACGTTCCAATTAGATATACTAAAATTAAGCAATAATTACGAATTTCTTTATAACAATTAGGTTTTATGTTTAGGCTTAGTCCTAAAACTGTGGTTGAAACCATTAACGTTGTCATTATCATCATCATCATCATCATCACGTTTTAATTAATGAGCTGTTTAAATGTTTAAAGGCTATAAAAAATATTGATTTCATAGTATTTAGTGATTTCTTAGTATTATTATAACCACCATCCCATCATCTATTTTATGCAAGGATGAGTGAATTGCCATCCTAAATTAATAATAATAATCTGAGCTAGTAAAACTTGTAAAGAAAAATATTGAAATGCATTTATTATGCTGAGATCTAAGAAATGATTTCTGTCTAATGAATTTATGTACTCCACTTTAGTTTAAAGATGTTTTATGTTACTTAGGTGTTTACTTAAATATTAGTGCATACAGTGCTATGGGTCTAAAATCAAAATCATACATTTTGTAAGAAATAAGGTACCAAAGGGATTCAAACCTTGTACATGTGAAAAAGTTATAAATATAACTTTGTCTAGGTCCAGCTAACCTAGTGGCGCCCTGATAGACCATATTCACTTGTTGTTCACTTAGACATGCACTTGAGATCCAACCAAAAAATGAAAGTGGATAAAATCTACTGTCTGTATACCTGAGAAGATATTTTATTGAGTTACTAGTGTACTCACCTCACTTGATTTCCATATACCTGAGTTATAATAGTAGTTATTAATAATTTGTTTATAATTATTGATATTGTGATATCTTTAGAAATCTAATTATAGAAATATGTTTAATTTATTCCTACTCATCATTTTAATATTTATTTACTATTATAGCTACTATCTAGAAGTATGTTTCATCGAATCCAAAGATATTTTAAATATTATGATCTTATATATTATAGACTACTCAGGTATTTTCTTAATATCTTTCCGATCTAAATTAATATACGTGGATCTTTTGATCACTTAATTTTATTACAATATATATAAAACCTGTTTTCTGTTAATGGTAAGAGATGTAAATATGTTGGAAGAAGACTAAAAAGAGATATGGAAAATTATTTGTTTTGCTGCCAAAGCAAATAAAATCTAGATAGATCTTAAATAGTTTTAGGAATATGCCTCTCATTGTCTTGACAATTTTGAGTTTGACTTCAGTACAAAAACATTTGATTTCTAGTGTATGAACTCCAGTCTCTGCATTGATTTAATGCAGTTGGTAGTTGACAGTTAAATGCACATACAATTCTTGGAGTATTATTTTAAAAAATTATAAGTGGAGATATCGTAGAGAATTATTTTTTCTCCTCTTCTAAGTCACAAATATTGAAAATTGACACATCAAGTTTACAAAATGTTTATAAAAGTAAAATAAAAAGTCTCATTTTTGGCTGCAACCCAAGAATGTTTTCGTTATTGCAGTCATTGTATTGATAATTAATAGTGCAATGTATATAAAATTATTTGAATATCTTCTAATTGTTAGAGAAAATTGTTTTTTTTGATTCTGCTTGTAGACATGAGAACAAGTGTTTGGAGAATCCACCCCCCCTCTCTTATAGGTCACAATTATTGATTGTGCCAGTTTTACAAAACAACTAAAAAAAAATAACACGAAAGTTTTCCACATTCACATCTTTATTATTCATATTTCTTTAATTTGTTTTTATTGAATTTAATTTTTATACCTCAAGAGAATATGAAAATTACGAATCAGCAATTGCTTGTTTTCTACAATTTGGCCACTTAATGTCAAATTCGTTTTTCCTACTTTTAAATTAATTCAAAATATGCAATGTTATTAATGGATTTGTATCAAATAATGTGAGCAATAAAGATGTGAAGACCCAGATTTTTTTTTTTACTTTGCAGTTGTTGTTTTTTGGCATGAAAGGCTGTGAAGGAAAATTCTTATAACCTGTGACCCGTAAGCTGGGAGGAATAAAAAACTTCAACAGAAATCCAGATCTTTTTTTGTAGGTTTTACAAATCATTACCAAACAAGAACAGCAAAAGCAACAGTCCTAATCTTTTGTATATATTTTACAAACGCTCATCTGAACTGAGCTGAGGATTAATACAAGTCAGACAAACACTATTACCTGAACGTCATTTTACTTTAAAATAATGAATTTAATATATGTTATTTACAATATTGTACAATATTATTTACGTGCTTTACTGCTTGTTATGTATTCTAAAAACTACTGCATAGTAAATCATAGGATTTCGCATTGTAAATTTATGATTTAGACAGTGAGTTAATTGTGAAGATATTTAAAGCTTCAAGCTTTCAAACCTAAATACTTATGACTGGCTTAGATATATAGAAAGAAAAGTAGAGAAAAGGGTGGCCAAACTTTTCTAATAAAATCTTTGTCATGCGTTTAAGATTTGATTGTTATTTGGACAGCTATCATGACATCTGATTGGCTGTCAGATAAGTATTATAACAAGTGCAAAGAGATTTGGCAGTATCTCAATTTATTTCAATTTTCAATTATCTGCACTTCACAAATTAAAATATTATTTACAAACAGTAATATTATACTTATTAATCTCGGTACTAATTTTTTTTCTTTCTGCGTTGATATTTTGATTCTTCTATTTTTCTTATTATGTGTAGTTTTTGCTTTTTATTAATTTGTGAGAGGAAGAATCATATCAAGCAACAAATTGTTAATTAAACATTCAATTTAAGTTGCACGTTAATTGACGAATGTCAGCTATCTGTTTATTTAACTATTAAATAATATATATATATATATATATATATATATATATATATATTATATATATAGTTAAATATCTTATATATATATATATATATAAGAATTTAAGTAATACTTATAGAAGAGTTTTACTTTTGTCAAAATCTCAAAAGTACGCATTGATTTCTTAGTTTTTTCAGAGGTGGTTCGGTGACTCCTCATTTATGTTAAAAATGCTCAGAGTGCTTATTAAATGACTACCCCGATCACATTTTCCTTCTCTCTCCTTTTTATTCTCCCATTTGTTTTTGTTTTTTTTGTCTTTCTATCTTGACTTCTTGGAATGAGAATGATTATATTCCTTTAGAAATGATTGCGAATGATAATGATGTATACCTTCGTATTTTCACGTGCACACTCTTGAGGTTTATAGCCATATTAATTATATAGTTAAATATAAAATTGAATTTTAACAATGATTCTTATTTAAAATCTTTTTTTTTCTCATTATTACAGATAGCTACTGATCAAGAACATTGCTACGCTAAAGTATTTGAACCAACATTAAACAAAGATAAAGTGATTTTTATCAGAGGAGGGATTTTAGAAAATCTTCTGGGAGAAGTTGCCAATATTTTAAAGTCCCTTTTGAAAATTTAATTATACATAATTACAATTATATTACAAAATAAAACAAAAAATACACCCAAGATTTTAAAATATATAGTGAATACATTTTTTAAAAAAGAAAAAAGGGTTTGAACATATTGTATTATGAAATGTAAAATAAATAATATGACATTGTTGTCAAATAAACTCTTTGATTCTTCATTTTATTTATTTATAATTAAAAAATCTTTATTTTATATCTAAATATTTAAAACATATAAAATCATTTACAAAAAAAAAAAAAAATTCTGTGCAGTAGATTATTTATCTTTTCAACATATATGTGTTCAAATGTATCAGTGATATGAGATAGAGTGGTGGTCATTCGAAAGTCTGTGTTCATATACCCTATATATTACATATATTGATACAGGTATATAATAAGCCTGTATTTCAGTAAATATATTGAAAAATTATTTTAAATGAGATTTTAAAGTTACAAAAATACTTCGGAAAAAACACTTTAAATAAAAGAAAATATTTATATATAGTGAATTATTTCTATCGAGGATCAAATTACGAATCTTGGTTTAAACAACTAGAGTACAATTTCTAAACCAAAAGCATGCTCTATTTATTTTTTTATAGCAGAAATCTACATTAGTCGAGCGTTGTTAGCCAAGAGGTCAGCGCAGCCGCCTTGCAAGCAAGCAGTTGGTTGCAGACGGTTGTTGCGGGTTCGCCTCCCGGCCGATGCTATGACATATGAAAAAAAAATCTACATTACACACACATTTGTACTATTAGAAAAGATTTTTTCTCTCTCTCTTTAATTGGCGAAGTAAATTATTCATTAGTAGCTTATGATGATTGTTATGTTTTTGCATATCATTTTTTTAATGTTTTTGTAAAGCAAAGGGTTTAATCTAATATCTAAAATGTAAGAACATGCTCCATAGCAGTAAAAATAAAGTTCTTGGGATTAAACTAGGTCAGATTTTAAAAATGACCATAAGCATTATATCCTTTAATACATCCAGATTTAAAAATTGTATTTTTCAATGGTAATAAGGAAGCACAAGTATATATGCATAATCAAATAACTACATGTCTGTATTATCTGTAAAAGCACATAGATATATATAAATATCTGTTTGGAAACATGTTAAAGGAACTAGGCAATACAGTTCTTCAACTAAGTAATATCAAGATAGCAATTAATCAATTTGAGTGTTAGTTTGTCATTACTGTATTTACCAAACTTCTTAACATGATTTATTATAACATTTGGATATTTAGAGTGGCATTACAAACTTTTACATCTTTAAGATATCTTATTTACATTAAATACATACATACATATAAATTGTAATTGTACAGATACAGGATGAGCATGAGATGATAAGAACATTAATCCCCCAAAGCTCTCAATCAAAGTGAATAAAAATGAATACAATGAATATGAATGTCTAGCGGCCTTCAAAGTTGGATTTAAATAACAAACAAGTGTTATATATAGAGCTCGCAAAACAAGCTTTTAATAAGCTTTGAGAATATCCTCAATCCCAGACCGTTTTCTGCTTCTGGCATCATCAAAGCTGGTTAAGAACTTGTTTTGCGAGCTCTATATATAACATTTATAAATAAGAGCTTTATTAAAATTAAGTCATGAGACATCTGACTTGGATTTTTTTTATCATTTTATTTTTTGCTATTAAGGCTGTGGTGATTTTATATTGCTAAAGCTATTAATATATAGTGTATCTGAACTTAGTTCAGTCCCATATGGCTATTTGAGTTAGATAGCTAGATTTTTAGACATATGGATGTCTGAAAATTTCAGATTTTCTTCTCAATAGTTATACCTTAGATAAAGTGCTGGGCTTGTTCTAGTATTTTTAATCTAATGAATATCCTGACACCTCACTGATGACACCAGGAGCAGAAATCTGTCTGGGGTTGAGGATATTCTCAAAGCTTGTTAAGAGCTTGTTTTGCGAGTTCTATATATAACATTTGTATATACGAGCTTTATTAAAATTAAGTCATATGACATCTAACTTGATTTTTTTATCATAATAAACAAGTTATAAGCATAATATATTTTATACACCAGCAGCATTAATCCTAAGAGAATAAATTTATCATCCTTTGTAAATGAATTTACATTATGAAACGTATTAATTATCTTAATAGTCAATGCTAAACTTATGCCGTAATATAGATCTCTTGTCTGCATAGTAAATATATGGATTGGTCAATGACTTTATATGTTCTCCCATCATATATGAATCAATATATATAAATAAAATACAACACTAGAATTTCTTAGTATAAACAGAGCAAAACTCTCCATACAGTATTGCCACCTGTGCTAAACAGAGTAATCAATGGATGCCAGAAGGCTTGTGCATAAAATCTCTATCTAATGCCTACTCATCCAATATCCCCAGACTAGTTTCTTTCTTGTGGCCTTCGTCAGTGAGGAGCTTTGGATCTGAGAGCACTGCATCTAGATCTTAGGATCTAATGCAACCCTCTAGCAAACACCTTTTATCTCTACTTAACTACAAAACTATGAGCATGAAATTGAAAACACAAAAAATATTTTCAATCTAAGCTCAATAGCTTATATAGTCATATGGGTCTGAACTCAGTTCAGCACCCATACATTTTGGTGTCTTTGGCTCTTTTACAACCATAGCCACCACAATCCTATTAGGCAGGATTGGTGTTAAACCATTAAGCATCACATGATCACATTTCCTATACTAGCACATTAATTGTTGATAAACAGAGCAAAACTCTCCATACAGTATTGCCACCTGTGCTAAACAGAGTAATCAATGGATGCCAGAAGGCTTGTGCATAAAATTCCTATCTAATGCATACTCATCCAATATCCCCAGACTAGTTTCTGGCTTGTGGCCTTTGTCAGTGAGGAGCTTTGGATCTGAGAGCACTGCTTAGCACAGGTGGCAATACTGTATGGAGAGTTTTGCTTTGTTTATCAACAATTAATGTGCTAGTATAGGAAATGTGATCATGTAACTTCTTAGTATGCTGATTTCTTAAAGTCTTGTCCATAATAGAACCATAGCTGACTTCTTATTGTCATGTCTATGATAGGAATAGTCAGAGGAATGCAGGCTGTCTTCAATTCCATTCAGCTTTAATAATTTGAAGAACTGCAACCAAAATCCAGTTTTTTTCAAACCCACTATTTATAGTTTATGGTGGAGTTTGACAGGATAACTATGTAAATTTTTTTATTATCTTGTTTAAAAAAATAAAACAAATTAATAATTCTTTTGAATTTGCTTTAATCAAAACCAATTTTTATCTAAAAATTTTTTGTAATTCTTCATTCTAGAATTAACTAAATCAAAGTACATTTCAAGTAAAAATAGATAATAGAAGTTTATAATTAATATCTATTACAAAATGAAAACAAGCTTGTTTTAAATTCTTTTTATCAAAATCAGAATTAGATTACTAAAAATCTATTAAGTAAGACTTTTTTTTACTGTTTGATTTAAAATAATTTACAATACTTTTAAATATCAAAATTATTATTAATTCACTAATCTGTTATTCCAGAGCATATATTTTATATAAATATCAACAATATGAACACACACACTACTATGTTAAAACAATGACAAATTCTCCATACAGTAGCGCCACCAGTGCAAGCCATAGTAATCAATGAATGCAAAAAGGTATGTGCATAAAATTCCTATCTAGTATTTATTCATCCAATATCCCCATACTAGTTTCTAATGCTTTCATCAGTAAAGAGCCTTGGATCAGAAAGCATTGTATCTAAATCTTGAGATATAATGCAACCATCCAATAATCATCTTTTATCTTTATAGTTAACTATAAAGCTGTGAGTCCAAAATAAAAATAGATAATGTTTTCAATACAAACTCATTTGCTTTTATGGTCATATAGATCTGAACCCATTTCAGGATCTATACAATTTGATGATTTTCATTTTTTAATAAGTATAATCATTATGTGAGCTGATGTTTAGTGGTTTAACACTAATATGTTGTATGCCATGAGAGATTGATGTTTGAATATAAAACCAACTAAAATAAATATAATAACAAAAAACTTTGGAATAAACTATATTTAAAATCCCATTATATATATAGTTGGCAGCATGTTACTTAAGTTTAAAGTTAATTAATTTAGGAGAAATAATAAATTAGTTTCCCATATGTTTACCAAATGTATAAGTTTCAATTTTCATATGTCATTTTTCTAATTTTTGTTTATTGTTAATCAGTTATCTTATTAAATAATTATTTGTTAATGTCTTTATTCCTCTAACTATCTGTTCCATAAATAAGCTGTGTTTGTGTAACTTGATTTCAATACAGTTTAGAATTTGAGGAATTGTTTTTAAATTATCCCAGTAAAGTTATTTTAAAATAAATTAGAATAAGCTGTTATATTTATTTATTTTTTGCTCACAGTAACAGTTCATAGAGTTCTTTCTTCCTGAGCTAGATTAGAGCATAACATTTGGTTATAAGAATGTATGATATATATATATATATATTGTACCGGTATAAATCCACCACGCTTACTCATACACAGTACCCGAGTTCAAACCCAGTCCACGTTTAAGAATAAATTCCAAAACGCCAACTAAATTCCAACCCAAACCCCGGTATGACCAACCGATGATGACTTTATAACAGCACGGGGTTATCCCTTTTCTAGCTCAGCTCAGAACATAGACTAAATTCTTACAGTTAATGATAAATAGATTTATTAGACTATAGATACTGGGACGGTCATTCATGTAACGTATATATTTAAGTTGCCAATACAGACAGTAAGTGGCTAAATAGACTTAGAGAGTAATAAGGTGGAGGACACAAAAATTTAGATTAAATAAAGTGTTTAATAAGCAAAATATAAAGCATATAAATATAGTGTTAAATGAGACAAATAGAAAGCATATAAATATAGTGTTATATAATAAAAATAGACAGCATATAAATATAGTGTTATACAGTACGGTAAGACTTCATAAATCCTCTTGTATTTGGCTACTAGTCTTTAGTAAACGTTTCATTTAGTTGGTGAACAAACTCATGCCAATAGCTGTGTAATTAAATAATTGACGGATGGTTAAGAGAATCAGAGTATTTTAGCATTGAAAACATATTTATCTAAAGAATTTTTATTAACTTATTTTATTTGAATAGGCTCGAGCCGTTACGTAGACGAACAGTTGGAGGTGGTTTTATATAAATACGACATAAAGGATAGATGTACTGGTGGTTGCCTGGATTCAAGAGCCCTACAGTAATCAATTGCGGTGCATTAACGGAATACCGGGCGGCTTGTACTTTGACAAGGCTTAATGCCCCCAAGTAGCTCCGGGACACGACAACCAGCCGGGGTCATTTCGAACCCCGGTGATCCAAGAGATTACCGGGAAAGAAAACTGCTTTCATTCCCCTATGGTAGAATGGCGAGACGCTAACTTCAGCGAAGGGAAGGCATTGCCACAGACATCACGGACGAGAACTTGAAGTGGATTTTTAAAAGAAATTATATAAAACCTGGAATCTATTTGTCTGTTTCTACGCCACAGGCTGAGGTCCATATCCCAATAAAACATAGCGGGATTAAACTGACGGAAAAAACAATAATTAGTTAATTTTACTCTGAAACTCCGGACCCTTCAGGTTGACAGGCGGTAGCGATAGTATCATTTTATACAAAGAGTTATTTCTCGTGACATTAATATAACGCTGTGAAACCATTTTATATATTTGAGATTAAACCTTAGATTGCAATGATATGACAACTTAACATAAAATAATAAAGTGATTTAACATTTACCAACTCGGAATATGAAAGAATATTTAAGTTAAAAACGAAATTACTTTTAAAATACTTTGATCATTACGGTACACTAGTTTTACACGGAGTTGGGGAATGTTACTATTGGCATCGTTTGTTTAGGGAATAAGCAACATAAAAAAATATAAATGCATTCATTTAAATTATTATTACTATTAATTACAAATGTTATAAATTATTTCTAAAGACTAGAGCGCAGGATTTAAAAGAAAAGAAAATTTACTGACAGGTTAAACAGTATCATTGTAAACAAGATAAAAACTTACATGTCATTTATTTGATTGATAACATTAAGCTCGGGAGAAAGTTAAAAGTTCGTGTAACACAGTTACTCTTCTTTCTTCATCCGGCTTGCTTTTCCCGATTGATATTTCCGACGAACGTAGGCGCGCATTTTGAAAGTTATTTGCAAGGCATTGTCAATTTGGAGATTGGAAGCTGGAAACTATGAAGCACATACAACATGATCAGTCAGCGGCACGAAGATTCACTTTGGCAGGACAGAGATCAGCTCCTGGCACTTAGCCCATCAACATTGCGGTTTACCAGTGAGCTTCTTAACAAAGTTATAGGAATTATTTTAGCAGCTGCAGTGCTGTCTTAAGACTACTTCTCTCAACCACGTCAAAAGTTAGAATGTAAGTTTTTCTCTAAAGTAGCCACTGCTGACCTTTCCGACTTGTTTTTGTTTTAGGCTCCGCCTACTTTCTCTAGCCTCTAGCAATGCAGCTTGACCAACAATCAATTATCTGTTTTTAGCAATCTTTTAATTTAATATGCCATTTTTAAATCGATACATTAATTACATATAAAAATTCCTTACTAATTTTGAATACAACTTAATTGCTCTGAACATTTGTGCAATTAGATTTTAATTAAAAACACTGATCAAAGGAATGTGATTTTTGATCAGTATTTTTAGACGACTTTATACAATTTTAAACTTAAATTTAAAACAAATACGCCCGCACTGAAACTTTAAATTATATGATATAAATTCACAAACCACGCACACACGAATATTATTTCATGGTTTGTGACATTTATATACGGAAACTTTACATATTTATTTATAACTATAAAATACATAACTAAATTTTATTATAATTTGAAATAGACAAAACCTCACTGCGGGCGAACATTGGTTCGAATTACCGTACATAAAAACACCTGAAACGAAGATCGGTTCTCCGATCTGTCTGTTTCAATATATATATATGTTGGTATTTAGATATCCAGATGATAATCCACATTTATGCATAAGTATCACTTTTAAATTCCATACCCTACATTCTATTTTTTATTAGAAATTAAGTTTATAGTTTGCTAGCACATTAGTGGTACTATATGTCCAGAATATTGATGATTAGAATGTTACAGTATCTCAGCATTATTTGATTTTTTAAATATTCTGATGGATTAGCACTTAATTATGTGAATCTAGATAATTGTGTTGTATTTCTACCCTAAGTTTGGTGGTGGAAAGATAATTAGCATGTCTATAGTGTACCCCTCTAAATCCAATCACAAGGTTGACTGTCAATTTTTGACTTTCTTTGTTAATGATTTTGGATTAATTTTGATTTAATTATTCTTCCACAATGCTGGAGATGCACCTTATGGTTTTGTTCATACTGACATTCTATTCTTATTAACTGGATATTTGAGATCTATTCTGTAGTAATTATATTCAATGATTTAGTCTCTCATACAAATCATTGATGATTAGTGATTAAATGGAGATGATGATGTGTTGCCATCTCTCCATATCTACTCCCAGGTCACCTCTCATCCTATACCATTACTATTTATATAATCATTAAGACAATTCAACACTTAGACAATCCCAATATAATCAACAATCTCAAACTGTTGACAAAGTAACCTCCTTTAACAATAAAGGTGGAATACCATCTTTATTTATGGTCCAACTTGTTCACAGAGTTTGAAATTATTGATAGAAAGAAGTTTAAATAAACCTCATTAAACAGGTAACTATAACTTGCTTTGAATGCAGACTAATAAAAGTCAGTTACAACAATACAAACTGCTATTATTATAATATTCAAATTGCATCCAAAGTATTACTTGAATAATAAGTGCAACAATGTTTAAAGCTAAATGGGTATATAAATAATCATTAAACCAGTCAACACTTAGACAATATCAATAACAATCTCAAACTGTTGTTAAAGCAACCTCCTTTAGCAATAAAAATGGAATCCCACCTTTATTTATGGTCCAATATATTTATATAAACACTAAAGATTGCAACTTCACCACAGAGAGTAAAATTATTGATATAAATAAAATAAATAATAGCTATAGCCAGCTTATGGTGTATATGCCTTGCCTTATAGCTATTATATATATATAATTATTCAAAACAATACAATAATTAATACAGTAAACAATATAATAATAATTATAATTGGAATACAGACATTGATTAATAATTTATATATATATATATATATATTCTAACCTCCCCCCGCGCATTCTCACCCCAAAATATACTGTTTATTACGAATATTACGGATTCTAGCTCAGTTAACAAATAAATAAATGAAATATTCAGCATTAATTAAAATGATTACTAGCTCTAATTTTAAAATACAAATACGGTTCAATTTTAAAATGAATTAACAAATATTTACTATTTTCATGAGACATGGAGTGACAATACAGGGAACGAGATAGACTACATTGAGCCATTATCCACACGATACTACCTCAATGGCATAAGAACACTATCCCCCCTTTTTACTATACCAAATAACTAACTCATAGTATTCTTACGACTTTCTGAGCTCTATTCACTACGATTAAAATAATAATCATATCTTAATCTTCTTTATAACAAGAATCTAGCTCAATTAAATAAAATGAAGTAAAATAAAATAAAATCTCAGGTTCATAAATTGTATTCTAACTGATTTAAAATTACGGTAGTAAAATATGAAAAGGGAATTTTATGTCATAATCTACTACACAGCAACTAATAATAATAAAAAATAATAATAACAATAATAATATAATATAATCTTATTTCTTCCTAAATGAAATAAATAAATACGTACGTGGTAGTATTTTAATAATCTGACAACAGAATACGTGTGGCAACATTAGCATATAATTTAATGTAATATTGTGGCAACCGACTTATGACCAATAAATAATATAAAATTATGATCTTTTAATTTTAACATACCAATAAATTCTCAAAATTCTTATAACACTTTTATGTTTACCTTTTGTGCAAAATTTATATGTCTGTTTCAATTATAAATGTATCGTGATTTCATGCATCCATGTGGAGAAATAACAACTCGGACACAAAAACTTTAAAACAAATTTAAAACAAAGTTTATTAACAACATAAATAAATTAACAATATTTTTACACTATATACATTGGATATCCCTTACTTTCATATCTCAACTTAGTTTATTAGTTTATAAAATGAAATCAAAATATTATTTACTTTTCCTAGTTAAATCTTTTTTTTTTTAACACTTAAGAAAATACAGTATTATTACTTGATTTATTATTATGGTTAGCTTATTACAAAATGCATTTCTTATATGATTATCACAAACACTTTTCATCCCTAATATTATTAAAATTACATTTTTTACAAAAATTTACATTCGTAATAAAATTCTACAAAATAACAAAATTTAGTTTCATATTGGTTGTATGGAATCTTACAAAGTCAAAACACTATTCTACATTCGGTATTAGGTTTTTTTATTATTCATTATCCGATGTTTATTAATCCTAATATTCTCATTCAAGCCTTACTTTGGATGATATAATTATAACTATTAATATACCATGCACAAGTATATGTTTATTATACCTTATTGAATTTTCTCTTGATAAATATGCAATACTCATTCCCTCCAACATTAATATTTAAAAAAAAACATTCAAATTTTATTATCACTTTTAAAATACTTGGTTTAGATTTCTTTTCAAAATCTTATATTCATTTCTGAATTAATTTTACAATGTATTATATGATTCTTTCTCTCTTTATGATATTTTGGACTTTCAATTTTAAAGTTACACAATTCTATACATTCAAGCAAATAAACTATTCTTACATAAACGATAACATATCTTCAGTTCTATTTTATTCATTATTTCTTTGAAAATATCTTTCTGACCGATGCAGATTCATGAAATAAGGATAGCGAAGATAGATGCATAGGATCAAAATACAACTAGAATATTACTCGTCATATACCTTGACAATCATGGCACAGTGAATTAAAAGACACTATAGAGGAGTGACCTTTACCTGTCTACCAACCTCTATCATAGGAACGATGCTAAAGCTATTTCTTCAGCTTTATTCTAACATCAAAAGTTTAAAGATATGCAAAACACTGTCCAAACCATATGTGTTCAGTCATAGGACTTTGTTAACTATACTAAATCACACAAAACTAAATATGATCCAAATCCCTTATATTTTCCTATTTCTTAAAAAAAAACACATCATCTTGGTTTCCTCTCCACTAGTACTTCCAAGTCACTATCCGATCTTATTTCTCAAGATTTTTTCTATACTGTACATCGACAAATACATATCTGCATTACTAACAATAATAAAATTCATTGATATTTTAAAACTATTCCACTGTTCTATAAGAAAATCTTTTTACTACTTTCCTCCGTATATTTAATCATATACAAACTATTTAAATATCTGAATACTTTATCACATGAAAGTTCAAAAGAATCACACAATTGTTCTGTTAAATTATATTATTAATATACTTTAAATAAATTGTTGCATGCATATTCCGAATTACTCCTATCTCATTATATGTTAAAATGTTGCATAAAATGTGTACATATAATTAAGACTTTCACACTTCATTCTTAAGTCAATAGATGATCTAAAAAAAAAATACATTATGCATTATAAATAACTATCAAAATTACCAAACGACCTTTATCTCCTCGATCGCGTTCCGTAGGCTTCACCATCCATTTGATCCTTGTAGATATAAGATTCACATCCATACACTTTATTTTAAACACTATTTCTATAATTTTATCAAGTTATTATATTTAAATTTTAATATTAATAAATTTATGTTTTATGTTTTCCCTAATCTCACATAACATTTTATATTTTAAAATAAATTAGTAAAAAATATTCAAACTATATTTACTGTACTCCTTCATCAAATTTTCCTGAAAAACCGTTCATACTAAAGCCAAAAAAAAATTGTTTATCATTTCTTTTCCATTCACTTAATGTTCCTCTCCCTGCTTGTTCAATTTTAAGGTAAAACAAATATTACTTCGTTCAATAAATATTCCTGAATGATAATCCTTGGTTTTTATAATATTTAATACAATTATTAATTATGATATTAGTTAATCCCGTAAAGAAAACTTCTAAATATTCTCTTCTAATATTTCTTGCTAATACGACGCTCACGTGCGACTTTTATGATGCATCTTCTCAGTACTTTGATTTAAATATTCAATAAAACTTTTCTGTTTCCATGGATTCATTTCATTAAGTAAATTAGATTTATAGTTTCCAAATCTTTATCTTTATTAATCATTTCTCTAATGAACACTTTATAATATTTTTAATTCTTCTTAGAGAAAGTTTTTCTGTTCCTTTTTCATAAAAACACAATAGCTCTTTCATATTATTATTCTGTAACTTTTTTCCTTCTTTTAAAATTCTGGTACTATATACTTTGTAATGTTTCCTTTAAAAAGACAAACATTCTTTCTCCATTATAACTTTTACATAATTTTTTCTTTATGATATACGCATCTTAATTTTTCCATAGAGAAGAATAAAAAAAAAAAACTTCGGAGTAGCCTTTTAAAATTGTGCGTCATAATTTTTCCTGATGGCAAATAACTTTTCTTTTAAGTTTTCTGTATAATGTCCAAATTATATTTATCTGAGTTCTAATGATTTCCTGGTTGATCACAAATAAACTGTATTCAAGGCACTTTACAATTATTTTTACTTTATCAATACTTTTAGGTACTTTTTTCTGTAGTATTTCCATTTTACTGCAAGGTTTCGGCTAAACTTGAATAAAAATCCTGGTAAGAAATCTTTTAAATTAGCCTTCCATTTAAAGGCAGTTCAAAATATTATATTTTAAAAACAAAACTTTTAAAATAAATACAAAATTTTTAAATTATAACACTTTTCTAGCTTACGATCTTATACAGCTAAAAAAATATGTTCCTCCTTCCTTTACTTACACATTCCTTCTCCCGCTCCGTCTAATTCCTATTTTTCGTCTGCTAAAATACCTCCGTTGATTGGTTAATGACTTTTTTAGTGCGAACAAATTTACACATTTTTAGTTTTATAATAGATTAAACTTTTTAAAATAAAGAATTTATGACGTCATGTTTTAAAATATTATTTAGAATAGTATTTTTAAACTCAATTATAGTTTTATCAAAATCATTTAAACTTTAAAACAATTATTAAAATAACATTTAATATTTTAACTTTTACTTTAATGATAGATAGCAATTACATTTAGTTTTATAATTCACAAACTTTATTATTATATTCTAACAAGCGTGTGTGTGAAGGTATATAATATACAGTCACATGATTACTAACTTTATCAGATGATTTTTTTTTTAATTTACGTCTCGGTCTAAATTACCAAAACTGATATATTTTATAAAAATTTGGAAAATAATTTAAAAATGTAGAACTAAATATAATTCTCACCATCCCAAAGTTTATCTTAAAATATATTAGATTAAATTTGAATATTAATTATAATTATAATATTACATATAGCGTTTATTTAATTTATTAGTTTTAAAACATTACAATTGAATTGTTAATATACTTTTAACTATTTATAGCTGTATTATTTTATATGGCCAGCTTTTACAACCATAAGCAAGGATATAATTAAGCTTTATTTAACTGTTTTTTTAAAATAATCCATTACACTTTTACATACCAGGTATTTTTCAGCCTTAAATTGTACTATAAAATCTAATCGATCATACAATTATCAATATATTACACAAACGTATTTTAAAATTTAAAATTTTTTAGCAATTGACCATTCTACCTTATTATGACCTATAGATAAGGGCACAATATATATATATATATATATATATATATATATATATATATATATATATATATATATATATATATATATATATATATATATATATATATATATATATATATATTGTGCCCTTTTCTATAGGTCAGAATTAGTTCATCATAGCAATTTACTAAAAAATTTAAATTTAGGATATGTTCTCTTTGTGTAATAATTATATTATATTGATAATACTTTAAAAGTACAATTTAAAGCTAAATAAAAATATGTAAGGCTTAAAATTATGATAAATAACTCTAAAATAGTTAAATAAAGCTAAAAGTATTAATTACATATGGTTAGAAAAGCTGGCCATAAGAAATAACGCAGCAATAAATGTTTAAAATATGTTTTAAAAGTTGAATTTTAATAGTTAAAGCTTGTAATTAAATAAATGCTATATTTTAAGGCATAAATTATATCTAATAATTATATTTAATATTATATGTTTTGAAAGTAATCTTTGTGGTAGGTAAAGTTATATTTAATTCTATGTTTTCAAAATTATTATTCCAAATTTTATATTATTATATTATTTATTTAATATAATAATTGTTGCAATTAACATTTAATATTTTCAGGCAGAATTTTGATACAATCTGTCTCAGTTGTAAGTCATGTGACCTGTATAATAGTCATGCACACATGCTTGCTAGTATTTGTGTTAACAAAGTTCAAAATATTTTAAAAATTGCATTATAGAATTGGATATATTTATTTATTTATCACAAAAGCAAATATTAAATCAGTCATTATAAAATGTTTTAAAATCGTATTATAAAACGAATGCAGCTAGTAAAAATTAAATATTTTGTTTTAAAATAAAATAGATAAATTAAATATAAAAGGTAGAACAAATTGATAAAATATTGTCTTTTAAAGTCATTTTAAAATGTTTAATTAATTTTAACAAAGTGCATAAAATTGATTTAAGATTAATATTTTAAGTAATATTTTTAAAATAATGAGTCATATTTTATTTTTTAAATTTAATTGTGTGATACTGTAGTAATATGCAAATTAAGTATCAGATGAAAAGCAAAATCCACCAATAAGATGATGTATTTTGTAGGGTATAAATACTGCTGCATGATTAATTCTAGGTCAGTGCTAGTAATTTTCTAAATTTATACTTCTTTTAAATTTTTATTTTTAGTCAATTTAGTGCTCTCGTATAATTTATTTGCAAACTAATAAGGATATTAATTTTTAAGTATTTGCAAAGAGAATGTAATATAAATAAATTATAATAAATTTTATTAAAAGGATGCAGTGCCAAATTAAAGTTCCCTTTACCAGGATTTTCATCAAAACTTAATACGACTTCACATTTAAATATGGAAATGCCAACAAGTAATACGTGCTTATTGAGAAATATTTTAAAAGTAAGTCTGATAATTATTAAAGTAATATTAGTGATTTTAACAAGGAAAACTATCTTATTAAATAAGGATTTATCTAGGACATTATGCAGAAAGCTTAACAGGAAAGCTACTTGTAAATTAAAAGTAACAATGCATTTTTATAGTAGCGAGATAGTCGTATTCAAAACCGATAAATAATACGACAAACTCATAATAAAATTTTATGGAAAATAAAGCTATAGAGATAAATGTTTTATCTTTTTGAAGGAAAACATTATGAATATTTTAAAGGAAAAACTGTCACAAATAATATCTAAATGAATATTTTAAAGTGTATGTAATAAAATCTAAATTATATAAGATTATACGCATTGCAAGAATTAATTTTAAAAAACCCAATAATTTGTATCATAATGGAAAATAACTATAATTGAATAATAAATGATAAATTATCCTGACAAATAAACCTGATATATGATGAGTTCTTAATAAGTAATTACTGAATTTATAGAAACAAGATTTTTAAAATTGCGCAAAAAGTCTTATTCGGATGTCTGAAGTAAATTTGCTGTATATGATGCATTACCAAGCCGATACAGGATCCTAAGGAGAAGAAGCTTTGAGATATTATTTCTCAATATTATAGTTTTATTATTATTTTAATAATCATTGTTCTGGATAATAGAAACTATAAACAGTTATTCTATAAACTTTTCCAGAACAGATCAATGATTATTTTTATTAATTTTCCTAGATTTTAGATGTCGCTTATTATTTTTATCATTTTTTTTTTAAACTTCATTCTTCGCACAGGAAGGAGTTTACAGCATATGTGTCAAGTTCGGGGAAATTTTTTTTGTCATCAAGCACTAGAACAAGAGAACTTAACAATGGTAAGGGGTTTTAATTGCTCTTTAAGAGAAATTTTTTTAAAAAAGCAAACTCTCCAGGAAAATAAAAATATTTTATTTTGTAAAGAATATTCATCAATATAGAAGATATACATAATTATGTCTCGATTTATTTTATTAACTTTAGTTTTTTAAGTGTAATATTATTTAATTAGTAGAATAGGTACATAAATATTAATTTAGTACTAATGATATTATAGTTTTATAGTAAATAGTTTGATCATTTAAATAAGTTATTATTTTCTAAGTGTGGAAGTATGGATGTATATCATATTATGTAATGTTTATTTTAATTGAGGGGCACAAAGACATCATAAGTGATTAACAAGTTGATATCACTTAGGTAATAGTTGTGGATATTGATATTTTATGATGTATATTTTTTTTTCTTTGCAGATTGTCAATGAATTATATAATATTGAAGTATGAATGTTAGGTTGTATGTGAACGCACTTATAGAACACATTTAAATTATAAGATTAGAATTTATTTATTCTAAGAATATGCATACTTGAATTTCATATTATTAATATAATGCAACATGATGATGAATAGTTATATGATTCTTTTACAAAGAACTTTAATATTATTAGATATTTAAAGTATAGATAATGATTATTTTGTATGTTGTTCAAGAATATTGGATAGGAAAGTAAAGTAAACTTTTCTTGTAGATTAGTGAGATCATTCTAATTACGTTTGAATTTTATTTATTATTTTGAATATGTGAGTTAGTTTCATTTGTTGGTGTAGATTTGATAAATCTATAGGGAAATTTTGATAAGATAGTGACTTGGCAGTAATCTTGAGAACATGAAACCAATGAGATGTTATTAATGTAGGATTTATTATGGGAATAGGAATAACATTTTGTAATCTTATTAAGTATACAAGTACAGTTAACAAAGCCCTGTAGCTGGTATATTTTGTTTGTGGGCAGTGTCTATTTTATTTTAATACTGATGTTTCTATAAAGCTGAAGAAATAGCTTTGACATCATTGTTGGTAGTGGAGGTCATTAGACAAATAGGTCATGCCTCTATTTTATAGATTCACTGTGCCATGGTGTTTTTTTATCTAATATGTACTATGGTGTAAGACTCTAGTTTCTTCCCCATGCCTACACATCTATTCGCTATCACTATTTTCCAAAGTAATTACATCGCATAGTATCGTATATTTTGAAAAGAAATAATAAATAATTTAGAATTTAAGAACTGTTATTGGATGAATAAGATAGGTTCATTTACTTATAAGGAGGAATAGAGTTAATAAGTTGGAATTGAAAATCCAATGGAACCAAATGATAAAGAATCATAGAATATGTTCTATATTTATTTTTTGAAAATAAAATAAATTTCATGAATAAAATAAATGAAGCAAAGTTGCTCTGAAATATTAAATAACTTCAAATATTTTATTTTATTTTTATAAGTATTGCATATTTTTCAAGATATATAATGTAGTAACACAAAACAGTACAAAATAAGCATAGGTACAATTTTGTATTTATTTAAATAATAAGAAGTACATCAATAATTGCAACTATTCCATATTGAAGTAACATTAAGTAGGAGATATTAGGTATAATAATCATAATATGATTGGTAATGATATTCACGTATTGTATTAATAAATCAACATTGGATATTTTGTGTATAATATTGATAACATTGCAAAACGAGAAATTATTTAGTAAAAAGATACATATTCGATATTGTTATTTTTTGTGTTTTCCATTTTATGCGTCAATGTATGTTGAAGAAAGCATATTGTGATAATATTTAAAGAGATAATATTTAGAGTAAATATAAAGTGAGTATATTTTATCATAAAATTTGATAATGAAGAGATATAAAAATTGTATTATTATTATTTTTTAAGTCAGATTGAAGACTTAAATTGATGTTTTATTGTACTAGTAACAATGAATAATAGATGTATAATGGTGCAAGATTTATTATACAGATTGTAAACAGTGTAAATAGATCATTTGTTTATTTTATTTGTTATAATAAAAACTCTGTTAAATTTGTTTTTCAAAAATTTGTGTGTTCAGATTGTTTTCTTTCCCATTACAATGCATGATAAACACAGAAGATTTGAATCAAACATAACATTTTGCACAGAAATAAATAAAGTATTAATTTTAAAAATTCTAATATTTTCTTGGAATTTATTTATTTAAGAAATTACATTTTACATTATCTTTATGGTCATAAGTTGATTATTATAATAGTACATCGAATTATAAATGCTATCCATTGCCACACATATATTTTTCAGATTATAAGATCTACCACATATTTATTACATTATTATATGAAGATAAAAGATTATATTGTATTATTTCCTTATTATTATTATGGCGTATAAGAATTATAGTGAAGAAAAGATATATAAAATTAGATCATTCAATTAAGAATATTATTATTATTTATTGGTATTATTATTAGTTAGGTGTGGTAGAGTATGACATTAAATCCCTTGTCATGCTTTACTACAGTGATTTTGATTAACTTAAAGTAGTTTTATGAACCTGAGATTTTATTTAGCTAAATTATTATAGATAAAGAGATTAAGATTTAATTATTATTAAAGTCGTAAGAATGCTATAAATTTATTATTTAAGATAGTAATAGGGGGGATAGTGTTCTTATGCCATTGAGGTAATATCCTGTGGGATATTGGCTCAATATAGTCTTTCTTGTCATCTGTATCTCACTTCCAAGTCTCATGAGTTAATAAATATTTATTTATTTTATAAACTGAACCTTATCATTATTTTTATTAATTTGAGCTAGTAGAGTGTTTTAATATTAATGCAGAATATTTTATTTATCAATTATTTGCATTTAACCGAACGTAATCGTTAACTGAGCTAGACCCATTTTACTTAATATTATATTGCCCGGAAGTGAGACTACACATGCAAAGTTAGTATATATATATTCTAATCGTGCATATATATATATATTGGTACTTTAAATATTATACAGCTTATTTCAAAGGTTTTGTTTACATATATATATATATAATGACAAATAATATTTTTATATTGAATAAATGTAATGTCATGTGGTAATTACATTATTCAATATAAAAATATTATTTATCGTTACATATATGATATGAATATTTATTAAAGAGTTTTAAAAATAAGTAAAACATCTCTATTCTATAAAATTAATATAAGTTCTTTTACAAGCAATTTACATTAAAATAATATAAGCTGATTTAAGATTACTCTCTGGTTGTTGTTCATCTAAGATAAAATACTGTAAGAAGTGGTCTGTTCTCTTACTGTACACAGGTAATGAACATGACAGCTAAAGGTAGTTCAATTATTATATAAAACATAATTTGTAATTACCATATATATATATATATATATTGAAACAGTAAGATTTGCCTTACCAATCTTAGTTTTGCCTTGCCTGCCTGTTTCCTACCCTCATGCCTTATTTAAAACCCTAATTTCATCGTATTGTGTGTGTACTGGGTATATTTACCGAAATCCCGCCTAAATTTATATGTATAATGGGGTGCCCAGGGTTTAATAATAATTAAAATTGTTTTTAAACGGTTTTATTTTCAAACTGTCGAGTATATATTACGTATATATGCTTATACAATAAAGTAGGTCACATATTCTCATCTACACACATACTGCGATAATATTTAAAAAAATATCAAAATATTTTATTTAAAAGTTGTTTTTGAATCGATTTATTTGTGATGTTATTTCGTTATAATTATTTGTCTTTAAGAAATAATATCACTGAGAAATGTTTCTGGAAATTAAATTCAGAAATAGTGTTTGATAAATGTAAAGCGTTGTAAAATATTATTCAAAAACATGTCATCATTTTTAAATCAGTGAGGGTGGAGAAAGAACAATAGTAGCTAATTTTAATCATATTGGCGCCAGTAGATTTGATGAGAGAAAACAGTGTTTACGAACAGATTTTAATTAGAAAATGTAATCCGTGTTTTTCAAATGTGTAATAATTAAAGAATGGATTTCATCACCGCAGGGTTAGATGGTAATCAAGGAGAGACTATAAATAGGGCTGATTGATTGTAATTAGATGATTAGACAGAGTTATTAATTAAGCTACCTGATCGTGACAGTAAATCCAGTTGTAAAATAGTTTAACCTCAGAATGTCGAGGTAACGGGGCAATCGCTGTCTTTCCTCGGGATCCTGCGCCTCGGCCATCTGTCATTCAAAAATCCGATGTCCTGTCACTGTATCATGAAATCCAACTGAACCAGCCCTATGAAATGCTGCTCCTAAAATTTTCTAACTGCTGCTGTGGAACCATGAACCGAAGAAAACTCATAATTTTACTTAAGAACTTTGCTACAAGTTTGGAAATTCCCACGAACACAGTTAAAAGAACAAGGTAATTAAAATCAACCCGAGATCTCGGAAAACTTCGAGCTAAAGCTAACAATTTTGTATATTCTATAAATGTATTTATTTAAATGTTTTTCTAATGCATGCTGAATTTGTGCTTGGGTTGATCTATTATATTTATAAATTTTTAATTTCAATGTGTTATTATGAAATGTATAATTAATTTCTTTAGACTAATGCGAATTACATAGGGAAGTTAAATGATGCGTGGTTGCCATCTTAGTTCATAAACTGCAAACATGCATTTCCCCCCCTTCCCATTGTTTCTATTTAAAAGTATCTCATATATATGTTTCAAAGTATATTTTGCGTATAAAATTTTGTTAAATGAATATTTATTTATCTTAAGTTTTGTTGAGAGTCTGCTGGCTATTCAAATATGAAAGTCGAGATCGAGCTAATTCTGTTCCTTAATTAATGAATTGCTCTTTATTTTATTAACTTTTATAAAAATTAAGCTGTGTTGCTAGTAAATATGCATGGGTACTTTTGCTTAGGATTTGGAACCTTGTTAAGTGAGCATACTGTTTTGACCGGTACAGTGGATTTTTTTTTCCGGGCTTGGCGCCCAACGTGGGGCTTCGATTTAAACACCCACAAAACCCTGATAGTATTTAGTCCGTTTAATTACCCATTTCCTGTAGTTCAATATTGTAATTTATATTTTAAGATATTATTATATGTATTTTGTTTGACTCGGGCATTTAGACAATCACTTAGAGATTTCAGTTTAATATAGTACAACATGAGCAATATATATGTAAACTTTTGTCAGCTCTGGTCGTATTATAAAAATATATGTGCACGAATTACTGTACTAAATATGATTTCAAAATATAGTGCAAAATATATAGTTTGTAGCGAATAAGATTTGTAAAAATAAAAATATATGATTGTCTAGTTGAATGTCCGGTGTCAAATGAAATAAATAAGTTAAATATCCCTGGGGAGGTTAATTGTATAGATGTTGCCACAGATGGCATTGCATCTCGAAATAAGGATGATGAACCGATTGGTTCATGCATGTAAAGATGTAAAATTCAGATTTGGTCATTTTATGTATATATATGTAAACAAGCTTCTGTAAAAATAATAATAATTTTTTTTGGTAAATCTATCTATCTGATATCATTGAACAAGGGGAAATGACAGTGAGATACCCATTGAGATACCCGAGTCTAGCAAAAAAAAATTAAATAGTGCACCGCCAAACAGTTGAGCAAGCAGAAGAAGAAATCTGAATAATAAAATAATATTTTGTCCATATTTCCAAAATAACAAAGAAGCAGCATAATGAAATCAGTACAGGACAAAACAAGGATGCACGGAAAGGCCAGAGACTGAGTGGAAGACAGCCAGTCGCCATTGTTTGATAAAGAAAAAAAGTTTAGTTAAAAGAACTTTAAAATAATAAATATCTTACCAAAGAATAATAACCAAAAATTAGTGATCCAGAATTGCCATTATAATAATGTTTCAAATACTAAAACCAAAATGGAAGAAGAAAAAAAAGAATGGAGTGAGTTCAGAGAACTGACCAGGCTCATAATGGACCAAATCAAACAAATCAAACAGAAATATGAAATAGAAGAGAGGTTCACTCCAAAATTAAACTTGGAAACTTTAGTTCTAAAAACAGAAAACATTAATAACGGAACAAAAGAAGAGGAAGAGTGTGATCAAAATAAAACCACCCCGAAAATTCCACTACCGATCAACGAAGAGAAAAATACTAAAAGCCCTGAGATCACCAATATCCGTAGAGTCGTGACGCCTGACCCAAGCATTCAAACCCAGTTGGCCAAGACCATCCACATCAAGATAGTCCGAGGGGAAGTTGGGGAAAACCCTCATTTGCACATAGATAGCTTGAAAGACTTTTTCACATTCTCTGAGACGGAGACAAAAGAACAAATTGCTATCGCCACCCACCATTTACACGACTATGCGAAGGACTGGTGGAGCATCATAAAAGAAAAACCTGGAGACTCCATCGAGTATAGCAAGGCCTTACTGAAACACTACTGGAGCGAGAAACGCCAGAGTGGCATCTTCAATACCATATCCCGAGAAAAATACGGGAGCATCAAAGAAACACACACACAATTCTATATCTGGCGAGTTAATCGTCTGAGATCGCTCACCACCTTCTCATTCTCTGATCCGCACATTATCCGCACCATCCAACAGAACATGCCTCTGTCAATCCAACAACTGATGGCCGGAAGAAGAATTCAAGACGCAGTGGAGATGGCAGAATTTTTGACTACATCGGACTTCAATCCTTGGGCCAAAGAACCGCCAGACAAAGAAAGAGACTGTACCACCCGAGAGGACGTTCTCCGAGTACGAGAGATCAGCGCTACCCACCTGACCCAGGAGGAGAGCAAAATATAGATATCTATAAAAAAAAAGCTACCACAAAAAAAGGACTCGAACTTGGACACTCTTACAAAATTTTGATCGTACAATAACTTGAATTTGGACATTTATCTACGCCTGAATTTGGACTTTCGTATAGACTTTTAAAAAAAAAAAAAAAATTTTTTTTTTATATATATTTCTAATTTAAATTTGAACAGTAAAAAAAAATGCGTCAAAATATATATACGTTTTTGCTAAAAAAAAAGTAAAAAAATAAAATGTTGAATAATGTTGAAATATGATTCGGGTATATCATTAAATCTCATTGCCCCTGGTCAATTTTTTTTCGTGTGTTGATATTCAAAAATGATAGTAAACACTGGGTGTAAAATCTTTTTTTTTTTAAAATTTTTTTTACATACTAAGGGAATGTGAAATAGTAAGATTTGCCTTACCAATCTTAGTTTCGCCTTGCCTGCCTGTTTCCTACCCTCATGCCTTATTTAAAACCCTAATTTCATCGTATTGTGTGTGTACTGGGTATATTTACCGAAATCCCGCCTAAATTTATATGTATAATGGGGTGCCCGGGGTTTAATAATAATTAAAATTGTTTTTAAACGGTTTTATTTTCAAACCGTCGAGTATATATTACGTATATATGCTTGTACAATAAAGTAGGTCACATATTCTCATCTACACACATACTGCGATAATATTTAAAAAAATATCAAAATATTTTATTTAAAAGTTGTTTTTGAATCGATTTATTTGTGATGTTATTTCATTATAATTATTTGTCTTTAAGAAATAATATCACTGAGAAATGTTTCTGGAAATTAAATTCAGAAATAGTGTTTGATAAATGTAAAGCGTTGTAAAATATTATTCAAAAACATGTCATCATTTTTAAATCAGTGAGGGTAGAGAAAGAACAATAGTAGCTAATTTTAATCATATTGGCGCCAGTAGATTTGATGAGAGAAAACAGTGTTTACGAACAGATTTTAATTAGAAAATGTAATCCGTGTTTTTCAAATGTGTAATAATTAAAGAATGGATTTCATCACCGCAGGGTTAGATGGTAATCAAGGAGAGACTATAAATAGGGCTGATTGATTGTAATTAGATGATTAGACAGAGTTATTAATTAAGCTACCTGATCGTGACAGTAAATCCAGTTGTAAAATAGTTTAACCTCAGAATGTCGGGGTAACGGGGCAATCGCTGTCTTTCCTCGGGATCCTGTGCCTCGGCCGTCTGTCATTCAAAAATCCGATGTCCTGTCACCGTATCATGAAATCCAACTGAACCAGCCCTATGAAATGCTGCTCCTAAAATCTTCTAACTGCTGCTGCGGAACCATGAACCGAAGAAAACTCATAATTTTACTTAAGAACTTTGCTACAAGTTTGGAAATTCCCACGAACACAGTTAAAAGAACAAGGTAATTAAAATCAACCCGAGATCTCGGAAAACTTCGAGCTAAAGCTAACAATTTTGTATATTCTATAAATGTATTTATTTAAATGTTTTTCTAATGCATGCTGAATTTGTGCTTGGGTTGATCTTCTATTATATTTATAAGTTTTTAATTTCAATGTGTTATTATGAAATGTATAATTAATTTCTTTAGACTAATGCGAGTTACGTAGAGAAGTTAAATGATGCGTGGTTGCCATCTTAGTTCATAAACCGCAAACACGCATTTCCCCCCCCCTTCCCATCGTTTCTATTTAAAAGTATCTCATATATATGTTTCAAAGTATATTTTGCGTATAAAATTTTGTTAAATGAATATTTATTTATCTTAAGTTTTGTTGAGAGTCTGCTGGCTATTCAAATATGAAAGTCGAGATCGAGCTATTTCTGTTCCTTAATTAACGAATTGCTCTTTATTTTATTAACTCTTATGAAAATTAAGCTGTGTTGCTAGTAAATATGCATGGGTACTTTTGCTTAGGATTTGGAACCTTGTTAAGTGAGCATACTGTTTTGACCGGTACAATATATATATATATATAGTGACTTTTAGCTTTTTCAGTACAGCTAAATTTTTGGCTATATAACTGTTTAATATTTAAAAAAAAGAATTTTTCAATAGTTAATTTCTATAGTAATCCAATTTATTATTGCTTGATATAAATGTTAATAAATCCTTTTAATAAAAACTTCTATATGCTTTAATTGCTTTAAAAGTCTTTTATTTTTTTCAGTATCTTATTATAATGTATTAAACTCATATATGTTTGTATATAACTTCAAATTGCTTAGTTTAGAGATATTATCCTAAATTTTAACTTGTTAGTGTTAAAAAATATTGAGTTAGAATTTGAGTTAGAATTTAAAGTTAAATTTAAGTTTTAATACTAATTATAATGAATATTAATTTGACTAAGTAAATTTTAAGCTAGTTAAGCAACAAAACTAAGGAATTGATTTCATTATAGCTATTAATTTTAAATAAAAGAATGCATTAATGAATATGTGTAAAGGTGCTTGACTGTAAAAATCATTTTTAACTTCCTTGATGAAATGTTTAAAAAAGTACTCTTAAAAAATATTTATTTTAAAAATCTTCTTTAAAAATATTCTGTGAGCTCACATTTATTAAGTAGTGTATAAAATTGTTTAAAAGAATAGTGTAAAATAATATTCTATTGAAAATAATATAATTTGTTAAACAGTGTTTTATTTTAGTCTCATTATAATAATTTTAGTTTTATAAATAATTTATATTAAAATGTAACAATTAATTAATGTCTAGACAATTTATGTAAATGAGTTCTTTTTAGCCATATCTCCCAGGATATCAGCTAATCATTAAACTTTAATGAATTAAGATCAAGGAGGACTTGATCTAAGTGTCAATTCCAATCATCAAAAATCAGTTACATGATCAGTTTTATAAATAGATGGATACTTGCACACACAAGTAGACTTTAGTAATTTACTTGGGATAATTACTTGATTAATTGCTTTCAGACTTAATTGTATATTTAACATTATTCAGTCTAATTGCTTATAATAAATTTTTGTTTGTTTAAAAGTTAAATAATTTTGTCCAGGCCTGAAAGTTCTAAATGGAAACTACTAAAGAGATTTGAAATCTACATCACAAAGAAACAAAATAAAAAGTTTAAGCAAATATTTAGTAATAATAATTGAGTTATGTCTGTCTAAATCTTGTACTTTGAGGGCTTACTTTTCTTATTAATATAAAATAGTATGATCAGTTTAATATTTTACATGCTGGACTAATAACACTGTTAAAGACTTTATACGATTTTAGTATTTTTAAACAGTTCTTGATTATATAAAATGCTTTTTACTCAAAATATTGATCTTTTGAGATGAGAATTTCTTAGAATTTTATCCTGTAATGGTAAACCTATCTTGTAATAATGGAAAGTTATAAATATTCTCATTCAATTATTTATATTCTGATAAGATATATGCAGACTAAGTTAATATTTATTTGAACTATTGAATGTGTTTAAATACACATAAGCAATGAATATCTTTTTAAATTATCATAATATGTCTTGGTTATTAATTATCAATGATCATTTAAAAAGGATAACATTCATTTCTAAAATATAAATTACTTTTAAGTATTTTACCTTAAAAATGATATTGTATTGTCATTACCAGTGGGGTGAAAACTATTTGCTCACTAAAGGTCATTCGGTAAAAGCCTGAAATCTGGGCATGGCCACTTGGGGCATTGTTTACGTGTCAAAACACATAAAAATGGCCACCTTACAGGCTAATACAACATTTACGTATTGTATTAACCCATTGAGCTAGGCCGCTTTACATGACATCGCACAAAAATATTACGGCCTGTTTTGTGCTTTGAAGCTATTTACGCGTATTCGTTCTTTTCATAGCTGATTACCGTATCACTTGAGGGTGTTTAAATTTCAAGGTGGTACGACTTTTTCAAATCTCCGTAATAGAGTAATATCATTTCGATTTAAAAAATGTTGTTAATTATTAAGAATTGTTATATGGTCCCCACCCTTCCTGAAAAAAGGTTAATATGTAAAAAAATTGGCAAAGTGTATGTTCCAACAGGCTTCGCCAAAGCTCATGCGCTAAGTCATGTTTCAGCGTGGTGGGGAAAATATTTGAGACCACTAAAAGATCTGAGACGAACGTGCAATTTTGAAACTTTTCTTCAGATAAATTGCCGAGTACAAAAAGTGTGTGAGATTGTGTTTTTTTTATTTTGTCAGGCACACATAATGTCCACTTTTTATTACAGCAATAAAATCGAATAAATAATTTTAAAAAGACCAAAGTTTGTGTCCTTTTTTTTTTGTTTTTTATTTCATTCGAAATTGACAAGTATTTGGATTCAATTTTTTGCAGCGGGGTTAATATAAATGACGACTTTGGTTGACTTTTTGTTAAGAATAACAAATTATGAAATACACCCCACCCCACCCCCAAAAGCGGTTTATTGTAGAAGGCTAAAAAAAAAAAAAAGGTAATTCGAATGAAATAGAAATCAAAGTAAAAAGTGAGAAAAAGTTGTTTCAAAAAAAGAAAAAAAAGGTTAAATTCTTGATTTTTTGGTTACAATTCCTTTTCCGAGCGTGGGTGGGGGTGGGTGTTTGAAAACAATTTTTGAATTGGCAAAAACACAAAAGTAAATTTGGATCTAATATTAAGAAAAACAATTACGTCAACCAAAAAGAAATCAAAATTCGAAACAAGTTCAAAGTTGATTCTCTTTTTTCAGTGCAGTTAAAATAATTGACTATTTTTGTTGTTACCTTTTTGTTAATAATAAACTGTATGAATTCCCCCCCCCCTCTCCTGCTCAAAAAGCTGTTTCTTGTAGTAGCAAAAAAAAGGCTAATCCAAACATAATCTAAATCAAAGTGATAACAAGTTGTGTTTTAAAAAAAAGTAAAATTAATAATAATAATAATAAGAAGAAAAACCATTTAGTCAAGACAAAAAAAATAAAAATAAAAGAAAGGTAGAATTAAGTTGTAAACAAGTCTCAAATAATTGTATTCTATTATTTCGGTGGTGGGATTCAAACAAATTTTTTTGACGTCGTGAAACGGTCAGAAGTTTTCAAATGATAAAAAGAAAAAAAATACAATTAGCAAAATTTGTTGAAAAAATATCAGGTTCCAACAAAAAAACCCACAAAAAGTAACGAAAATGAATATCAAAATTTGTTTAATAATAAAGAAATCATGTTCTAAATGAAATAAAAATTATTCGTTTAATCAATATTAGAAAAAAAAAAAAAACTTTGTTGTATAAAAAAAGAAAAAAGTTGTGGCAGCCCGATAACATTATATTTCATTAATTTGGTCTAGCATCAATGCTCCAAGCGGCTTTGCCTGGATTTCGGGCTTTTACCGGTCATTCTTATATAGATTCAACAAAAAAAACACAATATAATTTTCTGTTTATTAACAGTTGTTTTATCATAAAAGTTTATTTATTTACACTGTGCATTTTAAAGAAAATGCTCTTGGATATTTAGTTGAAGATTTATTCAAAGTTATTATTATTGTCTTTAAAGCATAGTTTCTTTTTAATAACTTGAATAAGTTATTGTATTTATCTGAAACTTAAATGCTCATGAAATATAGACTTTTCCTATTTATTAGATAATTTGCTCTACTCTCTCTCTCTCTCTCATCATTAGAATTATAAATTTCAAAATCTGCTCTATAATGAAAAATTATTATGTCAAAAGAATAAATGTTCCTTGAATTGTGTCTGTGATGCATTTTTTAAAAAGAAATAATGAGAAGTAGTGATATCTTCTAAAATATTAAAGATGCATCATGATTATTATATACTTTATTTTAAAGAATATTCTTCATGAATCTGAATGGTCATTAGTATTTATTTGTGACCATGTTTATATAGAAAGGTGTACATGAAATTTTAATTTGCTGTGTTCTAGCAAATCAGAAAAAAATAGTGTTTGCAGAATGGTAATTATAGAGACTTTATCATGCAAAATGATAGAGTATCCAGCATGAAAAACTTTTTATTTATTTTGGTAAACTGGGTATAATTTTAAGTTTCAATATTGTTATTGTAATTTATCATATATATTTATTTATTTATTTATTTTATACATTTTATTTGATATGATGTATGAATTATTTAAAAGCTATATTGTCTAAAAGTTTGCAGAATATTTACTTTTTATAATGCTTTATTTTAAAGTGTTATTTGATCCTTACCATGAGGTATTCATTTGTTTGATTATACATGTTAATGCTAAACAAATTGAAGACTGTATATATTATTGTTTATTTTAGGCCATATTTTGTTAAACCATGTTTAAGCAATAACTTCTGCATTATCAGTTTTACACATCAGTTAATTATTGTGGTATATATTGAAGAGATGGTAGTGTTATAATCTCTCTTGTTTACATTGGGATTGTTTAAGTGTTGACAAATGTTTTTATTGTTACATTCTTAACTTGCCATTGTATTTTGCCAAGAAAATGTAGCTTTGTCTTATTTCACTAGTATATGTTTGCAAAAAAATTGTAGCATTGTCTCTATCTTAATGTTATATTATACTATGTGAGTCTCCCCCCCCCCCTTTTCCCCCCTCCTTTTCTTTCCCCCCCCCCCAAAATCCCCCCTCCCCACTTTTTTTATAAAATAAATTTTGTATACTATTTTTGTATCTCATACATAAGCATGAAATGCTTTATTTAAAGCAATTATTATTCCAACCATATTTTCTCACTATCCTTATGTTTAGAGAAAAGTCCTAATATATTTAGTGCCCTCAAATTTAGGTGCTTTCTTTCTGAGTCCATGCTATAATTAACTTTTGTGTTGCATTATTTATCTTTAAATTGAAGATATATTATGTCATGTATATTTTGTATGAAGCCATGTATAGGTACTACTATGACTTTATTCTGGCAATGGATATTGTTGTTCATTCTGAGGAATATCATCTTTATCTACTCTTTAATATCTTGAGGATATGTTGTTGATTGTTCTTAATGTTCAGATCTGTTTTGCTATGCTTTGTTAGTATTTCAGAGATAAACATGATAAATAATTCTTTTAAAAATTAAAATTTGCATTTTGGGTTTCAATAAATGATATACATCTCTTTTGGCAGTGATTGCATCATTGGATTGGTAAGTTATATTTAAGATTTAAATATACTCGTTTTGCTTTATTTTTCTTATTACATTGGCAAATCCATATAATGTTAATATCATCTATGTTCTTTATTACTTTTTACAATTCTTTTTTACAAACCACTATTGACAGTTTTGATTGTTCCAGCATTCTTTTTCAGAACCTCTACTTATATTTTCAGATATAAGTAAAAGTAAAAGATGTTCTGAATAAGATTGCTAAGGCAATCAAAACTGTCAATAGTGAGTTATAAAAAAGCATTGTAAAAAGTAATAAAGAATATAGACGAAATTAATATTTATATACTCATTTTGGGACAGCATAATGCTATGATTGTATTGTAAAAATGGAGAACTTGTTATTGTAATGTTAATATTGAAAAAAATTTTCATTAACCAAATAAGGATAATAATTTTTATTATTATTTCATCTGTAATTTAACTTTTATGTATCTGTAAACTGTAAAATCATATTTCTCCTTTGCATTAAATTGTACAGTAGAGTATTGAAATGTTTCAATCTTGTGATATTGTAGATTTCTGAATCTGTTATTAGTTCAATGTTTTTACTATTAAAATAAATGTTTTTATTGTTAATTTCATTTCATAGTTTCGTACTGTCATCTACACATATTAATTAAAAAATGTTAATATTATAAAGTCTATTATAAAGTTATTTTTTATTATGGCATTAAGAGTAGTAAACATATGAAATTTAATATAATAATCACTTTGTTCAAATTGGTTTGTAGATGCTAAGAAAGCATCTAAGAAGTAAATTATTTATTTTCTTAACTATTAAATGATTACTTTAATCAAGTTGCATTTTTTAAAAGAGGACTGCTTTTGTGATAAAATTATATTACTTTATTCAGAGTTATAATTATTTATTAATTGCACAGGAAGTATATGTAAATACTTTTAAGACAGGCTTTAATCTGTATCAAATGCACTTTGAAATTTATAATAGTCAAGCAATATTTTTATTTTGCCAATAGAGGGACCTCTTAAACCACAACACAAGATAGCAACTTTTATAAAGATAAGAATGGCCATCTTATCTTTAACCTAACTTTCCACTTATATAGACCAATCTGAAGCATCTTGATTTGGGAGTGTGAAGCTGTTGTTCTCTCCACTGTTTAAGTCCACTAATTCCTATACAAATTAACATTCGTGAAATCTTGTGATTTATAAGTTAATATTATAATCTTTATACTGGAAATATATAAACTATTGTAGACTTATAATTATTTATTAAGCACACAGGAAGTATATATAAACACTTTTAAGACAGACTATAATCTGTATCAAATGCGCCTTGAAATTTATTCAGATAATTATTTTTGATTGTCTATCATAAGTTTAAAAGATGAAAGTTTTTTTTTTTTAAATCTAGACAGAAAGATTTAGCAGGAGTTGTTAGTGGAGTATCTTGAGTGGCCATAAAATTCCTTATCCACTCATTACATCTAAATGCTATCCTGGTAAATTATTTTAGTCCAAATTAAGAGTTCTCATGTATTTACTTTAATTAATTTTTTTAAAAAAAAAATTCATTGTTATTATTGTAATTTAGGCAGACATTATCTTATGGGTAAGATTATGTCTTCACATGTTGTTACCAAGATACCATTCATTATCTAATAATATTTAAATAAAAATAGAAGAATAAAAATTTGAGTTATAAACATTTTAGTTAAAGAACTCTGAAATATTAATTTACATGAATGACTATTAAAAGAAAATTATTTTTGCAAAAGAAATTATTTTAAAAAGTAAGATAGCATAAATATAAGAAACATGGCTTTATTTATTAAAAGAGCTAAATGTAATCTGATCATGACAATAAAATGCTGATGATGAATATTGGGTGTTGTAGTGGGAAGAGTTATTGGAAAGGGAGAGTTTAATATAACCAATCCTTCTATGATGTGTGCTTCCACTATTATGAGCCTTCTCCTAATTTATCAAAGTGAATAGGAGAGGTCTTCTCCTCTTACATTTGTTGAATGTTGCATATTATATTTATAATGTTTATTTATTGTTGTAATCATCCTTATAGCCTTGTAGCATACAACAAATAGAAACCCTGAACTCAGCCTATCATCATTTTATTTTTATTATCATATATTGCATCTTTGTCAGTTAGATTTTAATATATATATATAATATTACAAATCGATGTCTGTATTTCTTCAAAATAATATACGTAAATTTATAAATAAATATTAGAAAATACTATTTAAATACTGTATTTTCTAATATTTATTTACAAATTTACGTATATATATATAATATCAAATAATATAAGTATAATAAAACAATTCACTAGAATAAAACTACAAAATTTAAAAAAATGCTTATATACATGGCGAAATACGCCGAAGCTGGCTATACCAAAGGATATTAATCTTCAATTTTATATAAGCATTTTTTAAAATTTTGTAGTTTTATTCTAGTGATATATATATATATCCACACACAAATAAATCAATGATTGCTTACCATTAGTTGAAACTCAAATATAGTAAATGAATACAAACCAATGCTATAATATTTCAACAGAGTTATCTATATTTAGAAACATAAAGTCTGAAACAACCAGCATATGCAAAAGGTATATATATTAAACTATCAGTTACTAATAGTTAACTGGCTATTCTTTGTCAGCCAACTCTTCTCAGCACTCATGCTTAACTAAATCAACAAAATATCAGAAATCTGTTATAAACGCAATACTATAATTGGGGATCCATTTATTACTTAATAGTTAAATTTCCTATCTTCTATTGATTTATTTAAGTATAAGACTCTGGTGCTGTTATTTGTTTATATATTTAACAGATAGCTCAGGCATTTCAGATTTGTCTTATCTAAGCATCACGATGAGTCTTCATATATATATAACAATCATCACATACAGAATTGTTACTCAAACTTCAGCTTATAACTTACGAATACTGAATACCTGGTCCTTCTCAGATGATTGATGATCTGTTTATCAGATTATAATAATTTTGAACTTAAGATATATTGCTTCTTTTTTATCATATTAATTTTGACTAATAGTATAGAGTTAATTTAATCAATTTAAATATGCTTATTATCCTGAACTCAAATAATTTGGTAACCACTCTCCTTTTAGGAGCCATCAGATCTCTTATTTTTTTGAAACATTATAATTTCAACCGTGTTTAAATTAAGTAATTATACATGCATGTAAACAAATATGTAAAATTTCTTCAACTCAATTTCCATCAATAAAATAAAAAATATAAATCATACTTACTCTTCTGTATTGGTTTTTTTATATCATATATTTCCCTCAAATATCATTCTTTATATCTATCTGTCTTGTTTGACATTATCATTACACCATACATTTCAGTTTTTCCCAGTTGAAGGTGATAGTTAGCAAGTTGTTCCATTCATTGCCACTACTTTAATAGGTAGTTTACGTTAGATATACTGTGGCCGCTAGGCTATCCTTTAATATTTATTTGTTGCTACTGAAAAACACTCTTAAGAATGAATTAAACTGTTGTTGAAGCTATCATGTTTATTATTATTTTGTAGAAAAAAAATTCATTACAATTAATAGAACATGACTGTGATCAAGATTAGAATGTCCAATACAGAATTTTTATTCCAGATTTGCAAACTTTATTGTTGCTTCCATTACTTATAATTATTAATAATAATTTTTAAAAGAGGCAAAACTCTCCATACAGTAATAAGAAATGGTGATCATATGATGTTTAGTCGTTTAATAATTAAAAAGAAAAAAGAAAATATATTTTAAAGAACGGGTTCTTATTAAACCTTAAGTAATCACTTAAAGTTTTCTAAGCAAGTATATTTAACTTGTCTTGCGTTGTTGGCCGAGAGGTATCGCAGCCGCCATGCAGCCATGCAAGCAAGTAGTTGGTTGCAGACGGTTGTGGGTTCGCGTCCCGGCCGCCGATGCTATGACATATGGAAAAAAAAAAAAGTATATTTAACTTTAATAACATTTCTGTTTTATGAGTCATAGCTTACAAGTTTAGTTATTTTATTATTGATTGAATGAGGATTTATCTTAGCATTTAAGAGTAAACAATGTTTATGCTTACAATTATCTTAGCATTTAAAAGTAAACAATGTTTATGCTTACAATTATCTTACCATTTAAAAGTAAACAATGTTTATGCTTACAATTATCTTAGCATTTAAGAGTAAACAATGTTTATGCTTACAATACAGTTTATCCTTTCTTCTCATTTACAGTTTCAAAGGTTTTTATGACACTTTTTTTTTCAGTAATTTGATTTTAGATCTGACAGCAATTTAATTAATGTAAAAATTTCAACAATAGTATAATTTAAGATTTTAAGTAAGTAATATTTACTAAGGCAATAAACCTAAAGCATGTGCAGTTGAAAATGCGAAGTTAGGGACCTCTACAGGTCTTAACCACAAGCTTATTAAAGATACTAATCTGAAACAGATTGGCAAATTTTGCAACTTATATGCTCTGTGAATTTTATTAGAGTACATAGTTATGATTTTTTTACCATTTATACTACCAATATAGTTATAGGTACTTTAGATCTGGATTTACAATTATATTTTTTTTATACTATTTATAATCATGTAATAACATCTTAATATAAATAATTTATCATAATCTTTAAAATTAAATGAAAAAAAAAGTACTTAAATGCTAATAGAAAAAATAAGACTCAGAATTGGTACAGTACATAGAATAGTGTTCCTCAATTTTTTTGATATCATGGTTGCTGTTAGGTTTCTGTTCAACATTGATAAAAAAACATTTAGTTCAATGATGCTCTGTTGATATAAAATAAAAAAACTAATATAGTTTCTTTACAAAATAATATGGAAATGCAATCTTGTTACTAATACATGTTCTATTGTTTTGTAAATATACAATTGAAATTGAAATGAGAGTTTATGTTGTTACAACATTTTTAATGTGATACTTAAGCTTGCTTATATTTGTACAATTGTTATATTTTGATCTAATTATGATAGACACCCATGAAGATTATCCTAGAGATAAAAAAAGATTTCTGTTTTGCTCTTTCAATGTCTTTACACAAGAAAGTACTTGTTTTCATGTGTAATGGATAGAGAACTGGAGTAATATATTGAATGCTTTTTCCAAAACTGAAGGATATACTTTAATCCAGAATTGATCAAGGGGGGTGTCCATTAATCTTATCTTCAGTGTGTCGTCATATCACCCCTCTATCAATTCTTCATGTTCTTGCAAATTCACATTTTCTAGCTTCTGCACCATTTCAGAAATGGATTTCCCACCCAGTCATGCAAGGATTTTGTTAAAGAAGGAAAATATTTGCAGTCACACTTCTAGCGCTCTCAAATGATTTTGAATATGTTGTGCAAGTTCTCAATTCATCTTGGCAGTAAGAAAATAATCTTTAGTTTTGGCAGGTCAATATTGCACTGACAGTTGTTTTCATTCATTGGTATTCAAATACCATGTCCATTCTAACAAGAAAAAAAATCAATTAACGAAATAATAAAGACAGGTTTTATTATTTGATTGCACAGCCTCTGCAAGAATAACCATGTTTACGATATTTTGTCCAGTATTAAAAAAAATTCAATTTTCACCAAAAAATAAAATCACAGAAATTTAATAGAAATAAGCTATAAAACTCTTCATGGTATTTTATTTCCAAAATATATTACTAAACTAATGGCGATTGTCAAAAAACGTTCTAGAATGTTTACTAAAATAGTAATTAGCAAATATTAAATCAAAACATTATGAGTATAATGTTAAATAAAAAGTTTGAAAACAATATTTACAGTTTAGCAAAGAATTTTAATTTTACAATTAACAAAGATCACATTTTAAATTTCATCAAATATTCAATTATGTGAGGAATATTAAAATTCTTAAGATATAGTGGCAGAATGCAGAAAAAATGAATAAAAACATGCACTAATATGAAAGTATTTTAATGTGACAATTAACAAGCATCACATTTTAAACTTCACAAATGTTTAATTATGAGAGAAACATTAAAATCTTAAAAATATGGTGGCTGAATACAGAATGAAATGCATGAACTAATAAAGTAAAAAGTTCAATTATAAGAGCTAAAATATAATAACAGAATACAGAAAAAATTATAAAAATATCAAAATACATGATTAAACTAATTACTAAACAACTTACTAAACTAACATAAGAAAGAATAAAATACATGGGCTTATGGCTGCAGAATACAATTTTAGATATTTCATCAAATGGTAGTCATGGCTACTTAATACCCCGAATAAACTAATAAATCAAGATAAAAACATTACCAAAAACAACTCAATTCCTAGCATCTACTAAAATGATAATTAGCAAATATTAAAATTAAAACATTCAGGATATTATGTTAAACAAAAAAACAACAATAAAGTTTGGCAAATATTAATATTTGGTCTTCAAAACACTGTTATCTAACAAAAATAAGCTGACCGTAATAAATATTAAAATTAATTCTACAATTAATAAATAAAACTATCAAAACATATATACATATAATTAAAAATTAAAATAAAACATTAAATATACGCCTGAATTAACATAATAATGAAAAAATATATGTATAGCTTCAAAACAAATTACTAAAGCAATATGAAAACATGAACCTAAAAACATGATAGCATAATACTGGGGGGGGACGGGACACAATTACAGTTTATCAAACATTAAAATTGAAATTAATATTACAATTAATAAACATTACAATAAAAAAATTATAATTTATTAAAACTACTACTTTATGTTGATTTATGAAAAGTATCCAAACCATTGATGGTTGTATCCATTTTCTCCACATCACCAGGGAAACAGAAAAAAGAGAGGAGAAAAAATTACAGAAGTCATCTTCGAGCTCATGATATCAAAACAGGGGGGAAAAAGTTTTGGTCAAAATCTTGATATTAATTAAGGTGGTAAAAAAAATTAAAGTGGGAAAAAAATAACACCACCCATCTATTTAACTATTGAGTGATCTACTCATCTATTATCTTTCACCTGTCTCTATCTGTTTATCTATCTATCTACCTATATATTTATCTATCTGACTAATTTATCTTTTACCTACCTTTTTATCCATTTACCTACCTATCTGTCTATATATCTATATGTTTCTCTCTCTAACTATTTATCTATCTATCTACCTACCTACATATCTATCTATCCAGTATTCTTTTACCTATTTGTCTGTCTGTTTATCTATTTAATTGACTCTTTATATGTTTAGCTATCTATGAATCTATCTGGTTTTCTACTTATCTATTTATTTATGCATCCAACTATCCATTTAACTATCTAGCCTCCACCTATCTATTCATTCATTATCTACCTTTTTATCCCCTACCTACATAATGTCTATCTTCTTATTTGACAATCTATTTACTTGTGTCTCTATTTGTTTATTTAAACATCATCTATTTACTTATCTCTATATGTTTATCTATCTATCGATATGTGTAACCATTTACCAATTCATCCTTTTGTTTAATTCCTTATCTCCCTAGCTATGTATCTATTTATTGATTTGTCTATTTATCTGATTTTTTCTATCTATCTATCTATTTAACTATATATCTTGCATTTTGTCTATCTATTTATCTATCCATCTAAAAATAAATAAAATGATGAACAGATAGATAAATGGATAGATGGATAGGGAGGGAGGTAGACAGAGGAATAGGTACATAGACAGATAAGTAGATATATAGATAGAGATTTAGGGGATAGATAAACAGATAGAGATATATACAGTTAAATAGATATGTAAACAGAAAAAGCTAATAGTTGAAAGGATGGATGAGTGGCTAGATAGTTAAATAAATGAATTGTTGGATGGATAAATTAAAAAAATAGGTAAAAAGCAGATAGATAGACAGATAAATATTTACAGAGATAGATAGATAGTTTGATTGATGAATGGCTAATAGATGCTTGGATAGACTGATGGATGAGTAGATAGTTAGAGAAGTAGATAAATGAATAGACTGGTGTATGAATAGATAGATAAATAAGTTGATAGATGAAGGGATAAATAGATAAATGGATAGTTCGATAGACTTCTGGATATGTGTATAGATTGATGAATAAATAGAATGATAAAATAAATGGCTCTTTGAATGGATAGGCAGAGAGGAGTGAATGGATGCATAGATAGATAGATAGATAGATAGATAGATAGATAGATAGATAGATAGATAGATAGATAGATAGATAGATAGATAGATAGATAGATAGATAGATAGATAGATAGATAGATAGATAGATAGATAGAAAGTCATATAGATCATTAGACAGTCAAATTTATAGATACACAGAAAGATGAAGATAGATGGGTAGATAGATGAATAGATTGATGAATGGATGTATAGATAGATAACAAATAGAGTTAGGTAAATAGATGTATATGTAGATAGATAAACAGATAAAGATACGGATAAATAAATAGATAGACAGTTATGTAGCTAGTCAGATAAATAAATAATAAATGAATGGATAGTTAAATGGATGGTTGGATGCATGAATAAATAGATGGGCAGAAAACCAAATAGATAGATAGGGAAGTGACATATAGAGATAAATAAATAGATAGACAGGTGTGTAAGTAGATAGGTAGGTAAATAAATAGAAATAATTAAATAGGTAAAAGTTAGATAGATATGTAGATAAACGAATAAATATGTAGATAAACAGACACAAAGTAAAAATATTAGATAAACAGATATATAGATAGACATATAGATAAGCAGATGAATGGATGACTTGATAGACAGATAGTGTTATTTTTTTCCACTTTAATTTTTCTTACTACTTAATATCAAGAGTTTGATCTAAACTTTTTAATTTATTCCCCTTTGCTCCCAAGTCATAAGGTTAAAGGAGATCCCTGTAATTTTCCTAATCACGTGATAAAGTGTGTCATAATCTTCAACACTTTGAGATAATAAAATATATATTCATATTTTTAAAAAATTAATGTAAAGTAATAATTTTGATAAAATATGATTTTTAAAATGTAATATTTGTTAATTAAAATATTAATTTCAATTTTAATAAACTATAATTGTTTTTTGTTGTTGTTAAAATATTCTGCTGCCATGGTTTATGATAAATACTTTTATATGTCTTCGTGATTTAATAATTTATTTGTTTTTATTTTTCATTTATTTTGCCACTAAGTAATTGTATATGTTATTAAATCCATGTTTATCATGTTGATTTAGTAATTTATTTTGCTACCATACATGTTTTTTTTTCATCCTTATATTAGTTTAGACATATATTTAATGTTTTATTTGTTTTAATTTTTTAATCATGTGTAGATTCTTTCTATAGTTTTATTTATTAATTATAAAATTAATTTTAATATTTATTATGCTCAGTTTACTGTTGTTAATAGATGCTAATAATTGGGGAGGGGGTCAAATATTAATATTTTCTCAACGTTATTGTTTTTGAATTTATTTATTATTTCATTTAACATAATATTAGTAAACAGGCAAAAACTCTCCATATAGTAGTGCCACCTTGTGCTAACTAGAGTAATCAAGGTGGCACTACTATATGGAGAGTTTTTGCCTGTTTACTAACAGTTATGTGCTAGCATGAGATAGTGATCATGTGATGTTTAGTGGTTTAACATAATATTCTTAGTATTCTGATTTTAATATTTATTATCTTGGTTTATTTTGGGTCTTAAGTAGCCATATTTGCCATTGATAAAACATCTAAAATTGTATTATTTCACCATAAAGCCATGTTTTTTTAAGATTCATTTTGTAATTTGTTTTGTATTTAGTTTAATTTTGTATTGATGTTTTTTTATTATTAATTTTTTTTATATTCTCCTTACCATATTTGAGGAATTTTAATACTTCTCATAATTGAATTTGTTACTTTTATTAGTTCATGCAGTTTTTTCTATATTCTAACACTATATCTTAGAATTTTAATATTTCTCTTGTCATTGAACATTTGATGAAATTTAAAAGATGATGTGATATGTTGGACAATTTCCATCCTCTATGAATTAATGTTGAATGTATTGAAAAATTTAAACTTTATTTAAACTTTCCAAATAAAAACAACTTGTTAGTAATAACACACAATTAGACAATACAGGTGAGTAATTATACATTTCAAGTAGTATTATTCTCCACTCTTTTTCATGTGTTGCTGGCCTATATGCATAGTGACAATATTCACTTAGAAGTTGAACTCATGCCTTTAGATTCTTGAATATCGAATTTAAGGCAAATGCTCTACCAAGTAAGCTATTCTAAAATTAAAATAATTTGCTAAATTCTAAATATTGTTTTGGAATTTTTCCCTCCCATTTAACATAATATCCATTATATTTTGATTTTAATATTTGCTAATTACCATTCTTGAACAAAATACTGGAAAAAGTTTTATGCCATATTTCTATGATTTTTTTTCTTAGCGAAATGAGATTTTTTATGCAGACGAACAAAATATTGGAAAAACTTTTTTATTAATGTTTGGATATTATCTATGATTGTTTATCATTTGGTTAGGTCAGCAATAGTTTTGGGACTCCTCTTGGTGCCCAAAATTGCATAGGACGCATTCTAAATCTCACAAAACTTTTAGCTTTACACTTAGAAAGTACTTTAGTATGTGAATATTGCATCTGAATATTACATCACATCAAAGTGGAGATATGTGCTTTCAACTTAATCCAATTTTTTTATTAATAAATATGATTGGGTATGATGCTTTAAGATAGAAAAATGGGTGTTGTTGTATCATAAACTTTATTAATTTATGAATTGTAATATATATATTACTTACTACTTTTTTGTTTACCTGTATTGTTTTTGGATAGTACATAACTGAAAAATATATATTGGTACAGCATATATTATGGCTTCACTGTATAAAATTTAACTCTGAGAATTTAGATCATAGTTTAGGTTAGTAGAAATGCTACCACTACATATCAAGGCTCTTATTAAATACATTAAAGATGTAGAATTTATCATAGTCCCAAATACCATGTTTCCATGAAAGCCCTAGTTAAGATCAGTAGCCTGATAGATGGCTTTCATTTAATAGTTGAAATGTATGATAGACATATTGAATTGTAAAGTAATGAATGTATAAATAAATCATATTATTGACATTAATACTTTAAATAAATGGTAATATAAATTATATGAATTCTTTGTGTTTTCTCATTGACTATTTTCGACAAATGACAAACGTAATATCTCTCGGTACAGAGAAACAATTTACCACAATTCAGTATATCAGACAAATTATAATTTCATTTATATATATTTTAGGTTCTTATTTTATTTATATTTAATACTTAGATTTAGAATGCTTGATTTAGTTTTTGAGTTCAGCATCAAGATGAAAGAAAAATTAGTTTGATTTCTTAAATATTTTTTCTTCTTCTGAAAGACTTTATTAAAATAATGGAATCGATTTTAAAGATCAAAGTTTAGTTTAAGTTAAATCATCAATATTTCTCCTAAAGAAAAGTTTTTAAAAAGAATACCCAAGCAGGGCTATTACATGTAATTTGGAAAATGTTCAAACTTGCGTCCTTGATAACGAATGGACGTGGTTGTGTCATATATAAATCATGGTAATTCAATACGCTATAAGTTGTAATGGACATACTTAATGTGCACATGTGAAATATCGAACATTTTCTGAATTTTTGTGCATTCATTTGCGTGGACAAACTATTCTTAACTGTAATCATTTTTGTTACCACCCCTGTTTTACAAATGTTCTGTTAATACTTGATCTAATGGTAAATTTGAACGGAAAAAATTCCGATCAGCAGATGAGTGCAAAAAGAAAACTATTCTGGTGAGTGCAAGAAAGGAATTATGAGGGCTCCTGACGTAAGAATCTTACAGCTTTCTATAAAGAGAAGAAGTACTTGAATAAATGTAGATTTTTGTATATGAAAAAATAAGATCTTTCTTGAAAATAAGCCCAACAGTATCGTTTGGAGTAAAAAATAATACAAGACCCAGTCTTATATTCGGGAAACAGGGATTTCCAATTTTAGTTATTGCTTGTACTCTTAGCTTTAGTGTTAATAAATGTCTTTTCTTTTACATATATCTAGTTTTTAGGTAGGCAGAAAATATTTGCTGAAGAACTTTTCTTGAATTGTATAACTATGAATATATAAAGAAAAACGAGGTCCCCCCCCCCCCAGTATTGTGCATTTATTAATCTCTTATTTTAGCTTATTAAATATTTAGCCTCAAGCAAAAAAATATGAAGATCTTTCAAAAAAAGTTAAGAATAAAATCAATGTATAAAAAAAGTAAACTTTAATTTCTTGACTAAATATTTGTAACAAATTATTAAAAAAAAAATACAATCTCTTTTTACATAACCCAGAATTATAGTAACATTTTAAAATACGGTGATATATCTTTATTGTATTATTTAAAGCATAATAAATGAGCCGTGTTTGCATTCTTGTGCAAGAATTCATGTATCTGTGACGTACAGATAAGATGATTCAATTTAAACTTAATTATTACGATTCTATAAATTTAAATGCAAGTCACTATATTTTTGAGGATGAAATATAAATATTTACATAATGACTATTATTTTATAAATAACTTTATTGAAAAACATATGTAAGAATGATACAATTATAAATAAAATAATAGTTAACCATGTTCTTTGAGCAACCAGATAGTCTGATGTGCTCACAGGCGTTGTTTAATCCAACTTAATCAGGCTCCATGTGTTGTCAAATAAAAATCTGGATGAGATGATACTGTCCTTATGGCAAAATTCCTTCAACTTAGAAATGAATATGTCTTCAGGTTTGGGATGAAGAATGATAAACTTGTTGCGACATTTGTCCATGCAGGTGGCATAAATGATGAAGGTCGAAAGTCTTGAGGTGACATAATCCCTAGACAGGAAGCAGCTCTTGATATCGAATATTTTGTTCAGGGAAATGTGGCAGTTGTGAGCAATGAATGTTCTGATTTTGTCATATGCCAGGCAATCATTTATCATGTGGTCAAAGGTTTCAGGGGTTCTGTGGCAGTTGTGACACATAGGATCTATGTTCTTGAAGAATCTCCTGTAGTGCAGGAAATAATGACTATTTATGACAAACCACTCAGATATAAATTAATTTATATTAACTTCATGGGCTAGCATGTATTTCACTCTCATAATTGTTCTTTTATATATGGCCGTTTGACCTTTGTGTATGCTTGTTTTATTATGTGTTCTTATATGTATGTTTTTTGCCCCATGAAGAATTAAAATCATATATAAAGAAGAGCACTACAGCTGGTGGTGTGTGCTCTTTGTAATTATATGCATGTCATGTTTGCAATATATATTTGATTCTATTGTATTTATATAATTACTGTAAAATTATAATTATTTTAGAAATACTCAATCTAAAATATCTAAGACCTAGGTTCACACCTCAACAAATATGGATACTTTTAGATTCTAAGCAGGCTTAGAATTTTTTTATTTTTTAGTTAATTCAGATACTCAAATTATTAATAAGTAAATGAGTTATTATTTAAAGAGTAAATAAAAAATATATAAATTCTCTCCTCTTGATATTTATCTCACCTGGTGAATATTGTTTTTGTCACTTTTTTTCAATTGAAAATGGTTTTATCTATCTTCTTACATGTATACATGTATAGCTGCTGTAAAAGTATAATATAAACATGTATATGTGTAATAAATTGATTAATGCACCCAAGATACATTTGCAGCCAATCAAATCCTTTTAAATTTATAGTACAGTTTTATTAAATTGTGAGGCATCATCCAGTGTAAAAGTGTACTAGGCCTTTCTGCCTTAATATGTATATATATTTATGTAGATATTGTACATATTTTTAATAACCTACAATATCTATTAAAAAATAATCACATAGAAACACATCAACAATATATCCCCTTCAATTAAATTCACAATAGAATCAGAACAAGAACAAAAATGGGCATTCTTAGATATTCTTGTGACAAGACTCCCTCATGGCAAAATCAAAACTACAGTTTACTGAAAAGCTACACATACAGGAAAATACCTAGCCAATATATCCAATCACACCAGAAACACAAAACATAGAGTTACACTATCACTATGGAACAGAACAAAAGAAGTTTGTTAGAAGCCAGTGATTTGGAAAAAGGAAAGATCTATATAGAACAAACTCTTATGAAAAATGGTTATTCATCAGCTATTATTAAGAAAACTTTAAATAGACAAAAAGAACCATCAAGAGAAAAGACAATTATTGATACTATAGAGTACCCATACATTCCAAAAATAGCAGACAAATTAAGGAAAATCTGCAATCAATATAACATCAGAACAGCTTTCCAGAGCTATACCACCCTATGAGGAATTCTAACATCTACAAAGCCTAAATTTGAAATGATGAAAAGAAAAAACTGCATCTATAAAATACCATGTAAATGTGTAAGAACATGTATTGGTGAGATCAGTCATTCCATTGAAAAGTGCTTGCAAGAACACAAACTGATGATTAGAAGAAAGAAAACAAGATATATCTAAGATAGCAGAACATGTATATGTCAATTGGGAAAATACAAAAATATTGTATAGAGAAGAAAAGGTATAAGAAGCTGCTCACATGACAATGGCAAAAAATTCCATAAGCCAATCCAGTGGGCCTATACATAATGTATGAAAACCACTAATCAACTTTGCTCTTAGGAAACATAGATAAGTATATGAAACTACTACAGACTGTTGGCTTTGGAAGGAATGCTCAATTGGTTAGAGCAATACCTTAAAATTCAAAACTCAAGAATCTAAGAGCCCAGGTTCAAATCCCATGCTAATACTGTCACTGGTCAGGCCAGCAACACCTAAAGAAGAGGGGAGACTAATACCTCTCAAAATATTGTGCATATACTAACCTGTTTGGTGTGCCATTACTAACACTTGAATGTATTTGGAATATTTAAATTAAAAAAGTTAAAATTTTTCTAAAGACATTCAATATATATATATATATATATATATAAACCGGTCTGGGGATGGGGACAATCCAAGATAAAAATGATTTGAATGCCTTCTCTTGTAGTAGCATTTATCATAAATAATAAAAAAAAGCTTGTTTAGAGCTATTAGCACGCTCTTAATTTTACATATTTGTAAGTGCAAGCTATATATAAGTCATGTGACATCTGACTTGTTATTATTACTATATATATATATTAGATGATGGAAATAGTCCAACATAAAAATACAATTAGAACACCATCATCACAAACCTTCAGGAAAACACATAGAAAATAATGCTCTATTATCTCTACCCCCCCCTCCATGTTGCCAATGTCTCTGCAAACATGGGAATATAACTATCTTTCACTATTAATGAAGTTGAATCATATTACAAACTTTTTTTATTTTTATGGCAATGCATTGATATTCATTTGATCATTTTAGACAAACTTTTCCTCTTCATTAATAATAGTGCACACTTATAAATTATTATCAAATGAGTAGTTATTCAGATATTTGAAAAAAATTCTAAGGGTCTTTGTATCTTGGAAAAAAATTCCAAAGTTCAATTGGTCCAGATTCAAATTCCAGGCAAGAGACTATTAAAAACAGATTTTAGTCTTATAATGTAATAATCATAAATATAACCCATGAATTATCTCTTTGAAATACAAAATATTTGGATTTTTGATTTTTAAAAATCATCAAAGTATCATCAAGTCATCAAATTATTCTGGGTAATTTTTTTTTTTTAGTATTGCCAAATCTTTTGAACACTGAAATACTTTTAATGTACACGTCAATAAATATGCAATTGCATTGTTAAAAAATATGATTTTCAAAAAACTACTTAACTCATTACTGTCATATAATGATAACAGACAGGTTTTTTTAAATAAAAAGCTATATTAGGTTATTACATTTTAACTTACAGGTCTTAAACTTTCTGCAGTCACAACTTTGATACTAATCAATTTAGACACGTATATCAATGATTATTACTAATCATTTATTAAACTAGAGATTATCTCTAACCTAGATATAAGCTTTAAAGCCTTAATTAATAATAATTCAACTTAATCTCTCACTTAATATTCCACTTCATCACACATTTTTGAAATATGTGAATAAATTAAGTATTTCATAAGGATATTACACACAATAAAAAGATTGAAGAAGTTGACTCATTCTATGAGTTTGTCTTTAGTTTAATAAAGAATAAGGAATAACCATTAATGTATTATTGATCAGAAATGATGTATCAAAAGTTGTGAGGAGAAAAGTTTAATGCTTGTACATCAAAAATTAATAATTTGGTATTGATAAATATTGACTAAATAATAAAGATATATGTAAGAGATTAAAATCTGGACCAACTGATGAGTGCTGTTTCAGCATGAAGTGTACATCTTGGGAGAAGCATTTGTCTTTTTTCAGATACTTCGCATTTCAGTAATATATGATGAACTGGAGGTTAAAATAATAATAAGATTTATTACACCATAATTCATAAGAAGTTTAAACCTTGGAAGAACCAGAACTGGAATTATCTGAGGATCTTAAGATTTAAGATCTGAATGCTGCATCACTGCATCAAAATTGATCTGATGATCTTAAAATATAAAATCTGATACTCTGTCACTTAAATAAACCATATAGGGAAAGTCGAAGATTTAAGTATATCTTAAATTAGACATTAACTATGGTTGAAACCCAATAATATTATCAGTTATAGAACTAAGCAAAAAAAAACATTTTTTGGTACTTACATATTAGATCTACTGCCAGTGTTTGTAATAATGGCAGAATGACATACCTTTATCCAGTGGGTGGAGGAGGATTCTTGCAACAGCAAAAAGACAGCATACTGCCATTGCATATATTGCTCCCCTCCCACTATATAGCATTCTACCATCACAATCATAAGCAGCAGATCTAATCCATGAGTACCAGTTTTTTAAAGAAACAATAAAATAAAACTATTTATTTGTGAATTTTAACAACCTTTCTTAAAATAACATTGCTACCATTTTTCTTACAACTTATTATGACAATTAAACAAGCATTAACAAGTTTCATAATGCATTAGAAAGAAGCAAATTATATTCAGCACTTTCTCTATGATTTCATGCTCACATGAACAATTTTTGAAAGATTCTTTAATTTGCAACTTCAATTTTTTTTATAAGTAAGTATTTATTAAAAACTGGAAATAAAGATTTAAAATAACTTCCAAACTGTCAGGTCAAAGTTTGTATCTTTCACAAGAAAATAAATTATCAGACATGCTAGTTTTTTTTATAACAATACCAGCACAAAATAGTAGCAAACTCTTATACAGTAGTGCCATCCAGTGTAAGCCTAAATAATTAATGGTTGCAAGAAGAATTGTGCATAAAATCCTTACCTAGTATCTACTCATCCAATATCCCCAGATTAGCTTCTAGCTTGTGATTTTCATCAGTGAAGAGCCTTAGATATGAGAGCACTGCACTTAGATCTTAGAATCCTCTAGAAGCCATCTTTTACCTACTTAATTAACTGTAAAGCTATAAGCACAAGATGAAAACACAATAATATATTCAATCCAATCTCATTCATTTCCATCGATTATTAAGGTTTGCACTACTAATATGAAGACTTTGCTACTATTTTAACAGCTTATGTAAGCATAGGAAATGATTATCATGTAATATTTTAATGGTTTTATACCAATCTTGTCCATAAGATAATAATAACTGGTTTTTAAAATAACAAGGACACCAAAATGAATAGGTGCTTAACTGGGTTCAGATCTATATGACTATACTAAGCAAATGAGATTGGATTGAAAACATTATTGTGTTTTCATCTTGAGCTCATAACTTTACAGTTAATTAAGTAGGTAAAAGATGGCTCTTAAGATACAAGGTTTTTCACTAATGAAAGGCACAAGCTAGAAACTAATGTGAGGATATTGAATGAATAGACACTAGGTAGGGATTTTATGCTCAAATTTTCTTGCATCCATTAATTGTTAAAAATTGCACTGGGTGGCGCTGATGTATGGAAAGTTTGCTACTGTTTTAGATGCTTTAGTAAGCATAGGAAATGGTGATCATGTAATGTTTTAGTGGTTTTACAAAAAATACTAATATGTTAATATAGAACCACTAATGGATCATTTTAACAGTGAAGTACATTAACTAAATAAGTTATTGAATAATTTATTGCTAGGAAATTCATAAGAAATTCAAATGTGGAAGTAACAGATTGATCTGAAAAATTGTGGTTCTGAATTCTGCAATCTGCCACTGAACCACTGTACCAAATCAGCAAGCAAAATTATATTGGAAACAAAGAATCAAAAAGTACATCACTTCAGTGAAATAGATCTAAAATACTTGGCAGGGGTTTCAAGGTTAGTGAATATTGAATCTCACACTATTGCTGTAAATGATATTTAAATTTTTAAAAAAAATTGTTTAAATTATTTCAATGGTATATAATTAGCTATTTAAGAGTTCTTTCTAAAATTAATTATTTACTTTTGCTATCATGCAATATAATACAGAGAATTTTTTTGATTAACTATAGGGAAAACATTAAGTTAGTACACTGTTTTATTTACTAATTTTTACACTAATAACAAAAAAGGATCTAAAATAATTATTAAAACTAAAAAAATTAAATAAATGATAATTTTCTTTTGCAAAGCAATAATTAGATTAATAAAGTATTCTAGAAAAATCTTTACATATTGGTTTATCACTACCAAAGGTTGCTTTTTTCTCTTTTTTGGGTAATTATAATATTCACACAACTGTTCTGGACATTGATATAGAAAAGGTAGTCTATATGATTTACATTTGGCTTTTTTTTTTCATGTGTCATAGCATCAGCCGGAAAGTGAACCCACCAACCTGGGACAACTGCTTGGAAAGCAGCTCTCGCTGACTTCTCGATCACCAATGCTTGACAATTTACATTTAGCTTTTATTAACGCTTAGCATACTCGATAAACAAAAAAGACACAAGCAACCTCTCTCAAACAAATGGACTCTTTAAAGAAATATAAATATTTTTGAATATTAAATAAGCAACTTTAAATACATTAAAATATTTATCAAGTATACATAAAAGCTCAGAACACTAAAGAAGTGAGATTACTATAGATACGATAAGTTATATATCAAAAGCATTAATAAAAGCTAAATTTGAATTATATAGACTCCCTTTTCTGTCTGAATGTCTAGAACATTTACACATATTATTGTATAATTTAGTTTATTAAAAATAATAAATATATAAATTTTTTCTACAACACAGGATTTTTCATATCTGCACCTCAATATATAATATATAGGGGGGTTGAACTCAGACTTTGGCACCAATAATGGCTTTGAGCACTCCATCATCAGATTTTCAATGAAATGGATGGCTGAAGAGTTGTGGGGTGGAATGGATTGAAGCCTATTCATTAAGGTATGAAGATTGGCTATCTTAATATAAGCTGGGCATTGATTGTATATATGTGTGAAGTTGATAATCTGGACCAACTGATGAGTGCTAGTTTAGCATGAAATACGTTTATTGATGATTATTTATATTTTCAACATGTGTGTGATCAAGTGTGTCAGCAGTATGAAATAGCTTGGATAGTTGAGGGTCATGTGAAAGTCTGAGTTCAAACTCCCTATATATTAAAATAATAAGGACAAATGCACCACATAATTTTGAAAGCCAGATAGTTATTAAATATATGCAGTTAATAAAATCATTTGGAGATATCAAGAACATGAACTCATGATTGAATAATAGTCAAAATCCTGATAAACTAATATCAATGTTACAAGTCTATTTATTTATTCTATTAAAGTTTTATTTAATTTTTTTTATTGAACATTATTTAATAATCATTATAATAAATTATTTTTATTCAATCTATAATTATATTAGAAATTAAAGGAAGAAAAAAAAATCTTTGCAGATAACGAACAAACGTGAACAAAATTTTATTTGTTGGTCATTGGCTTGATAAAGTAAAGCAAACCCTAAACTTACTTTATATTAGAGTTTAAAAATTGTTAATTTTTTTTATTAGTCTAGACTAGAACCCAGACCATGATTTAACCAATAGATGTGTAATAATTATGATATCAGGTCCTGTAAAAAAAGACAATATGCAATTTAGGCAAAGTAAAATTTAGGAAAATATTTTCATGCTTCAATTAATTCTATATATTTTTTACATAACCAACACATACAAACTACAAATTATCATGTAATATTAGGGTTGACATGGACATGAAGCTATTTTTAACTAAAGGGCCAAACATGGTGCTGTTGTAGAAACATTTAATCTCAATATTTACTTTATACCAATTATTATTAGATTCACAATAGACATGACACATTTTAGTTTGTAAATACCTGGAAAATAAAATATGTTGGCTCATATTCAACAGATCTTGCCAAATAAAATTCTATTTATTTACTCTCAGAACACCATCAAGTACTTTAACATATAAATTATAGATTTTGTTACTACCATTTTAAATTGTGAATTTTTGGCAAGCATCAAATAAATGCAAAGTAGAAAATATATCAAATTAGATAGGCTAAACTTATTATTGTCAAAGAATAGATTAAGCAAATATATTCACCATATCTGAATGGAAATATGTACCATTACAAAATTGAAAATGTAAAATTAGATTTAACATATTTGACAGTTGATTTCCATTCAAGTATATCTACAAACTACTTTTTATGCATAATAAGCATTAGTCATGCCAAATTTATCAAAAGTAGACAGGTTTGTTTTTTTTGTTAGACACCTAAATAATGTAAAAATAAAAATCCAACATGGGTAATATGTTTTCTTCTTTTTCCTTTTCCTATGTATTGATTTCTACTTTAACATATCATACCATTTACAACTTTCTTAAATACTTTATCAATACTATGTATTTATATCAAAACTAACAGTTTCAACTATCCTGCAGTCATCATCAGAACTCTTTACAATCCTATTTCTAAAAACCTAATAGAAATAGGATTGTAAAAAGCTCTGATGATGACTGCAGGACAGTTGAAACTGTTAGTTTTGATATAAATAAATAGTATTGATAAAGTGTTTACAAAAGTTGTAAATGATATGATATATGTAATATATGAGTTTAATGCCTAAAAACAAATTCTCTACAGTTCCAAATATGTATGGATTCTATTCATCAAAATTATTTAGTTAAAAAAGAATATTTATTTAACATTGAAATAACTATGAATAATTACTTCAAAGAAATAATAAAAAGTTAACTCTTTAGTAAGAATATTTGTAAATCTTATCCATTGATGGAAAGATATTTTTACAATACAATGCCTTTTTCTATTTGAACAAAAAAGGCAATATAGCAATTAATTGCTATACATACATTGTAACATTAAGGTTTCCATAGAGAATTGTGCATGTGTATAATGTGAATATATTTATAAATATATATATTTTATTTTCTTCCAATAAAATAATCTATATATTAGATGTGGTGAATAATTTAATATGTTAGATTTTAGCTATAGAACTGTTGTTATAGGCTATTTTTTTTAGGTAAGTCTAAATAAAAAGAAGTTTAATTAATTTTAAAATATCAGTTCAAGTTAATTTTGTAATTTTATATGTTTTAAATTCATAGATATAACATTTCTATTAATGTATAGTTCATTCTTAGTTTAAAATATAATTACACACTAGGTATAGTTTTTTAAAAAAAGTAATACTTGATTGAATACAAGTATAATTTATATACTTGGAGTTTTAAATGTAATTATATAAGAGATTTGAACACAAATTTCAATCTCCCTTCAGTTTATCCACTCTATCTCATACAACCAATACACCCCACCACATATGATAAAGATATATGATCTTAAGATATCAAATACTGAAGCTTTAATAGACAGGTTTCACCATCCATACTATTGAAAATCTGATGATGGAATGCCCAAATCTCTTATTGCTGCCAAAATTGTTGTCATGCTCATGTTGACTTTAAGTCACTCTGACCACTCATGTATAGGACCTTAATTATTTAAATACACAGAAGAGTGACCTGCAAGATCTAGGTTGAATATGTAATATTTGCTTGAAGATGAAATTATATAAAGTATTTAAACACGGATTTGCAAGCCCCCTTCAGTTATCCACTCTATCTCATACAAAAATGATCTCTAATATTTATTTACATCTTTTGGTTTTATGAGATAGAGTAGATACCTGAAAGGAGCTTAAAAGTCTGTGTTCAAATCTCTTATATAACTACAAAAAAATAAGTAAATTACATTAAAACAAACATATTTGATAATATTTCCATAGTATTTTATAATACAAATATAGAATTACATTTTATTTAAACATTTCTAATTAACATTTTCAATCTCACAATATGTGTGTGGGTATAGTAGTTATTTTGGCCGAGAGAAGTTTAAACAATATTGATTATAATTAAAGTTCATTGTTTAAAAGATTTAATATTTAATAATATTTGAACTGCAACATTGTTATTAAAATTTTATTATTCTTTAAAATATTGTATTAAGTTTTGAAAACTTCTTAAAAAAATTAAATGAATATATTATTATTGTAATATTTAATTTATTGTTAAATAATAAATGGTATTTAAATGTAATATTAATTTATTATGTCTAGAAACACAGACATTGTTAAAAAAAACTATTATTAGAATATTTGCCTTGACGACTAATGAAGGTCATATCATTTATAATGCCCCAAATCTGTCAATCATTGATTTCATTGAGATCACATGACTTGTCTTATAAATATAGCTTACCACATGTTGAAAATTATTTCATTTATTCATTCTACTTTTCTATCTACTTACCTACTTAATTAATTAGCTAATGAATTCGTTTGTTAATTTATCAATTAATCTACTGTACCTATAAAATAATGGAAGGCTAGAATTGTCTGCTGAGGGCCTCTGAAAAACGCCCTATTCATCTTACTACAATATATATGCTAAGTATACAAAATGAGGATACTCTAACAATTTGCTTTACTGAAGAAAGGAAATGGCAAATTATAACATTGATTTGCTAATGCCAGAAAAAGTATATATGTAAAAATTGGATTATTATAAACTATATCAACTATAAATTCACTGTTGTACTCATGCTTGAATTTAAAATGAACGTTATTGCTGATATTTTTGATACTAGAAATTATGTTTAATTTTGTAAATAATTTATTAAGTCTTAATCCCATAATTAGTTATAAATTTTATTGTGATGTGATATTATAATATTAGTTACAACTTTATGCTTTGTCATGCTAAATTTTTGGCTATAACAAAAATTTGAACTATATGCTGACCTGATGAATATTTAAATAAGTTAACAAAAGTAGTTCTAATTTTTTAAAATTATGGATATCTGAGATATATGTCTTTTTTTTATTATGATTTATTTTGATCATAATATACTTTCGTAATTTCAAAAAAGAAAGATTAATGCATTCTCAGGAATTGTGTTTTGTTTACTAAGAATAATATGAAAACTTAGCTCTTATTTTGCATTTATTTCAAAGTGCAATATGTTTGCTTAAGTGTATTTTATTGCATTGGAATATTCTGCTGTGTTATATAAAGAAATAATGTACTCTAACTTCGTATTGCTTCATATTGTATTAATGCGCTATTTGCACGCCTTGAAATTTAAAGAATGGCTTATCCAATTGTGATCTTTGAACATTAAGGATATTTTAAATAAAATATTCTGTATTATAATGGAATGGTTATTTGAATTGACTCATTCTAAAGTGTGTTTTAGAATAAGTGACCTAAAAACTTATAAACTGTCTAGGAGTGGTAAAAAAAAAATTCTTTTTATGCATAAATTTATCTACAAGTTTTATTTTTTATGCTTATAATATTTTTGCTGATAACTTATTTATTATTTATAGGTATCATATATGGATATTGAAGCTCTCAAAACATTTGTGTTATTGTATCAATGAAGATAATATGAACATTTTGTATAGGATTGTTTAATAAATAATATGGATGAATGGATGTGCATTTAGAGGTGATATATTATTTTTGACAAAATTATTGATTTATAATGCATATGCATACTTATTTTATTGTTAATATAATGTGTTTTATCAGTCTTTCATATTGTACTGGTCAGTTTAGATAACACTCACATTTTATATCTCTTTGAACTCCTTTATCATTTCTACACAGTACATATTATTATTACACACAAACTCCTTTTGTACAGCCTGTTTGCTTATGGAGATTTAAATGAGAAACCCAGATAAATTATACCTGGGTCTCATTTTATGCGGATTATTTTAATGCAATTTTGAAGTTATGTGATTCATGTTTCTTCTTAATATCTTTCATATTTCACTATATTTATTAGATATCAAGAAATTTAAATTATTAATAACTTATTTTGACTTGAAATACTTTTTTTTTTCAAAAATATAATGTTATATTAGCAGCTAACGTGAATATGGCCTGAAGCTGTATTTAGAATTTTAGCTTCTGTGTAAATAACCTATTTATACTAATGAGTATACTTACATATAAAAATATCGCAATAAATATTCAAAAAATTTAAACATTTAAACTGTATTTTGTTATATATAACAGAAATAAATAATCTTTTAGATTTTTAAAATAAAAAATGAAGATTTTATAAACTGAAAATAATCTTTCTAATGATAATGTATAATCTTTTTGTTTTGATTGCGGTCTCATTTTTTTAATATAAAAACAGAAAATCATTAACACAGCAGAAGACTGAAAGTGCCACTAGTTGTACATTACATAATGAATAAAATAAAGTGGCTAACAGGTTTTTCTGGGCATAATTGCTGAGAGATTCTTGATTTCATTTAAGGAGAAGCCACAATACATCACATCACATCGAATCTGATTTCTTACAAGTTTACAAATGAACACTAGCAGTAATGATTAAAATATGTATGAAAAAATGTAAAATTAAATACTGTAGTTATAAAAAAAGTTTGACTTGTATTAATTTTTTTCAAATATTTGAAATTTTTGGTTGTCGTTGAATAGCTACTATATCCCACTTGATGGCACAGTTTTCACGCTTAAACTATAAAATATGAACATTCCCGGGCCATTAATTATGATCATTTTTGATGTGTTTTTTGTAATGCGAAAATAAAAACAAAAGAAAAGCGTCTTTTTTAAATATTATTTAATTTTAATTATTATTTTTTATTAACATTTACAAATTAAATGATAAGCATTTATTTTATAACGTCTTGCGTGCGATTATAATTATGATAGAATGACAGCCTGTTAAGCTAATTGTGCAGACGCTGTGAGAATGTTATTAATAAATGAATACCTTCAAACAACCACATGATATAGTATTTATATAAGAGTAACTTTTTACTCTTATATAAATACTATATCATGTGGCTGTCATTCTATCGTAAATTAAATGATAATAATAAATGTAACATAAAATAAACAAATTACAATTTGATTCGTCTTTTTTAGTTTGCTTTTTATTACAAAAATCAATTTTCTATCGGAGATTTTTTTACTGGGGTTACGGTTTTTTTTTTGTTTGTTGTTTACCGCTATTTTTTATTTCAAATAGAATGACAACTAAAAGTAAAAGTTGTTACGGTTAGGTTTAGGGTTAGTTTTAGGGTTAGGTTTAGTTTTAGAGTTAGTTTTAGGGTTAGGGTTATTTTTCTGTTGTTTGTAATGCTAAAATAAAAAATAACAAAATCGTATTTTTGTAAATATTTTTTTTACTAACATCTATAAAATAAATAATAACTATAAACGTAAACTATATTCAACAAAGTATAACAGTAGTCGGAGAAAAGAAAGAAACTAAAACTTTTTTAAACAACGACAAATATATATAATAAAATGTTTATAATATATGTTTTTTATGACATTTAAAAAAAACTGTGTACAATTGTACTTTTCTTACAGGATATTTTTGTGTTAACGTTCTTTTTTATTTCAAAAATATACACACGTTACAACTTCTTTGTCTCATGGAATGTTACAAACAGTACGTTACTTGACTCGTTACCTAATTCCACTTTAAACATATATCTCGTCGACATTTACTACTTAAAACTTCAATACACTACGGTGTAAAAAGTCTGTTAATTATTACTTTACAAAATCTGAACATTTCAATACTTTAAAATAACAAAAAATCCAATGAAAACATTTTCATCCAATTCAAAAAAACACACCCTCTCCCCAAGCCATAATCATTTTATAAACTGTGCAAATTTGGAAAATGTATTTGCTGTGTAAAACATACATGCTGTACTGCGATGCGATGTAGCGGCCTGCAATCTGTAGCACAAGAAAAAATTTGTATTATAGAAAATGCGGGTTCGAACATGTTCGGCTGCAGAAACGGCATTTTTATGTGTTTTAGCATGAAAACAGCCCCATCCAGTGGGATATGGGGGCTCTTCGACGAGTACCAAATTTTTTATTAGTCATACGTTATTTGCTTATTTTTTTTTATGCGAATTTTAAAGTAATTGTTCCTTGTTGCTTTGCTTTTATGTGAATTCTGAAAAATACAGAACCTATTCCCCATTTTTCAAGGTAAGTTAAGTCTATTTTTGTGCAATTTTTTTTAATGTAAGTTTTCTGTGGAACCTATCTACCACGTAAAACGAGACCCAGGTGTACTTAAAACTACTGTTGTCACATATCTTTACTTTACTAATGGAATTTATTATAAATGAATAAGCAAACTCATAAATAAATTATCTAACTAAGATAATAATTTAATAAGTATGTGTATTTAAGCCATCAAATTAACAATACAATATCTGGGGTTAATAATAATAATAAAAGCAATATGGACTACGGATTTGTTTTACAATACTGTTTAATATAATTAAATAACTGGTTAACATAATAGAGCTACTTTCTTTACTAGTTTCTTATATTTGGAAAACATTATACAACATTAATTAAATGCTTTGTTCAATATAGGTGGGGAAGATCTATGTGCCAATGAGGTAATGATTTTAAACTATATATAACTCATTACTATTAGAATCACTAATTTATTACTAATAAAATTAATATTTTATAAACACAAAATAATATCTTTCACAAATGAATATTTGATTTATATGTCTACAATATGGTCTTTTAATTATATAATGCCTTAACCTGAAACGACTAACAAATAAATTAATAATTAAAAACATGGGTTTTTTATAACACATTTTGTATAAAATATTGCTTACGTTTAGGAATTCGCTGTTAAAAGGGAATCACTATAAATCAAGTGGATTACTGACATTAAAAGGAATAACTAAACAAATAATAATAAATCACTTTGATTTTGATATATCTCACTTCGCCACAACTTAGAGGCAACTTTAAAAGGAATATAGATCTTGAGAATGAAAGCAGTACTGACATAGCAAAAATAAAACATTGATAAGATTGATGAAAATTTTGCCATTATGTTTGAAAAACAAAATGATCACTCTGTGTTTTCACAGATCACAACCTGGAAAGAGAAGTTCCTCAGACATAAGGAGAAATTGAGCCTTACTGTCCGACTATGAGGATCCTGAAGAATTGAAATCTGCATTATTAGCTTAGATTTCCTAAAATACATATATTAAAATAATAGCAAGTTCATTGAACTTAGAATAATTTGCTTATGTCAGCAATGCCTATATTAATGGAGTAGACACTTTATTCATGTCCATTATTTAAATTAAATAATAAATAAAATAATTGCTGAAGCGTAGCGACTTGAACTTTTTCAAAATCAAATTGGAATAAAACAATGACAACTATAATGTCGTACTAAATAACAATAAAAGTGATTACTCCCTTTTATTTAGAGATTTCCCAAACATAAAATTTAAAACACTCTTTAATATCTTGTCAAAGCACACTAAAATCTATTGCAATAAATATTAATTTTTTTTAGTGCTCTAATAATAAAATACCAACACACAATATTCATTTTATTGACAGATCGCCATTATGAAGTATAGGTATTATTGGATTAGATTTAATACAGATCCAAAATTCCTCACTGACAAAAGCCACAAGCTAAAAACTACCCTGGGAATTTTGGATGAGTAGACACTAGATAGGGATTTTGTGCACAAAGGCTTCTTGCATCCATTGATTACTCTGGCTTGCACTGAGTGGTGCCACTGTATCACTGAGTGGTGTCACTGTATGGAAAATTTTGCCTCTGTGTAAATTCTTCAAGATGTGATCTCTCTTTTTAATAAGTTTCATTTTTTCCTTACTTCAGAAATTAAATTCCTACCCATTCCAAGATGATGTTTTACACTTTTGAGACTTTTATAAAATGGTTCAAATAAGAGTTAATAATGATATAAAAAATATATATTTGTGAATTTGTAAAAAAAAAAAAAAGCTGGATTTTTATATATTTTCATATTCTTTCTTTTATTCATATACTGTCCTGTTTCTGTAGCTTTTGTTGCAGTTTTTAATAGTGCATCAGTTATCTTTCTATTGATTTTATTCACATCTGAACCATCTTTAAAATCTTTTAATATTTTAAACAATTTACAAATTCTAATTTAAATTTATTGGAATGTTTCTGAAGGTCAGGAATATTAACTCTGAATACTGTTTTTCTTAATAATTTTTGTCTCTCTAACACATAACTTTCATTTTACTAATTAATGATCACTTCCTGCTTGGATTTATTAAAAACATTATAATCTTGAAATACATATTTTCTGTTAACAAAATATGATCGAATTCAGCCATACCTTCATTTAGATGCTTCCATGTTTATTTCTGTTTAGCATTTTTTTTTTTCAAAGAAAGAATTCATAATATTCTACAAACTCCACAAATATATATCCTCTTGCATTTCTATCATCATGATCAAATTTACCAATATTAGCATTAAAGTCTCCTGTGATAATTTTTAAAATGTTATTTGACTTCCTACTTCTTTATCACAATGAGAACTTATTGGGGTTTAAATCTGAATTGTCTGTCTTTGGTATTTTCCATTAAGATAAATAACTAATTTTTCCACTCTGTCTGATAGACCAACAATCTCTATAATGTTGTTCTTCTACATTTTATTTATAATGAATCTAACTCCATTAGTTGCTTTCAATATTTGTATCTTTGTGGTAAAGCACATGTCCATTATTTAAGTCAATTTTCTCTTCACCTTTCTTTTTAATTTCATAAAGTTCTACAATGCCCCATTTAATATTAATCTGTTCTTTTTCTAAACAGGCAATATTCATTCATTTGAAAGTGATCTGCCATTGTAAGTACCTAAATAAAAAATTGTTATCAAATGGCAGCCAATCAGGGAATTCTTAGAACCATCTGCCTTTATCTCCCAACCATTGTCTTGGCTGGTAACTTTACAGCATCTTTGAAACAAGAATCATAATTTAGTTTATTTTGTTATGGTTGTAAGTATCTATTTAAAAAAGTTAATTTACACACAAATTTATCTCATTTTCAAGAAAACTCAACTGATATTTTATTATCAGATAAATGAGAATAAAGTCCATTCTGATCTTAAACTCGGAAGTGATAAGCAAATAAACTCTCCAACACTGCTTTATGCGCATTGGTAAGCAGCTCGTTCACGTTTGAATAATATGTGAATAATCATATAATAATAACATCTGGGGTAGAAAGGAGTGGAGTGGGCAATAGGAATTTGCTCTGCTTGATTCTTCAAGATCTCAAAGAGGAACCAAAGGATCTCCTTTTAGTTAATAGAAAACTTCTTTTGACCAATTCTTTTATATAAAATAAATACTTACTATACCAAAAACAGTTATATAAAATTACACATGTGCAAATTTGTGAATTGTTATAAGATTTATAGAGTTTGCAAAAGAGTTTTATTATTATAATTTGATTACCCAGACAGTGAGTTTAATCTTTCTTTCCTTCTGCTTTAGCAGAACAAAGTTAGGTTTCAAAAATTACTTTCTTAAAACAATTTTTTGATATAAATATATGAAATCACTTTATTGATAGATATTATATGTCTTCCCAAACATGATACCATTCAATTATGGGTACTTTACTTGTTAAATACAATCGTTCTTAGGTTCAGTTACAACTTGGATAAATGAGTCTTGAAAACCAGCACCTTGTTGAACTTGTATGCTTGCTTCCTGGATTAAAAAGCAAAAACATTACATAAATCCAAAATAATATCCATTCACTTATATTTTTATCCGTGTATGGGATAGCAAAGTGAAAGATTACAGACCCAACAGCAAATAGTTCCTGAATCTAAGCTGAACTTATCACTTCCGGTGGTTGAATGTTATATGACTTTCCAAATAGTTAATTCAATACAGAGAGCGTACCAATAGCTCAAACAAACCCTTAATTAATAAAATATTTAAAATCTCTATCCAGAACACTCTCATCTCCAGACCAACTAAATATCTAATTCTTTTTTAATTCTAGCATTCAATATTTAGAATTCAAACCCTAAGACTTAATGATATCCATACATGTACTGTCGCTCTTTAATATTAATATGTAGTTTATTTTGAATAAATCCTCTAATTTAAAACTAAAATATTAACAATCTTATATTATTTTATTAAATTTTAAAAAAGTTATTTAAATAAAAGGAAATAAGAAATGGTTGACTTCACTAATTCAATTATTAACAATTATTTTTATTATATATTAGAAAACTATAAAACAATATAGCCATAAAAAGAAAAGAAAGAAAATAAAGCTTTAGGCTTAATTATATCTTTTTTTTTTTTGCGGATATTTCTTAGCATTACTCATAGAAATTTATTTTTTAAAATTTAAGTGCTCGTTCTTTTCCTATAAAAAGCCATTGTGATATAGTTTGGACATTTATTGTTTATTTTGTTCTAATACATCATGAAAACCATTGTTTTTATTTCCGTTTTTAGCTTTGTTGCTGTGTTATGTACATGCGTAAGTGCGTCAATATACTATTTATAGCTTATAAGTAATTATTATTATATTTGTAGTATATTTTTAATATATAGTTTACTGTAATAATTATTTCAAGCTTTCAGATTATATATATGCTTTATACATTCGTTATTTATCATTATATGTTATTTGATGTTTAAAATTAAATTATTGTTTAAATTTTATTTATAAATCTTATTGAAGTTTTACTTTTATTTAGGAAATTCTAAAATAATAAGTTCTGTTTTTTAAAATAAAAATCTTAATCTTAAAAGGCAAATTTTTTATAATAATTTGTTTGTATTTGTATGAAATTATGGGTAGAAACCAAAATTAAATATTTCATTATATTAATATATAAGTTTCAGTTTTGCTGCCTGATTATATTTTAGGGTTGATTAGTTATCTCAACCAGTGTACATATAATTTTGTTATTTTAATAAATATTATTAATTAACTCTACTCTGCCAATTACACCGGAATAAGAGCATCTTCTTCTTCTTCTTCTTCTTTTTTTTTTTGAGTTGTAGAATAAGATATTGGATTATCAAAGGCTAAGTCCTGTCCATTATAGTCATTTATGTTTCTTTCTCTTAACTCTTTCTCTTATTCCCTATTTTTTATTCATCTTACTGACTTGGTTAGTTATTTTATATGCAATAATTTATAACCACTTAATCATGAGATTCTCATACCATTTATTAACTCTAAAAATGCACACACAATCCCATCTTTTAATTACATATACAGCATTTGTGATTCTAATCTTTTCTTCTTTTTTAAAAATATCGCTTTGTTTTCTAATATTTTTTTTTTCTCATGTGTCATAGCATCAGCCGGGAAGCGAACCCGCTAACCTGAGACAACTGCTTGTAAAGCAGCTGTCGCTGACCTCTCGACCACCAATGCTTGACTTTTTAATATTATTTTTCTACTTCTGGAGTTAGAATGTTCATAATCTTTTACAAGTAGATATTAATGATAATGATGTATTCCAGAGATCTTGATTGGTCACATGACAGTATAAAAGCTAGGTAAGTAGTCAATATAATATAATCAAATACGTATATCAAAAGTTTAAATTTAACAAAAAGAAAACTCCGAAATATCTCGAGTAGTAAGAGCTTCAGTAGTAATTTGTAACAGATATATATTTAAGGATAACATTAGGTTGATCAGTATTTATAATAAAATATATACTCTACAATGTATATATATATCTCACATATTATTATTTATTTATATCATTATTATAATGTAAAATCAACAAAATATTGTGTAATGTAATTTAATGAATATTTTAACATAAGAATACAATATGAAGGAATATGTGATAATACTAGAAGGAACTTATGATTATTTGACATACAGACAAACAAAAAGAAAGTAAAAATAAATAAAAATTTGGACTATAGATGTAGCATGTGGGGATATAAAAAAGAAAGTATTAGGCATTAAATTTTGGAGTGTAAGATGTTGAAAATGAATCAGAATAACTTGTATGAAGAGTGGAAAAATGGAGAAGGTGAAAAGGGTGAAGGGAATAGTATAAAAATAGTGTGTTAGAATTAGCATCTCTTACTAACAGAAAAAAAAAAGAAATCTATCATTGTTGAAGGACTGATTTAATGATTGTAGATTGAAAATAGTTAATAGTGAGAAAATAGTAGATAGGTTTGCTGTAATTTATAACATTTTCTAGAAAGAGGAAATTTTTGCCTCTATTCCATATGTTCTATGCTCAGAAACTTCTAACTTCATCTATGTAAAAGCCATTTTATATCATATCATTATGTTATTCCAAAGACTAATTTCTGAATATTTGATTTTTATTCAGAATTTAAAATATGAAAATTAATATTACACATTGCCTAGGATTAATGTCCTGGGTTGCAAATTTTTTTATTTGCCTTACCTAAATCATATGAACATTTTGATCATTTTTTTTATTAAGGTTGCTATCTAATCTTAATAATTAATAATATATGATTTATTTATGATTATTAATTCATTGAGTCAGATGCATTGGAAAATTTCTGAAAAATAAAATTGAATATAAATATAGGAGTTTGAAAATAGATTAACAATTGGATTTCAAAAAGAAAATCAAGCTATTCTTCTTCTATATATAGATATTAGAAAGGCATTTGATGTTATCCCTTTCAAGTAACTGAAAATCTCTGATAAATGTAACTTTTATTAAAGCAGTTAAGAAATTATAGTAATTCTATATACAAAAATACAAATAAGAAATATGACTTGGGGTGATATAAAAATAACCAAGGGTCTCAAGCAAGAATATTGTATATCATCTACATTACTTAGAATATATGGAAAAAGAAAAGCAAAAAATAGTGAATTTCTCTATACATTAATAAGATATTTTATACATTGAGTATGTTTGAATTGATTAAATCATTTTGGTCAGGATCAGAATAATTTGCATTATATGGTCTGAAATTCAATAAAGAACTTAGAATCAGGACCTAAAAATAAATATAACAAAAACAATAAATGTATTGGAAGAACATAATTATATATAATATTAGAAGATAGACAATGGATTATGAAAAGTATGGAATATAAGTATCTAGGCATGAAAATCAAGTAAGAAATGTACTAAATAGAAAAACTGTAGCAATGTCAAAGAATATATCTTGGAATGAGAATATGTCAAAAATCAATAACAATATATGATACAATAATGGAAAATATCATTACATACAGAATTAAAAGTTACCTGGAAGATTAATAAGAGAATAGAAAAGAAATTGTCATTGTTAGTGGTGAAGATCTGCCTGCAAGAAAGTCAAGGAGAGAATGGATATGCAATAAAAAAAATTAACAAATAATGAATGGAATAAGAACAACACAATTGAAATGGTATAAATATCAGGAAAAAATAACCAAGACAAATAATAAAGTGGATCCCACTGGGCAAAAGATAGAAAAAGGACTTCCAAAAAGAATTGGGAATATGGAATAGATAGAGAAATTAGAGAAAACAAATTTGTTAGAAGATTTATGGATTGAAATGTCATAGAGCATTAAAAATTGATTTAAAAAAGACTTTGGTTTCTACTGAAGAAAAAGTTTTTTTTTTTAATTTCCATAAATTAATTTATCTATTATATTATTCTGCTAAATTATTGTTTTGGTAATTATTTTATTAAACCATTTTCTAAATTAGAATTTTTATAATTTTGAAATTATCATTCAATAATTTTCATGTTTACAAATTGTTTATAAATATTTGTATTTCTTAAATTCATCTAGCTGTATGTAAGCAATTACTTTATTGGCTGATATTAAAGATTGACTTACTTTAATTTTTTTGTAAGCAATTATTTTATTGGCTGATATTAAAGATTGATTTGCTTTGATTTTTTTTTTGTTTGGTTTTTCTAAATTTCTATTATATCATGTTTTTCTAATAATTTAATTTTTCTATTATTTATATTACAATGAAGATTTTCATTGCTAAAAGATGTGAAGATATTTTTCATGTGATATATGTATATATTTGTCTGCTTGTAGGTATATAATAAGCCTGTGTGTTTCAGTTATTTCATAATAGAGATGTCTGCCCATCCCTTGTATATGTATTAAATGGATTATGTTCTGTACATGAGGGATGAGATTGACCTTAGGTCAACATGGGTGTCACAAGAATCTCAGCCCAGGATGGCCTTTGAGCATTCCATCATCAGATTTTCAATTGGATGGATGGTTGAAGAGTTGGAGTATGGAATATATTGAAGCCTGCCCATTAAATTATAAGGTTTGGCTATCTTAATATATATCTGAGCACTTATAGCATATATGTGTAGAGATGGTAATCTGGACCAACTGATGATTGCTGGTTTAGCATGAAATACATTGTAACGATCGAAATGAAAGTGAAGATCGAATCTAACTGCAATCTATGATATATGCACTACCAGGGTGCCATCTAGGCATTTGAGTCTAGAAAAATTTATAAAGTAGGCAGATACGTGCTGTTAAGATTCCACTTTATTTAAATATTCAGATTGTTAGCCCAAGTCACTAGCTCAGTGGAACAGCAGAGATTATAAAATATAACTTTATATCTTAAATATAAAAAAATAAAAGCCACTGCCAGAAATTAACACATAAAAATATTTATTTACGCACATATAAAATCATTCTAATTTGAGGAATAAGTTTAACATTTTAGATTTTTATATTAATCTTTAAATTTACATTTAACTAGATTGCAATAATGAGTTTAATATTTATTTAGTGAGTCGAGTATGAATAGACTATATAGATTGTATTTGAAAAGAAAAATGTTCTATCCCTTATTTCACCTTAGGCCAAAAAGTTCGCAGTCAAACCGGCGCCAATCCATCTGATACATTTATGTATTCAATGTAGCATGAAAATACGACAACACAAAATACTATACTGTCAGGAATGTACATCTGAACAGTAAGTAGAGTTAGAGAAGACATTGTCTCTCCACCAACAGGAATGCTACATCTGTTGGCGAGTAGAACAATAAACAAAAAACTCCATAGGAATGAACTGCGGTCCTTTGCCGACTTACAAACCCATCCATAGGCAAACAGAAGGTGTGTGGCATATATATGCAATCCTGCCCATAGCGGATCTCATACTACATCTACTAATTACACAAATATATCCAATCCATTGAGCTAATTCAACTACGAAACGAATAACCTAAGATTACCCTCCCTTAAACTATATATAACTTTACAAATCTATACAGCCATTCACGCCCGACTTAAATTTAACATTTATTATGTTCGCACAGATGAATTTTATAAAATTTGTTTTAAAATGTTGAGTATAGATCGGCTGCACAGATTCCACGGTTAAAAACATTCCAAAATAAACATAACCGATCAAAATACAAAGTCATCGATAATGTCAATTGCATAGGGAATACAAAAAAACCCAATAGCATTCATCATAAGATGCCGCAGTGACATGATGACTTATATATTCCAATCGACTATGAAACAGCAACATAATTAACCGCTAACGAATCTATGCAACGTCTATACCCAACTTTAAATTTCATGCATTTAAATAATTTATACGATAAGTATTAATACAAATAAAAAATAATAAAATGGAAATGATGTTTATCAATGCAAAACATATAAATTTAAACATTTTCAATTGATTTTAAACTTAAAAGTCAGATAGAAGTTCATAAGCTTGAACGAAAGTTCTTAATTATTTTTAAATTTTAGAGTTCATGTCAATAGCTTACAGTAGAAGAATCACTGCTCTTGATGTAAATTTCCACGGAGTCTTTATTTGAAAACCCGGTCAGATGTTCCGGAGGTAGCATTAGCTGGTTCATTTTGGTATCACAGTCAGTTCATTTTTAAAATAGAGAGAGAGTGTGATATGTGCGTCCTATCACGACCCTCAAAAACAAGCCGGAAAAACTGTCAGGAAAACTGTATTTCTCCTTTTATAGTATCCACACAGATTCAACCAACAAAACGTCACTAATCCATCCTTTTCATTCGGGTCCGGGCTGAGGCTTGGTGCTTCCATTGGTCAAGCTAATTTCTCTTTATTCTCTTATCTAACTTTTCATCTGACCTTTTAATTACACAGCTTTTGGATAATTAATAAACAATCATTTCCATTTACAGATTACAGGAATTAATTAATACCTGTTTTTATTTTAACTTACGTTATTTCTTTATTAAAATATTTCTATATTTAAATCTTTTATTTTTTTATCAAAAAAGTACGTTCAAATACTTTTTTTATTTATAAAAAAAATTTTTTTAAAGTTTTGCATCTGTGCGAATATAATATATACGTTATACGTTTAACAAACATTTTAATTTTAGCGTTTAGTTTTTTTTTTTTTAATACATTTATTTTTATTTGCGAACTTAAAAGTTTTTATTTCAATTTAATGTAACGACATATTTATATATCGTTACATATCAGTAAACTTCCTCAAAAAAAATAAAAACATTAAAAAAAAAAAGAATTTACTTAGTGTTAGTAATTACGTTACACAAATTTGTTATATATGAAATTTCAAAAGGACAAAACTTTTTTTTTTAAAAGACAAAACAGTAATTACAAATATAATGATAAAAAAAAAATGTTGACTGATGATTCCTTACTACCAGCTAAATTTCTGCCCCCTCCCTTCCAAGTTTCTTTTCTTCTACTTTTAAGTATTATTTAGGCAAGTTAAACGATTAGATTTTAAACAAGACTTTTTTTTAAAAAAAAAAATTATGATTTATATTTATTAATTACGTTTTATTTATTACTTTTTATTCCTCGTATTTATCTTTACATATGCGCAATTTTTCTTACTGGCAGTACCTTTAAGACAAAATTTCAAACTGTAACTCCACGTCAATACAACAAATATATTTATACTAATTTCAGAAAAAATATTACGGGCATGATTCACTTTTAAAATTCTCAGGGCACTCGTGTTTATTAAAGATCGGCCCAAGTTGGGTAGCCAGTTGTAACGATCGGAAAGAAAGTGAAGATCGAATCTAACCGCAATCTGCACTACCAGGGCGCCATCTAGGCATTTGAGCCTAGAAAAATTTATAAAGTAGGCAGATATGCGCTGTTAAGATTCCACTTTATTTAAATATTCAGATCGTTAGCCCAAGTCACTAGCTCAGTGGAACAGCAGAGATTATAAAATATAACTTTATATCTTAAATATAAAAAAAATAAAAGCCACTGCCAGAAATTAACACATAAAAATATTTATTTACGCACATATAAAATCATTCTAATTTGAGGAATAAGTTTAACATTTTAGATTTTTATATTAATCTTTAAATTTACATTTAAATAGATTGCAATAATGAGTTTAATATTTATTTAGTGAGTCGAGTATGAATAGACTATATAGATTGTATTTGAAAAGAAAAATATTCTATCCCTTATTTAACCTTAGGCCAAAAAGTTCGCAGTCAAACTGGCGCCAATCCATCTGATACATTTATGTATTCAATGTAGCATGAAAATACGACAACACAAAATACTATACTGTCAGGAATGTACATCTGAACAGTAAGTAGAGTTAGAGAAGACATTGTCTCTCCACCAACAGGAATGCTACATCTGTTGGCGAGTAGAACAATAAACAAAAAACTCCATAGGAATGGACTGCGGTCCTTTGCCGACTTACAAACCCATCCATAGGCAAACAGAAGGTGTGTGGCGTATATATGCAATCCTGCCCATAGCGGATCTCATACTACATCTACTAATTACACAAATATATCCAATCCATTGAGCCAATTCAACTACGAAACGAATAACCTAAGATTACCCTCCCTTAAACTATATATAACTTTACAAATCTATACAGCCATTCACGCCCGACTTAAATTTAACATTTATTATGTTCGCACAGATGAATTTTATAAAATTTGTTTTAAAATGTTGAGTATAGATCGGCTGCACAGATTCCACGGTTAAAAACATTCCAAAATAAACATAACCGATCAAAATACAAAGTCATCGATAATGTCAATTGCATAGGGAATACAAAAAAACCCAATAGCATTCATCATAAGATGCCACAGTGACATGATGACTTATATATTCCAATCGACTATGAAACAGCAACATAATTAACCGCTAACGAATCTATGCAACGTCTATACCCAACTTTAAATTTCATGCATTTAAATAATTTATACGATAAGTATTAATACAAATAAAAAATAATAAAATGGAAATGATGTTTATCAATGCAAAACATATAAATTTAAACATTTTCAATTGATTTTAAACTTAAAAGTCAGATAGAAGTTCATAAGCTTGAACGAAAGTTCTTAATTATTTTTAAATTTTAGAGTTCATGTCAATAGCTTACAGTAGAAGAATCACTGCTCTTGATGTAAATTTCCACGGAGTCTTTATTTGAAAACCCGGTCAGATGTTCCGGAGGTAGCATTAGCTGGTTCATTTTGGTATCACAGTCAGTTCATTTTTAAAATAGAGAGAGAGTGTGATATGTGCGTCCTATCATGACCCTCAAAAACAAGCCGGAAAAAACTGTCAGGAAAACTGTATTTCTCCTTTTATAGTATCCACACAGATTCAACCAACAAAATGTCACTAATCCATCCTTTTCATTCGGGTCCGGGCTGAGGCTTGGTGCTTCCATTGGTCAAGCTAATTTCTCTTTATTCTCTTATCTAACTTTTCATCTGACTTTTTAATTACACAGCTTTTGGATAATTAATAAACAATCATTTCCATTTACAGATTACAGGAATTAATTAATACCTGTTTTTATTTTAACTTACGTTATTTCTTTATTAAAATATTTCTATATTTAAATCTTTTATTTTTTTATCAAAAAAGTACGTTCAAATACTTTTTTTATTTATAAAAAAAATTTTTTTTAAAGTTTTGCATCTGTGCGAATATAATATATACGTTATACGTTTAACAAACATTTTAATTTTAGCGTTTAGTTTTTTTTTTTTTTAATACATTTATTTTTATTTGCGAACTTAAAAGTTTTTATTTCAATTTAATGTAATGACATATTTATATATCGTTATAACATATATTGGTGATTATTTATCTTTTCAACATATATGTGTTCAAGTGTATCAGTATTATGAGATAGTGTTGAGAGCGGTGGGTCATGTGAAAGTCTGTGCTCATATACCCTATATATTACAAATGTTTAACTTGATTACATAAATCATCGACCACCATAGCAGTAGAGAGGTCATGTGATAAAAGTGTGATCCATGGATCTTGAATTCCAGAATGTGTCACTCTCCCACTATATTAAATCAAAGAGTATTTTAAAATTCTATATTAATAAAATAAATATATAAAAAATATTTATATATAAACAAAATTATACAGAGGCAAAACTCTCCATACAGTAGTGCCACTCAATGCTAGCCAGAGTAATCAATGAATCAAGGCTTCTATTGATGAAAGCCACAAGCTAGAACTAGTCTGGGGATATCGGATGAGTAGGCACTGGATAGAAATTTTATACACAAATCTTCCTGCATCCATTGATTACTCTGACTTGCACTGAGTGGTGCTACTGTATGGAGAATTTTGCCTCTATGTAAACAGCTTGTGTAAGCATAAAGAATTGTAATCATGTAATGTTTAGTAGTTTAACCAAAATTATACATAGTAAAGTTAATGTTCATTTAAAGTTTGCATAAAAGATTATTCTTAAAACCCCAAAAAGTGCAATACATGCATACTAAATGTTTTGACTCAATGATTAAAAGTAATCTTGCATGATTTAAGGCAGTTCTACAATAACACAATCAAAAGTGGTTTGCCCCTCTCACATAACCACCTAAGTAATAATTTTATTATTAAAAGTAGTGTCTCTATATTTTTTTCAAAAGTTTTATTAGCTTCATAGTAAATGAGGCAAACATATATTTTTTATTGGTTATAAACCTAAATCAAAAAACTAACCTACCTGTCATATCTGACCTTGCCTTTAAAAGTGGACTATTTCAGATACCTTACCTATTGGTTAGCACCCAGTTGCCATCCAAAGGGATTAAATCCTTCACTGGGGTTTGCACACCAAATCCTCATGTTTCCAATAAGGTAGGGGATCTGCCATTAAATAGTCAAGACTTTTGGAGGCAAGGCAGAGAGAAATTACTTCTGTCAACCTGAATGACTGAACATGCTCTCCATTAAACCCTCTGCCATCAGCAAATGTAGTAAACTTCTCCTCATTATCACAATGTCCATGCAGTGAGGCAAGTCCACCTATGGACTGGAAACTGCTACGTTCACACTTGACTTGCGGCAAGCTAAATACATAGCTGGAAGAGTCTTTCCAGAGCTCACAAAGCAGGCTAATCATTAGCTGGAAGGGAGTTCCATTACTCAGTACAACTACCTCAGCATTAATGTGTATAAACAATATATGGATATTATTGTTTAACTAACAAGTGTGTATATTTTTTAGTACTAATAAATTGTACATATTAATTGTTGGGTAGTTGTTTCTTTTTGCGTCTGTTGATTTGGAACTGAACCCGTAAGCCTAACTAAACACAACACTACCAAACCCTACTTTTTGTCAAACGTTTTCCTAATTAGATGTCGATATTACTTTAGAAAAATAAAATTTTTAAAATCTACCATTAGCAATAGATTATATTTTTTATTGTGACCACTACTGAAAGTCACTATGAAGATACAAAATTCCAATATTTCCGATGCTTATAAAATATTACATACGCACATCCATAATTGTTGCCAGAAATTAGTTATGAAAATAATATATACTTTTTTAAAAATTTATATTATTTTTATTTTCAGAATATAAGGCCAAGATCATCAGTTGGTAAGTTTGTTTTAATATTCAAATTTTATTTTATTTTTAAAATACGAAATTTTACATAATTTATCATTATAACTATTAATTTTTTTAAAATCATAACAGATCTTGTTTGGAGAGATGAAGTACCAGGTGACGTCATGAGAATTTGTAATGAGGTACAGTAACTTATAGTCAAAAGTTTTCAATTATCTACTTAAATTGATTCTCCAATTATTTTTAAATAAAAAGCTAGAGTTTTTATAAGGTCAAACTTATCTTTGTTAAATATTAATTGCAATAATTTTCACGAAACTATAAATAATTTTGTATTTTGTTAAATATATATTATATTTATAAAGCGCATACTCGTTACTTAAAGTAATATTTATTAAGGCTATAACCTTAAGACTATGCACCTGAAAAAACGACAGTAGGGACCTCTGCAAATCTTTAACATAAGATTTATTTAAAAGACAAGAGCTGCCACTCTTATCTTAACCTACTTTCTAAATAAATAGGAGTATCTAAAGCATTTTGAATTGAGAGTGTAAGGCTATTAAATACCTCACTAATTAAGTCCACAAATTCTATAACACATTAACATTCATGATATCTACTGTCGTTTTTTCAGGCATAGTCTTAAGGTTACAGCCTTAATAAATATTATTTTAAGTAATGAGTATGCGCTTTATAAATATAATTATTACATCTTTATATTATCTTAATAGATTTATAAGCATAAGATCTCAACACTGATTCATTGTAAATCGAAAGATTTCATGAATGTTAAGGTGTTATAGAATTTGTGGACTTAATTAATTAGTGAGGTATTTAATAGCCTTACCACTCTCAAATCAAAATGCTTTAGATTTTCCTATTTATTTAGAAAGTAGGTTAAGATAAGAGTGGCTGCTCTTGTCTTTTAAAAAATCTTGTGTTAAAGATTTGCAGAGATCCCTATTGTTGTTTTTTCAGATGCATAGCCTTAATAAATATTACTTTAAATATATATTGTAACTTTATTTTATATACTATCATCTATATATATAACAAACAATTTTTAAACAGTCTATTATAGAGCAAAGACTCCTCTAATATTTTCTCCCCTCTCTTAGAAAAGCAATAGAAGTAATATATATAAATATAAAATACAAAACCCATTATAATATATATATATATGAAAAACAAAACAAGTTTTATATACGTAAAAACCTGCTATCGCTTGTATTAATGATCAATAGATGGAGCTTTACCAAGACCTCCAAACAAGCGTATTTGTTTACATAAACGTCAGAGACAGTGAATATTGACTCTGATGTTTATGTAAACATATATATATATATAATATTTTATAAAACTATTTTCATTTAATTTGATGAGTAATATACTAAAAATCAAAAAATATTTTTTTTCCAATCACAACCATTTGTTTTAAAAATAGTAATTAATTTATGGATGATTCATGCTTTTATTTCAAATTACATATAACACCTAAATTTGTAGTTGAAGAATAAGAATATTTTTTGGGTTTTATGCATTATTTATCAAATTAAATAAAAGCATTTTTTATAAAATATTTTTTAGTTATATTATTTATCTTTTAGTATTTGGATATTTTGTAACAGACTTTTTTGTAATTGTTTTGCTTCTATGTTTCAAACATTGGCTAAGTGAAAGTTTATTCTATGTATCTTAATTTTGTTAACAGTAGCTCTGTGTGATTTGGGTTGGTGAAATCAGATTCATAGCACCCATGAGGGGTGGCTAGGATGTATTGTAGCATTTAAATGTAAAATTCTAAATTATTTAAATTAATGATTTTAATATTTCATTTTTGATTAGTTCGTCACTATTCTCTTTTTATTAATGTCATGGTTGTTATTAGCAATAAACCATACCTCTTTCACCATTTTCTATTATCTTGCTCAATGCAATTTTCACATTTATTGGATCAAAAATGTGGCATGCCATTAATAAAAAAGAGAATAGCATCCAATTCTCCAAAAATGGAATAATTAAATCATTAATTTAAATAAATTAGCATTGCACATTTAAACACTGCAATATACCCAAAACTATGAATCTGGTTTTATGGGATAAAAATGCACTCAGTTACGGGTAACATAATTGACATATAAAATAAACTTTTACTTAGTCAATGTTTGCAACATTGAAGTGAATCAATTACAAATAGGATAAGGAAAAGGAGAATAATCTGAATATAACTGCCTTTTTGTAACTATTCATATTCAAATTAAAAAGCCAAGACTTAAAATAATGTTAAACATATTTCTAGTATTTGAAATAAAGGTTGTGTTTACGTAGGTGGCATTTTTTAAAAAGCAAGTTTTAATTAAACAATCAAGAGAAATTAAGATTTCATCTGCCATTTTGCTTTATTTCTATTTTAATTAGTCATGAAATTCAATCAAAGATTTTTTGAAAAGTATATCATCATCTACAGCACATCATTAAAATTTTAATGAACTGATAGCAATGTCACTGGTAGTCTTGGATAATCATAAAACATTGCATTGACATTAATACCCAACACATGTACAAAATTTGAAGAAAATCTGTTTGATAGAAGTATATTAAAAATCAGTTACAATTTTTAACCCAAAACAAATGAACAAACCCAGTGAGAGTTTTAGATTTTTTTTCATAACAATATAATTTTGATTGTCCTGCATGCATGCTCACTATAACATCAGTGAGTTAGTAACATGAGTAAGCAGTGCATGTTGAAGGCCTATTACCTTCTACTATATTATATTCCTGCTAAATATTGATTTTCTAATACATATAATGTGTCTAACCAGCATATTTGGAAATAAAGTCTTAAGCCTGTTTCAAACCTGACATTTTTTTAAAATTTTAATTAGTTATGTGTTCAAATTAAAAATCATAGTTATGGAACAATATACACTCATTTTTATCCATAAATATGCATCATGAACAATGCACCTGATTTAATCATCTTCAGAATCCATGTTTTCATTAAAATCATTCCTGAAATTATTAACTTATACTAGAAACTTTAATCACTCTAAAATAATTGAAGATTAAAGAAATCCTTTCAACAATATCAACTATTGCATTCTAAGCAAACCAACATCTTAGACTCAGAAGGCCAATCATCAAATTGGGATCATAATGCTAGGTTATTAATTTAGTTTTACATAAATAAGACTTAATTCTTCTTTAGTTAATTTTAATAATTTATTTTGATATTTAATAATAGTACTATGTAAGAATATTACTCTTTTAAAGTTTAATTCTAAACATCATTGCCAAATATTCAATACCAAAGCAAAGTCCTGAATAGATACCTACACAGGAAAAGAAAACAATAATACTAGTGCCAAGATCTTTAATAAGATTATGAATATCACTACGGTAATTGAAACTCAGATTACAGTTAGTTTCAGAACTATTTATAGAAAAAATGTCAAATAACTATGAATTTTCACAAGATAATGAAGTGTTTTGATTTAGTGCCATACTATATGTACTTCATGGGAAACTTAACACACATAGTCAAGCATTGGTGGTCGAGAGGTCAGCATGGCTGCCTTACAAGCAGTTGTCCCGGGTTAGCGGGTTTGCCTCCCGGCCGATGCTATGACACATGAGAAGAAAAAAATTAACACACATATACATGCACATCTATATACTTCTCAAAATACACACAATTTTCTTTGGTAATTAAAGCTATAGTTATAATCAATTATATTGTAAACAAAACAAAAACCTTTTTACAAAAGATTGTTTAATATTTGCGGGGTTCAAACTCAGACTTTCACACGACCCACCACTCTCAGTGCCATCTCATATTGCTGACCCACCTGATCAGAGTGGTGGGTCGTGTGAAAGTCTGAGTTCGAACCCTGCAAATATTACATATATAAATGCAGGTTTAAGCCTGTACAATGTATTAAAAGATTGTTTGCAAATAATTATTCTTTTTAGCAAAATGTTTACTCAAGATTAAAACTTTGATTAAATTAGAATTTATTAATAAATTTATGTTGAAAGTCTTTGAAACAAAAGTAATAATAAAATATGAATTTATATCTCCGCTTATTGTTTAATCATCTGAATAAATTATATTGCAATGGACAGTAGGCATCTAATATCCATCATCAGAGGGTGCCACTAGAACTCTAGTCTAGAAAATTTATAATTTACTGCTAAAGACATCAAGTACATGTGTTTACCACAAATATAATTGCTCTAAATTGTGGAGAGTAGAGATTCTAGGCAAATAACGATTAGCAATGCAAACAACAATAAACAAACTGCTGGAAAAGTCTAACAATTAACAAAACAATATTTATAAACCATTTAACAACATAGAATACAATTCAATGGTAGGGTTTAAATATCAGAGTTATTTCAATATGATAAAATTTAAATAATAATTAACTCTTTTAAAGTTGTAAATATTAATTCTTATTAAGCACAATGTCAGCACATAATACTTAAATAAGGCTATAACCTTAGTGCATGTGCATTGAGTTGAATCTTGCATTTAAATTTGTAGAGGTCTCTCTTGTACTAAATTAAGCACTCAAGTCATATTATTTAAGTATTAACTCTTTTAAGTAAGTAGGTAATGTATCTGACAGCTGATAGTTTCAATATTACATTTCTCTTAAATTTTACTTTTAGTACCGTTAATAATCCCTGAAGTTTATGAAGACTTGACAATTTATTCTGATATGCAGGCATATATATCTCGCATATTAGCATTAACCCTTTTCCCGCCTCTTACAAGGTCTCTCGTCGACAGCTGATGTCACTCTAACTCTGCTAGTTTTAATGCTAGAATATTCGTTTGACAGTTATTGATTAGGTTTTTAAAAGTTCTGTAAGATGATGCCCTCTTCCGAATTATTTTACAAGTAAAAAATAAAAAAAAACCACATTTAAAACTAAACAAAGAATAGAACCTTGTCAGTGATTGGCTGTCAGCCAGCTCTCAGCCAAAAAAGACATTCTGATTGGCTGGAAAGAACAAAGAAACCGTCTGATCAAAGAAAATAAAGAAAAACACTGAGATTTTCATTTCGAATGTAATTTAAGTATTAAAAAAATATAATTTGAGAAATTAAAATAGTTTTTTAATAAAATATACTAAAAAAACAAAATTATTTTCGAAAAATATTGAAGATTTTAGTAAAAATATTTAAGATTTAGCAAAAAGAAATCTTTACTTTTCCATAACGTAAAATTGAAAAAAAGTGTTTGCATCAGCACTTTTTTGTTTAGACATTCGCTTTTAAATTTGCCGAAATTGAATATTTTATAATAAATAAATAGCAATTTATTTTTGAAAAAACTTTCATTCTCTTTCATAACCTGAAAAATTAGTAATATACTTTTTATAAACGTATCTCAGTTGAATTTAATATTATAGGCGAATATGTTTTAACAATAGGCTTTGTCTTCAGTTTGTGAGTTGGCCAATCAAAAGATTTGATTTTTACCTCATACAATCAATAATATAATTAGCGGTTTTCTGTATTATACATGGCTACACATGCAGGCTACTACAAAACAAAGCTTAAATGCAGTTTATTGGTTCCAATCATGAAAAGAAACAAATAAGGAGCTACAATAAATAGGTCTATTAATAACTGTGTTAGAAAGCAAAATATATATATATATATAAACATGGGAAGTAAGATTACTTTACCTAATGCAAAACAGACATGCATGTGAATATATCAAGTAGGAGTAATAAAAAAATCACGCAATCAAAACATGTAATAATAACTTTGCATGGTATATAAATATTTAGGATCCCTCTGTGCAATGCACCACACATGTATATCTATTTCTTTACGTTCAGATGCCTATAACACAGAGTAAACAAGAAAACTGCTAACAAACAATTTATAAAGATACGCATGCACACATTGTGTCAAGCATGCATACATAAAAGTTTTTTTTTAAAATCTTGATACATATAAATGGCAATATAAAACTATAATATACGAGATGAAAAACTACTTTTTAAACTTTCTTGCTTAAAAAACTTTTCAAAATCAAATGGATTGTGTGTAAGTAATGAGGGTAACAAAAAAATTACTTCTATTTTGTTCAAATAAACTTTGAAAAAAAAAAACTTTACATGGGAAAAAAGATTAAACTTTAGGAAATTAACTAATTTAGATTATTAAACCCTTGGCTGTCAAATTTTTTTAGCCAGGATGAGTAAAAATTTGAGTGATTTCATTCATCAAGAATATATCTAGACCACTTCTATTCAGAAATATATTTATGTATAATAATCAGATTTATTTTAATCTAGCTTTTAAAAATTGAATTATTTTACATTCAAAGTGGTTAAATATAACAAAAAATTTAAAATAATGTTAATAACTGAATAAAACTATAAGAAAAATGTAAGAAAATTAGCCTGCAGTAAACCAAAGAATTATATTTCAATCAATTATAGTGTGAAATCACCATTGATTTCTGTATCTTAGAAATTACAATCACTGTTGTCTTTTCTTCATCTAAAACTAAATATTTTAAATCAAAATATTAATCTAGCTACAATATTAGACAATATAATGTAAAAATAATAAAATATTGTAAATATAAAAAAGTTGCATTGTGTTAATTTTCATTGAATGTCATTGATATGCAAATTGTCATCAAGCATCATTTATTTGTCTTAAATAGCAATCAACCATTGTTCACTTTCCCACAATTATTTTTCTTGTAAAATTTTTTCAGTCAAACCTTATATTCAGATAAATTAATGTAAAAACTTAATTATGAATATAAAAAATTGTGAGAAATATATTTATTTATTTTTAAAATCTATTATGAAAGCATAAAACATTTTAGTTTGATTTCTGACTTTGACAGTTAGAAACACCTGGGGAACATTGGCCAATGTTGACAGTTAGAGCTTAGTGGTGCCTTATAAAGTAAAAAATATGGGACAATATAACAATAGACATCAAAGAAAAATAGATTTTTTTGTAAAAATACTGCCAAATGCTAATTTTTTCAAAACAAAAATTTTAAATTTAGATTACGCTAGGAATTTACGATAAAGTAAGTACAAACTGAAGAATATGTGACCAAAAATAGCCAATAGATGGTGCAAAATGTTGAAACAATGTAATTTTTAATTGAATGGTTTAATTAAAACTAAAACTATCAAGCTATCAAATACAATAGGGGTTAAAATAAAAACATTAAAAATAATACCAAAAGATATAATATTACAAAAAAAATAATTTATAAAATAGGCCATGGTATGAATACAAAATAAAAATCTTTAACTTATATATGACTGGCTTACTAGCAATGTCTTAATAAAACAGTTCATAAAAAAATTATCTGAAATCCAGAGAGAAGTTTATTAAGGAGATAGTATTTTCCAAAAAAGTTGAATTATATAAATGCATATGTATGCAGAAATGTAGATAGATCTGACTTAGAGACTTGGTCCTGTAATGGCTTCATTAGCATTGAGACATGTATCTTTGATGTTAATAGTTGGCTTATGTTATTGGCCAGTCAGCAAGCAAAGTTAAACATTCAACAGCTATGACTCATAGTAAAAAAGGAAGTTCATTTTCCTGATGCTTTAGCAACACATAATTTTTGCCAAGACCACTGAAAGAAGTTCTGGATTCATCATATAGCAGGCTAAGGTAAAATATAAGCAGAATGTAGAGCAGAATATACTGGAACAAAATAGATTGTAGAATGTATAACATAATATAATTCTCAGTTGGTCCTTTTATACCACTCTTTGTAATTCAATTAATTAACCAAACATGTGATTACATTTTTCTCAGCTAAGCCAGTAATTATGGAATTAATGGATTTATTAAATTTTTAATTAAATCAATCTGGTGGGTTTACAGACAACAGAATGTTAAAATAGAGATTAACACTTAATGAAAGAAAATTAGATTTTCTTAATTAATAATGAACCAATTAGGAATTAATAAAAAGTTTTAAGATTAAGTATTGTTCCTGTAATATTTTTTTTTACAGATTGATAACATAAAATATTTGCACTTAAGTTAGATAATAAGATAGTCAAGATTTATCTCAACATATATATAAAGGATTCCACCTTTATGGTTAAAAGGAGGTTGCCTTGACAACAGTTTAGATTGATGATCGTTATTGATATTGGTATTGTCTAAGTGTTTACTGATTTTAAAGATTATATATATCATTGATTTATTAGCTCAGTGTCTTTCCAAAATCTATTATCATTTTCTAGCAATGTCAGCTCAGTTCCATTTCAATCTCTTAATTCCTTTAATGTCAATGATATCTTTTTATTCTTTCACCCAAGTATTTCATTTTCAATTCTTTCTTGTTACTCCTAACATACTTCTCTCCATATTTTGTTTAGAAATCTGAAATCGATTGTTTTTTTGTTAAATATCCAAATATCAGATCCACGAGTAAAAACTGGTAAAATACCTCTATTAAAAAACCTTCCTCTTCAAGCATGTAAGCATATTTCCTTTTAATATTAAATTATGTCTAGCAAAAACACTCCATTGAAGTTTAATTCTATGGCTAATTTCATCAATTATGTTTTTGTCTACATTAATAATTTAACCTAATATACAGATGGCATTTAACAATAGTTGTTGGACTCGGCTTTTATTGGAATAAACGTAAATACACATACATACATTCGTGCATTTGAATTTGTATATATAATAAATTCTCTTTCTCTCTCTTATACTCATATATATATATATATATATATATATATATATATTGTTTTAATAGGCCAGAACTAAAGTAGAATCCGATATGGGGAAAAAATATGTCGACTATTCTTTTTACAAGTATGCAGAATTGAAGTCTTCTTCATATAGTTGTGATTCATGTCCTCCATCACGAGATATTATCTTTGTACATGTAAGTATCCATATCTATCTATTTACTTTTTTATTATTAATATTATTGTTAGTAATAGTGATTGCATTTGCGTTAAAACTTTAATCATTGCTGTGCTAATCAATAAATAAGTCTTTATGAATTTAGAATCAGATATTAAACCACTTAAGGCTAGATGTATTGATATCAATATAAACAATGAATACTACTTCTATATATCTTATGGATAGCCAAAATATTAATAGAACTTGTTTGCAAACACATTCAATAAGTTATCATACTCCTCCTACAACTAATAGATTAATAAATAATTATATGGACAGACTCTGCATGCAGTGCTATATATTTTATGGTGAACCCATGCAAGCCTCTCTACTCAGACTTCCCACCACAGATATAATCCAGAGCATAAGTCAATCATTCTTGTTTTAAAATAAATTTATTAAACATAATAACATAGTAATATACAGTTAAACTTTATAAAATATTACATAGCATTCAGAATGAAACTTGAAAAAGTCAATGCAGAAAAAACACCACAAGCCATATATTTGAGGTCACACCTGGAAAATTAGCATGCATCAAGTGAAATGACTCTCTCTCTCTCTCTATATATATATATATATATTATAATGGTCGGCAGAGAATGGAGTCTTATCATATCTGCACTACATAAAATTTATATAGTAGGCAGATACGTAAGTTAAAGATTCATATTTTTTTTACATGTATATTTTATTGTGACCGTCAGCCCATGCCACTAGCTCATAGAGATGCAGAGATTTAATATAAAACTTGCTTAAAAGAAGTATATAATATTTTTTTTTTAAAAAATGAGCCACTGCCAGAAATTAACACACAAACATTTATTAACGCACATATAAATAAAATTGAGGAATAAAATTTATTATGTTTATATCTAAATATTAATTTTTAAATTTAAATTTTTAGTTTGAACAATCCACACAGATTTGTTTAATAATATTTTTAAGAGTGTCGAGTATGAATAAACTACATAGATTGCATTTAACCAACGTCAATCCATCTGATACATTGATGTATTCAATGCAGTATGAATACTACATCTGTCTGATGAGAAGAGCAATAAAAAAAAACTCCATAGGCAAAAAGGGTGTGTGTGTCATATAATGCGATCCTGCAAGTAGCGGACCTCATACTACATTTACTAATTACACTGATATATCCAATCCATTGACCCAATCTAACTATGAAACAAATAACCTAAGATTAACCCTCCCTTAATTAATTAATATAACTTTACAAATCTATATAGCCATTCATGCCCAACTTAAATTTAACATTTATATAATTTCACACAGATGAATTTTATAAAAGTTTGTTTTTTAATGTTGAGTATAGATCGGCTACATAGATTACATGGTTAAAAACATTTCAAAATAAACATAAATGATCAAAATATAAATTCATTGATAAAATTGCAGAGGGAAATTTACAAGAAACCCAATGGCATTCATCATAAGATACCGCATTGACATCAATAACTTAAAAGACATCCGAATAAATATATTTTAGATACTCAACGTAAGGTATCATTATTTACCGAATGTCTATATATTCTAATCAAATATGAAAACAAAAACATAATTAAACATTAATGAATCTATGCAAGCATCTATACCCAACTTAAATTTAATGCATTTAAATAATTTATACAATAAATATTAATAATATAAACAAAAAAAATGGAAATGATTTTTTTTGCAAACTCAAAGGTATAAATTTAAACATTAATAATTGATTTGAAAGTTAAAAGTCAGATAAAAGTTCATTTTAAAATTTAGGTTAGCTGAATATTAAAAGCTTGTCAAATCTTGATGAAAGTTCTTAATTACTTTTAAATTTTACAGTTCATATCTTACATTTGAAAAATCCCAGTTCCTGGTGCCAATTCCCATGACGTCTCTATTTGAAGACCGGTCTGTTGTTCTGGAGGTGGCCTTAGCTGGTTCAATCCTGGTACTCTTTGATTGCAGAACCCATATGATTCGGGGTCTGCAATAGTACCATTCATAATTCATCAATCATTTCATTTGAAATAAAAGAGAGAGTGACAAGTGCGTCTTATCATGCCCCTCATAAAAAAATCAAGCTGGAACTGTTTTTAATTTCAATATTTTTCATTTTATATTGATCGTCCGGATTCACTGAACAATAGTTTCTGTTCCAAATTTTCATTACGGTCCGAGCCTTCATTGCTGCTTCTATTGGACATCTAATTTATTTTTGTTCTCTTATCTTTATTTCATCTGACTTTTTTTGTATAAGAGCCCCAAGGGCTAGTTTGCTTTTCATTTAATTTATAAAACAATCATTTCCATTTACAAAAATATTTTATCCTTATATCTTGTACTTTTTTATAACAAAATACGTTCAAATATTTTTTTTTTTATTTAAAAAAGAAATACTTTTAAAGTTTTGCATCTGTGTGAATATATATACATTTGACAACTCTTTAATTTTTTTTAGCTTTTAGGTTTATTTTTATTTATGAACTTAAGTTTTTATTCTAATTTTAAATTAATGTAACGGCATATTATATATCCGTTACAATATATATATATACACACATGCAACTATTTACATTCCAAGCTATGACTATGAGGATATTTAGCACCATCAAAAGTGCTAAGCTTCGATAATAATTTTCATGCAATTATAACTTTTGTTATGAGAGTGTGTCAGCACATGTGGTTATAATTTACAGCTGTCTAAGAAAGATTTCTTAATTTTATAAACAATATTATTAAATTCTTGCAATAAAATAATCAAAAGATTTATTGTTGGGAGTTCATAAATAAAGTTGAGTATTGAAAATGACAAAGATGAAATCATGATCCATGGAATTTGAGCAACAGAATTCACATGATGTCAGCTTACTTACTAAAGTATACAGGGCAAAGTCTTATAATAGTGAGATACATTAGTGAAGATAGGCTTAATACATTATAAGAAATCTAAATTATATGTTGTAAAAAAGACAATAAATATTAAAGGTGATTAATATTTTGTTAACACTATCATCAGCGGAAACCATACATAAACAAACATGGCAACATCAAATCCTAGATAAAAGTAGTAGTAGTGGTAGCAGTAGCGGTAGTGGTGGTGGTAGTAGTAGTAGTAGTAGTAGTAGTAGTAGTAGTAGTAGTAGTAGCAGCAGCAGCAGCATCAACAGGCATAATAACAGTAACAATAATAGTGGTAGTAATGGGAATAGTAGTGATAGTGGTAATAATAGTGATAGTAGTAGTAGTAATAACAGTATGTTAAAAATAAGTTTTACAAAGAATGCAAACCAATTTATGAACTTTAAATATGTTCTTATATATAGAGTATGCTAGTTCATAATTTTGTTTTATAGATATTTTATGATGCTGTATTTTCTGAGGCAAACTTTTCCTTCTGAAAGGATTCAATACTATGTCTAATTGTAATTCTTTATTGATATTTATTGCCAAGCATATTTTCTTTGATAAAAATAATCAAGACAGCACACTTTAAGAGTGTCTTTTAAGTAATTTTTATAATGCAAATGAAGTCTGTTTTCCTTTTGAAAATCACCCTCAAATTTAGAAAATAAGTTTTTTTGGGGGGAGAAATCTATAATAGTTCATTCATATGACATATCCAAATCAATCAAGACATGATTTTACAATACTAGAAACAATATTATTCCATCCATGAAGTTAAAGAACATGTTGTTTGGTTTTAGATCTTACCAACATATTGGTAGAATTTCACGAGCATATTAAGTAAGAATTTTCCAAGACCTTCATGTTATATCAAGAATGGATGCAAGTTTCACTTCTATATAATAAATTAGATAAAATAACAATTCATATAACTAAGTGAAATACTCCATATTTTAATTGGTAAAAGCAACAATTGCACAGAAGAATCTATGATGCATTTCAGATTCTAAATCCACTTTTAGTGTTAAAAAGCTATCAAAGTATTTAAATGGATTCATCTTCTTAAATGAATAACTAACTATACAAGTTATGAGATGTTGAAGCTTTTCTTTCAATACTGTCTGATAATGGATTTTTTGAATATTAATTAGTAAATAAAAGTCTTTATATGTTGCATTCAGTGCACCAAATATATTCTGTAGATTACCTTTTGAGATCTAAAATGCAATATATGGGTAAGAGAACAAACAGGTGTTACTAATCTCATTGAAAAAATTAAAAGACTGAAGTGGAGTTGGGCTGGATATATTGCTAAAAGAGATGATAATAGATAGACAATTGAAATCTTAAACTGGATTCCAAGAGATTGTAAAAGACCCAGAAAGAAACCATATGTGAGATGGATGGATGAAATAAGAAAGTGTGCAGGGGTGATGTGGAGAAGAGAAACTAAAGATTGGAGAAGATAGATTGAACTTGGAGAGACCTTCATCCTGCAGTGGATTGATAATGGTTGATGATGATGATGATGACCTTTTGAATTGGAAAGGATAATCACCACCATCCAAAAAGAAAAATTATTTATTTTTCTCTTTGATTGAAATTAAAAATTCCATTATTGAACCTGTATCATTTCTTGGTATGTGATTTTCTAAGTCACCTATAAACAGTTCCAAAAACCATAATTATATAAATAAAAAACAATACTGGAGTATCTATAAATTCTTGTTTAATGCCAGTTTTCATTTCAAATGCCTCAGATTTTCTATCGGTAGTAAATAACACTTCCCTTATTCCATCATGTAAATGCTGTATAATACAAGTATTTGTCAAATACCTTAACCAAATCATTAAAAGTAATGTATATTTTTTTTGTTTGTTTTTGAATTTGCCTAGTGGTAACAAATTTTTTATAATTGGAAGCAATCTATTCAATAAAATCTTTGAAAATGCCTTTGATGAACTGGGATACAATAATATGCTTGATAATTACTGTTATCTTCTAGCCCTTTTATTTTTAAAAGTTGGAACAACAGAAACATCCTTAAGATCAGACAGCATAATTTCATCCTTATTCTTTTAAAAAAATTCCACAAGTTTTGAATCTACCATATCACTACTACAGTCCCAACATATTTTATCAAAATTGCAATCCTTTTATTTGTAAAATTACAAACAACTGCTTTGACTTCATAATATTGGATATCTTTGTCCAAATCAGTAGTATAAGATAGTGTGGATAGTGAAGTGACTTGAAAGTCTGAGCTCAAATCTCCTATATTAACAAATAGAATGAATGTAAGATAAAAGTTGTTACCTAAATTTTTATATCATTATTTGAAAGTTGGTTAAAATAGACCATTTATTCAAATTACAGTATTATTAGTAGCATATAAAATAACTCCATCAGTGGATTTAACAAGATTTTATGTATGTTATTTCCAATACATAACAACACAGATCTAAAGAGATCATAATCAATTTTATCCACTAACTATTTCCAAGCCTTCTTGTCTGTTATTAATTTTCTATCCTGAAACTGATATTGAAATTATTATTCTTCTAAGCAAAAAAATATCCTATTAAAAACATGGAATTACTCATACCCATAATATACTTTTAAAAAGAATTCCATGTCTCAATAAGATACCAAGTGACAATTTTATTATTTAATGGCTGTTGACCTTATCATTGAACACCTTTAAAGAATGAACATCAAATTTTCTAGCAGTATGTTTGAAATAAAAGAATTTCTATATCTATGACTGGCTCATGTAATATAGATTAAAAAAACAATCTGAAATCCCAGGTTCAGAACATTTTTGGATTCATGAATTTTTTGAATTTTAAAAGTAGATTAAACAAGCAACTCACTGATAATTTGGCTTATTAATTTACATGAATTTATAATACTTCAGTTATTACATAATAGAGATGTCTGCCCATCCCTTATATGTATTAAATGGATTATGTCCTGTACATGAGGGGTCAGATTGACTTTAGGTCAACATGGGTGTGACAAGAATCTCGGCCTCAGGATGGCCTTTGAGCATTCCATCATCAGATTTTCAATTGGATGGATGGTTGAAGAGTTGGAGTGTGGAGTGTATTTGAAGCCTGTCCATTAAAGTGTGAAGATTGTCTATCTTAATATATATCTGAGCACTTATTGCATATATGTGTGGAGATGATAATCTGGACCAACTGATGATTGCTGGTTTATCATGAAATACGAATATTGGTGATTATTTATCTTTTTGACATATGTGTGTTCAAGTGTATCAGTGATATGAGATAGAGTGGTGAGTTGTTTGAAAGACTGTGCTCATATACCCTATATATGAATTTATAGTGTTTTTTTCTTTTTCTTTTTGTTTATAAATGTGAGGACAAACCTAATTTATTTATAGTAAAGGACTAAAGATCATCTTTGAAAATTTATTTGGATAATAAAAGTTTTTTAATAATATGTTTTCTTTCAACAATATTTCATGGATATTAACTTTTTTTATATTGTAATCTTTAATAACAATCAGTTATCGCTGTTTTTAGTGACTAGGCATTCAACTTTTTTTTTACTGATTTTAATAAAAATCTACTTAAAGGAATTATATTGATAATCAAATATATGTTAAGCAAAATTTCAGTAATAGCTGATGATTGGACATCTTAGCACCAATACCATCACCTCCAAAAAAACAACTATTATGCCAAAATTGACCGTTTTTACTAATTTTGCCTTTTTATCTACTAGAAAAAGACAAAAATTGAATTTTCTTTCTTTGAAATTTTGAATCTAATATATATATAAAATGAATATAAGAACCATTGTTGTGCTGTGTGGCTTAGGGGAATAGTGGAATGACTGATTCTGAAGAATAAGATCTCCTTGGATTGTTTCCAACTCTGGTGCCCAAATTTCTTATGAACTCCTGAGCAATAAAACATTCAATTATTTATTTTAATTTAGGAACCATTGTGAAAGTTAATTTTTAATATCTTTAACTTTATACTGTTATTTTTTAGTAAATTTTAAATAAATGACATGTTTATTTAAAAAGGAGTGATCTAAAGCCAATTGGGGAATTTTTTTTATGTGTCAAAGCATCGACCGGGAAGCGAACCCGTGAACCCGGAACAACTGCTTGTAAGGCGGCTGTGCTGACCACTTGGCCCCCAACACTTGGGAATTTGGTGTTTATTTTATTGAAAATCACACATATCTTTAAAAAATATGTGCCTGTGCTCAAGTTTAATTTGAAGCTTTATCATTTTAGATATTTATAATTATTTTAATAATTTGAAAATATGAATTTTTTCTACAGTACAGATTTTTCATAAACTGCACTTCTGTATGTAATATAGAGAGGGTTTGAACCCAAGAGTTTCACACGACCCTCAACCATCCATGCTATCTCATACTGCTGATATACTTGATGACACACATGTTGAAAATATAAATAATCACCAATATCTATATTTCGTGCTAAACCAGCACTCGTCAGTTGATCCAGATTATCATCTTCACACATATATATAATCAAAGCTCAGCTTATATTAAGATAGCCAATCTTCATCCTTTAATGAACATGCTATTTTAATAATTACAAGTGAAAAAAACACAGCTTCTCTTCATTAATATCGAATCATATTCATCTTTAATAGATTTAATTTTTTGTAGAGCAAGTTGTTGTAAATCCTAATTTTAAACTTTTATTAATCTGAAACATTGCACAAAATAACTTATGTTTTAAAAGATTAAGAGGAAAGCTTTAAACGCAATTTTACTTCAATCCTATTAATATGATATTTTGTTAAATGAAACTCGCATGATTTTTCTCATGTGATATAAATATGCTTAAGTAAAGTTTTCCAGATAAAAGATGTAAATATGTATTTCAAATTCATTTCTGTTTACAGTTTATGTGAGAAGACTTTAGCAATTTTCCTGTCAAAATAATCGTTAAAACTGATGTTGAAAAACACTACATAATGAAATAAAGTGTTTATAATTAAATTATTCCATATACACATAACCAATATGTTTACACACAAACATATTTATAATAATGTGCAAACGTTCACAACATTAACATAGACGCAAATGAATCTTTTGTCCGCAGTCCAAAATTTTACATCGGAAATTAATTTAGACAAAATGGAATGCTATTCAAATAGAATATCATCCTGGCAATTAGCATAAAAGTTGATTATTTTTTGGCTGCTTAAGTATTAAATGTTAATGCTGTAAAACTTTCCATGTTATTAATTATATGGTGTTGTAGAGATCATTTACTCTACATATATTTCACAATATTTCATACCATAAAATGTAAACAATGAGGATTACCAATTCTTCAACAAGCTTTATGATAAATGCTTAGCTAGAGAAAGCATTTAAAATATCTCTGTCAGGATCCCCTCCCAAATCTCTGACCATGGTTTCATGCTTTGACACTCCTCAGAGAGGTGCTAGGGTAGGTTCAGACCCTAGATCTAAAAATACCAACCCAAAGCCAGCATTTAACTAAAAGTTATCTATTGAGTGGAAAATCTAGTGTCTGAATCTATCCTAGCACCTCTCTGTGGAGTGCCAAAGCATGAAACCATGGTCAGAGGTTGGGGAAGGGTCCTGACAGAGATATTTTAAATGCTTTCTCTAGCTAAGCATTTATCATAAAGCCTGTTGAGGAATTAGTAATCCTCATTGTTTATAACTTACAAGCTTAAGAGAATAGGGTCATCTGATTTATGACTCTTATTTTGACTATTTATAAAATGTAAGATTTATAATTATATATATATATATATTCATAGTATTATTTCTAAGAGTTTCCATGTAATAAAAAATATAATAGCTAAATAGCTGATGTTTCAATACAATAGCTAAATAATTCAGTACTATTGTAGTGAAATGTCAGCTATTTAGCTATTATATTTTTATTACATGAACACTACTGGAAATAATACCATGAATTCATTTATTCGTGAGATTTGATTTACAAACTTTCAGCACTCACAGTTCATTGTTTTGGCACCACCTTATTTAAGATAAATATACTAATGCTTATTACAATTCAGGTACTAAAATAAGGATTATTCCTAGTCCAGATATAAACTTTAAACCTATATCTATTTTTAATTATTTATAAACACATTCATTTCTCATTTATCATGAAAAAAAATTTGAGATGTACTTAAAACTTCTATATCAACTAAAATTTTTGGAACATATGAATAAAGGCATTTGAAAGATATAAATGATCCATAAGATGTACTTTTTATGTGAAAAATACTCATTAATTAGCCCAGCTCTCCATATCTCATACATGTTTTCATCATTTATACAATATTAATCAAGATTAAATAATTATATTTTGATACACAAGTATTAAACTTTCTGCACTCATTACTTTGTAGATAAAAAAACTGCTTTAAAAGCTACTCCATTACAGTTGCATCTATATTATTAATCTCACCAAGGTATTTGTAGTTGTTAACTTTTTCTAACCCAACGTTCGTCGGGTCTCTGAGATAGCACGTTAAATTGTTTTTTTTTTTGTCCGATTCAAATCTGCAGAGATGATGGTTTCTAAACAAGAATGCTGCCAAACCTGCTAATTTATGTGTTCCTGATGCTTTCGACTTTGTGTGTGTGTGTAGCTGCATATTTCAAGCGGCTTAATGATCATTCAATAGCTGAGTTGTATTGAGTCTCTTTGCATCTATATGTCTAAGTATTTAATTTCTTGTTTTCCATCTTCCCACATCCCATTGGTGTATGTGTGCCTGTGTGTGTTTTTACTAAGAAAATAGGATTAAAAATAAATGTTAAAAAAATAACGTAATGTTCAATAGATTTTCTCAAAAGAAAATAATAAAAGATTAATAATCATGAAATAGAAGAGGTTAACAACTATGAATACTTTGTCAAGCATTGGTGGTCGAGAGGTCAGTGACAGCTGCTTTACAAGCAGTTGTCCCGGGTTAGCGGATTCGCTTCCTGGCTGATGCTATGACAAGTGAAAGAACTATGAATACCTTAGTCAAATTATTAATACAAATATAAACATAAACAGATGAAATTATTCAGAGAATTAAACTTGGGTGGAGCGCTTTTGGTGGAAATAAAAATAGACTTATGTATTTGAAAGGAGAAGTTTTAATAGAAGCATTTTATTACTTATGGATCTGAGATTTGGCATACCACTCAATGAAGTATAGAGAGATGTGTGTTAAAAGCAATAAGGAGGAACCAAAAGCAAAATACTTTGGTTAAATAATAAATAGGTATTATTGAAATAATTAAGAGACCGAAATAGAGTTGGGCTGAATGTATTTCTAAAAGAGATAATAATAGATGGAAAATTAACATCTTAAATTGGATCCTAAGCTATTGTAAACCACCTAGAAAAATATTACATGTAAGTTTGAAAGGTGAAATAAGAAGTTATTTAGCATAATGTGAAATTAATAGTTTACAATGATAGTGATGATAATGGATTAATGAATGGATTAAAAATTGAGAATGACACAGGTTATAAATATGGGAGCAAATATGCTTGAAAGCGCTACAGAATAAAACATAGTTAATATATAGCTTCACTAGTGTGTGTTGGAAGCTCAGTCTAATAATTACGAAGAATTGGTGAAGTAAATGAATCATTACAGAATAATAGTTAAAAGTAAAGTTTTTGGATTTATTTATAAATAAAAAAATATAATATGAAGTTTTTACAGGTGATGGTATTTTTTTTTGTAATTTGCATATATATATATATAACAGGTAGAGATTGTTGATTGTTATATATATATGTATATTTGCATATATATATATATAACAGGTAGAGATTGTTGATTGTTATTGATACTGGGATTATCTAAATGTTGGTTAATTTCAGTGTTACATATTTATGTATGTAAATCCAATTTTTGCTCATTTTCTTCATTAACCTGTATTCATTTTTAATTTTCTGCTAATTGTTTTTTTTAACTTTAGGACAGAACAGAGAACTTAATTACATATTACAATATTTATCAATTTATTACCTTTCAATTATACCTAAAAATTAAGAGCTTTTCTTTAGAATTAATTATATTAAACAACATGGGGTTTTTTCATATTGAAAGTGTCTAGGTCCAATGCCACAAATTGTAAATCATGTAAAAGTTCTGTAATGAAGTGGTAGAATGTTAGGCTCTGGAATGAGAAGTCCTATGATAAATTGCTATGCTTTCACTATCGGCACTCCAATTTCTTATAATATCTTGAGTAAGAAAGCTATTTGAATATATATGGTTTTAGACATGTAAAACATTTATCAGTATTAAATGTGATGTAAAATAATAAGAAAGAATTTTAAAAAATCTCTGGCTTGATTTCTTAAGTGGTTACATGATGGTTTACTGACTAGTGAAACATTGTTATCTAAAAAAAACACTACTTTATGTTTTCTGAACTTTTCTAATGTGACTTAATAATTCTTAGATCTACAAAAAGTTGATACAGTTATAGAATGGAAGACTGAATCAAACTCATCTCCATAAATATATATATATATATATTAAATTATATTTTTTTCATGGATTTTTGGTTTGATAATGAAGTGAAATTAAGAGATTATATCCATGTAAACAGAGATAACTTTTAGCTTTTGATGTCACCAGAAAACTACTAATTGCTACTAAATGATAATCCTCCTGAGGCTAAACAAGTTTTCATTATTAACCTAAAACTTTTCTGCTCAAGTTGCTAATAATTTGACCAATGCTTCATACCAATTGCTATTAACAATTCTTGTAATGATTTAAAGCTTAAGAAACTGTTAGAAGATTGTGGATCCATGTAATGTGTTGATGCTATTAAAAAAGAAAGTATTTTCTCTCATATTCTGATAAATGTCACTTATAAAACAGTCAATTGCTCTTAACAAATTTAAAAAGATGTAGAGAGTAATTTAATTATATTATCTCCATTTAATTTCATTATTCTTATTTTAGTAATTTTTTTGGGTTTTTATCAGTGCAGTCCTCATCTTAATTTTAATTATCCATCAGCACAGGAAGCATTTCACAAATTACTCTTGCTCTCAAGAGAACTAAAGATACATTGAATAAGCTAAGTTTGTATATATAAGAAAATGTTTAATAAATGAAAATTTTTTGAATTTTACTTTGATTAAAAACTACAGCCATGTTTTTAATCCACAGAAGTACTTTTGGTTAATTCCTTAACCCTCCTCACCTGCCATTAAATTCAAAAAACAATGGAATTCAGCCTCCGTTATGTTTTTTTAATTTAACGGCAGTTGAGGAGGGTTAAGGAATTAATCAAAAGTACCTCTGCAGATTGAAAGAATGCATATAATAGTTAATTACAATTGTATATATATATATAGTCAAATTATATTCTTATCTTAGTGCATCTTGCATCTTAGTTCAATCCTGTCACAATGATCCATCAGCGCAAAAGTTAGACCACTCTCTTTTACTATATATATAACTTAGAAATATATACTTTTTCAAGAAATTCATTTAGCACATATTACAATTGAACTTTATATACACATTATATTTTTATATTTTTTAGAGAGACTTGAGCTTAACTTCATATAATCTGTATTCAAACATTTTTCAAACTTCTATTTCTTCACACATTATTACTGATACATATCAAGGATGGGAATCATTTATTTTTTTCACATGTCTTCGATTATATGTTTCAGTAATATGTGAAGGAATAGAAATATGAGAAATATTTAAATACATATTACATGTAGTTAAGCTTAAGTATCTCTAATAATAATAATAATAATAATAACAACAACAACAACAACAACAACAACAACAACAACAACAACAATAATAATAATAATAATAATAATAATAATAATAATAATATAATAATAATAATAATAATAATAATAATAATAATAATAATAATAATAATAATAATAATAATAATAATAATAATAATAATAATAATAATAATAATAATAATAATAATAATAATAATAATAATAATAATAATAATAATATAATAATAATAATAATAATAATAATAATAATAATAATAATAATAATAATAATAATATAATAATAATAATAATAATAATAATAATAAAAAAAACAACAACAACAACAACAACAACAACAACAACAATAATAATAATAATAATAATAATAATAATAATAATAATAATAATAATAATAATAATAATAATAATAATAATAATAATAATAATAATAATAATAATAATAATAATAATAATAATAATAATAATAATAATAATAATAATAATAATAATAATAATAATAAGTATTAATGTGTAATCAGAAATGTGGACTTAATCAGTGAAGTATTGAATAGCTTCATGCTCGCAGATCTAACCGCTTCAGCTTCACCTATTTAAATAGAAAGTAGGTTGAAGTAAAGAAGGGTTCCCATATTTTCTTCCATAGCGTAAGCTTGTGGTTAAAATACCTGTAGAGGTTCCTACTATCGCATTTTATATGCATATTATTGAGGTTATAGCCTCAGTAAATATTACTTACATAATCAATGTGCGTTTAATAAATTTATAATTACAACTTTAAATTACTAATAGATTTCTAAATATAAAATCTTTCCATTGACTTGTTGTAAATTGAAAGATTTCGCGAGTATTAATGTGTAAAAAAAATGTGGACTTAATCAGTGAAGTATTGAATAGCTTCACGCTCACAGATCTAACCGCTTCAGCTTCACCCATTTAAATAGAAAGTAGATTGAAGTAAAAAAGGGTTTCCCTCTTTCTTCCATAGCGTAAGCTTGTGGTTAAAACACCTGTAGAGGTCCCTACTATCACATTTTATACACATATTATCGAGGTTATAGCCTCAGTAAATAGTAATAATAATAATAATAACATTGTGTATATGAAGTTAAAATGTAACATGTGCTATATGGATTACTATATGTTTCTAATATATCTATAGTGTGAGAGAATGATCTGACTTCTGGACTGATGAGGGCTTGTGGTACAATTGGGATAAGATAAAAATTGCACTGAGATTAAAATATAATTTGACTATATATATATTAGAATATGTTTAAAATGTCCATTCCATCACAAATTCCTAAAACATATAAATAAGGACACTCAAGAAAGGCAAATAAAATATATATATAATAATAAATATTAATTATTATACACCAGTGATAATACATCATAAAATGTCTTAAAATTTGTAGAAGCACTTTTGATTAATCACTTAACCCTCTTCAGCTATCATTTAATTTTGATGGTATTTACTTCCATTATATTTTTTAAATTAAATGACAGTTAAAAAGATTAAGTGATTAATCAAATGTAATTCTGCAGATTGAACTTTTTGTAATAAACTAGCACCATTGTATACATTAGTATTTTTTATTACAATATTTATTACATAATAGCCATTTTATTCTAATTATATATATATAATCTTTATTCTTTAAGTTCAGCTGTATATCATATCATAGCACAAAATTAAAAAAGATGTATTTTAAAAAATAGTTCATGGATACATCTATACAATTTATTGGATGATGTTAGATGAAACTATATTCTTAAAAATTGATACCCATGATATAAATACTGAGATAGATGAGTCTAGTAATAAGAATAAACTAAAATCATAATTAAACCAGCAATTGAGTTATTTATAAAATCAAACAAAAATTAAGACCTATAGAATGAATGATTATGAGAAGTGTAATTACTAATAAATGTTATTGTAATAAACAATGTAATTATGGAAAGGGGTGAAGAGAATGATTCTCTGGATGACTGATAATGAAGATACAATGAAAATTCATTTAGAATGAAGTCACATATATTCTTTTTTAATGAGATTTATAATTCTTCACACTTAATTATGAATTGGTACTTCTTTTCTTTCCTTAATAAGTATAATCAAATATACTTATATATATATGAGTGTTCAAATATATGTCTTAATGGTGTGTTGCCAACTAAATTCTACTTAAAAATATTTAATATTATATTATAAAATAAATATTATTATATATCTTTACCTAGGTATCAACAAATACAAATATGTAAATGATGATGATCTCAAATTTCTCCAGTTAATAATCTTGTCACAATTCATTCACCCAAAAAGCAAAATAGGCCATATTCTATTTTACAAAAGTTTCTCCATCAACTCTAGTCATGTGATCTGAAATAAATATGAAAATGTTTCAAACTGAAAACTTTCAACAAGTAGCAGTTGATGACTTTTATAAGGTGGTACCACATCCTAATTCACAAACTATGGATCATAAAGATAGTTTAAAATGGAAAAACATCTTAGTATCATGTAATAATTTAAAAGAAAAGCATTAATTGTTGCATGAACTGGGATAACAACTCTACTTTTCTCATGGGCAGTTTTATACAGGATGTTTCAGAGCTATTAATTCATTTTTTAAAAAAAATTGAATGAAAAATATTAGTTTATAGGTAAACTTAATAAGGAAGAAACCACTACAAACAACATTGTATCCCATGAAATTTTATATAATTCCATATTGGTAAATTTTTATAATTTTAAATTAACAATTTTTCCTCTCATAAATAAACTGAGTAAAGAAATATGTAATATTTGTAAGTCTACAATAATTTTCACATGCGTTAGTGAAAGAATATTTTGATAATAAAATCTTATAGGCATACATGACTGGTTTTTAATTATTATAATAAATATAAAAAATATTTATAATAAATGCTTCTATCTACTATGGGAACAAAAAACTAAGAAAATAATTTTCAACTACAATTGGGGTATTTATATTTGATTTGAAATAAAAGCATGGAGAGGGGGCTCCAGAAATTTATTAAGTCAATTCCTTATTATAAAAATTAAAGATTAATTTAATTAATTTTGACCTTCCCCATGCTTTTATTTTAATTTAAATATAAAAACCCCAATATGGTCGAAGACCATAATTATTTTTTTTGGTTTTTAGTTCCCATAGTAAATAAAAGCATTCACTATAAATATTTTTATATCTATTATTGTTTAGTTTTTAGCATTAAGAGGATAATCAAAGATTTGTTTTTATTTCATTTTTAAATGATGCTAAAATACTTTTAAGGTTGAAAGTAAAATCATAACTATCTAATCAAATCTTGTTTACAATATTATTTTGTCTACCTTCCCATTGTTCTGTATTAAAAGGCTAAGTAAGCTACATAAAATATTTTAGTGTCATATTGCATTGCTAGTGATCTGTAAAAAATGTACCAAATTTGAAGAAATTTTAAATATTAATATATTAAACCAAGATTTTAAAATTTTATTTTAACTTCAATAAAAGCAGTTATTAAAACAAACCAGCAAACAAAAAGTATAAATATTTCCCTCTCATGGGAAATACAGCAAATATTTTTAATTTTTTAATGATTTGATAAAATATTTCAAATTTCATCCATCCGGTGCTCCGTATTTAAAGAACTAAATAAACTATCTAAAATATTTTAGTGTCATATTGCATTGCTAGTGATTTATATTAAATTATTTAAATTTCAAATTCTATTGTATATAAATATATTAAAACTTGATTTTAAAATTTTATTTAATTTAAATAAAACTGTTTACATGCAAATCGGCAGAAATTGTCACTTAAGCAAAACCACTTAAAATGAGAAACTAGACTAAAATTTCTTTTTAAATATAAATTCTTTTATTAGATAAGTAACTAAATTGATCAAAAAAATATTTTAAAATGCAAATAATGATATAATTTTATAACAATAACTTCCAGGGGTTGAGCTTACTTAAAATTGTTATTCATATTTTGAATAACAAACCAAATGTCAACAATAATAATAAACAGAAAGAAAGTCGTAATTATATGTCTGATTATATTAAACTAATATTGATTAAGTATCTTCAGAAAAATTCAAACTTTATTAAAAAAATTTAAATACAACATTTTGAGTAGTATTATTCTTTTCTCTTTTCCAGTTAATGGTGTTCTAGCCAACTATATTAATGACAGAATAGTCTAATTGGTTAGAGCCTTACTTTAAATTCAATATCCATAAATATAAATGTCCACATTTTATTCCCATGCTTGTACTGCTAATGGTAAGGCACAGGGTGGCACTACTGTATGGAGAGTTTTGCCTTGTTTATAAACAATTATGTGCTAGTATAAGAGATGGTGATCATGTGATGCTTAATGGTTTAACACCAATCCTGCCTAATAGGATAGTGGTGGCTATGGTTGTTAAAGAGCCAAAGACACCAAAATGTATGAGTGCTGAACTGAGTTCAGACCCATATGACTATATAAGCTATTTAGCTTAGATTGAAAATATTTTTGTGTTTTCAATTTCATTCTCATAGTTTTATAGTTAAGTAGGGATAAAAGGTGGTTACTGGAGGGTTGCATTAGATCCTAAGTTCTAGGTGCAGTGCTCTCAGATCCAAAGCTCCTCACTGATGAAGGCCACAAGCCAAAAACTAGTCTGGGGATATTGGATGAGTAGGCATTAAATAGGTATTTTATGCAAAAGCCTTCTGGCATCCATTGATTACTCTGGTCGGCACAGGATTGGCACAGGGTGGCATTACTGTATGGAGAGTTTTATCTTGTTTATAAACAATTATGTGCTAGTATAAGAGATGGTGATCATTTGGTGTTTAATGGTTTAATATTTGAAGAAGAAAGAAAAATAATACCTCTCAAAACATTGTGTTGTATAATAATATATTTAAAAGTTTAAATAAAGTTTGAATTTTTAAAAAATATTTAGCATTTAATATTAACTGATGGAAATTAGTCCAAACATACATTACTGCCACCATCACAAACTTTCAGACAAAAAAGAAATTATTTATTCCTTTATTAGCACAAATAAGCAAGATAAATATAAAACGTATAGTTTCTATGTACATATGGATTAATAGTATAAAATATATTATTTTAGTTAATATTAAAGTTTCATATATTCACATTTCTTGCATACACAATCTTCATTATAAGAAAAATATTAGTAGTAACATTCCCCTATATATTTCATTATTATTTTTGCAATAAGACTAATGTAATTATAATTGTAAATCAAATTACTGGATCATTTGATAAGAAGGTCCACAGAATAGAATTAAACTTTCCTTAATGCTGAAATATAATGTTATAGTTTTGGGGATCCTTTAATGAATCAATGTCTTTTTAAAATGTCCATTAAACAAATTTCATTGAAATATTTATTCTAATAAATTCAGTTTCATACTTTATTGCCAGTAAATTCCAATGTAAATACTTTTTTATTGTAAACTGATATTCACCTAGTTTGGTTATTTTATTTAGAGAATGAAGTACAAGCATGTTTTTAACCCTTTCAAATAAATCTAGCAATGAATTAAGTGTATTTTGTTGCCATTCTGTTTTATTTCAAAAGGTTATAATGAAGTTTATTATTCCATTGGACATGTATTTTCTATATGTATAATTCTGCTTTTTAGTAAATTTGTTTTTGAAGAAGTACTTATTTCAGAGCATGTGATAATTTTTCTAGGCATTTCCTTTTTAAAATAATGACAATGAATTTAATTCCTTCCAAGAGAAGAGTACTATTTATTTTGCACTTCATTTTAATTATTACTATTACCACTGATAAAGTGATATAACTTAGAAATTTTTTTGAAAAAAGTTTAAATATTACTTTATAATTTTTATGATTTTTTTCTTTCAAGATAGTTTTTTTTTTTTTTTTACATCTTTTTACAGCAATTTAATTATATTTCTAGCATAATCATAATACTGGCCAATCACAATTCCCTATTCTTTAACTAATTAGATATGGAAAGATTTGAATTTTATTTTTTATGACATTTCAAGGAGGAGAAAACAAAAAAAAATGAAACATTTTTTATAATAACTGATTTTTACACAACCTTTAAAATTCAAAAAATTAATATTTAATTTTATAGTTTCTCATAAAAAATTATTATAAAATGATTAACCCCAAGTGGTGTATTTACATGTCCATCTTCCGTGCATGTACACCTTTCAAGAGCTTCTATACTGTTAATAAGTAAAGGCTAAAAAATTCAGACTTCAGGTTAAGAAAGCAAAAGAAATAATTACTATTCATTAATCAGGCATTATTTGATTATTATAAAGTGTTAATGTAAGTAAGGATTCAATATATTTGAATGCATAAGCTTTTCTTCTCTTGGATACATTTTTTTTAAATATCCTTATCTATATATACATATATCAATATAATGTGAATGGTGTCTATTATATTGTATTGAAATAGATTTTTTCCTTCTTTTCTTTTTATTAAGTTAGATGTTCAATACTAAAGCATCCAAGACTTGAATTAAAGTTCATTTGTGTTGAGTCTGATTGGTCCAGTTAGATAGCCTTCTGTTGTACCGAACTATTGTAATGAGGTCTGGAACATAATTTTTCATGTAGCTAGTTGTATTATGAAGCAGATAAAATGTCTGAGAAGGTTGTTAATACAGCCTATTCTAATTGTGGCAGTACAAGTTGGACTGCTCTCTAATGAATGATAAAATAATTGCAAAAATGTCCAGGGAGGGCTATGTTGTTATCCCATGGTTTTAGCTGGTATAATTTATTGATAAATGTGGATGCATAATAATAATAATAATAATAATAATAATAATAATAATAATAATAATAATAATAATAATAATAATAATAAGCATTTATTTTTATATGATGCTATGCATACAATTGTATACATTCAAAGATCAGCCTTTCAAGCTAATTGTGCATGCGTCTTCTGCGAGTGTTAAATAATAAATGAATACTTCACTCTACAATACAAGATATAGTATTTATGCAGGAATAAAAGGAATCTTGAAAGGCTGATCCTTGAATGTATACAATTGTATGCATAGCATCATATAAAAATAAATGCTTATTTACTTATAATTAAGTTTTACTTAGAGTGACATTTAGTAAATTCTAGACAATTTCACCGTCGTCATTCATTCCAACATCGTAGATAGTAATTTAAGGTGAGAATTCTACTCTCACGCTTTACTCAACAGTACTTCAGATTTGCTCATATAAAAGAATTTGAGTCGTAGGAATAAGAGGATTCCTTTTATTCTTGCATAAATACTATATCTTGTATTGTAGAGTGAAGCATTCATTTATTATTTAACACTCACAGAAGACGCATGCACAATTAGCTTGAAAGGCTGATCTTTGAATGTAAATAATAATAATAATAATAATAATAATAATAATAATGATGATGATGATGATGATGATGATGATGATGATGATGATAATATATATGAATGAATGAATGAATGAATGAAAGTTGAATAAAAGTTAACAAAGGCAAAACTCTCTATACAGTAGTGCCACTCAATGCCAACCAAAGTAATCAATGGATGCCAGAGGCTTGTGCACAAAATCCCCATCTAGTGCCTACTCATCCAATATCCCCAGACTAGTTTTTGGTTTGTGGCCTTCATCAGTGAGGAGCTTTGGATCTGAGAGCACTGTACCTAGATCTTAGGATTTAATGCAACTCTCCGGCAGCCACTTTTATCTCTACTTAACTACAAAACTATGAGAATAAAATTGAAAACACAATAATATTTTCAATCTAAGTTCAATAGCTTATATGGTCATATGGGTCTGAACTCAGTTCAGTACCCATCCATTTTGGTGTCTTTGGCTCCCCACTGATGAAGGCCACAAGCCAGAAACTTGTCTAGGGATATTGGATGAGTAGGCACTAGATGGGGATTTTATGCACAAGCCTCTAGCATCCATTGATTAGTCTGGTTGGCATTGGGTGGCACTACTGTATGGAGAGTTTTGCCTTTGTTAATAACAGATGTGCTAGCATAAGAAATGGTGATCATGTGATGTTGAATAAAAGTTATTATTTTCTTAATATAATTTGCTAACAAGTATTATTGGATGTATAATTAATCTAATTATTATTTTACTGTTTTCTATTAGCTTTTATTCTACTGCCTTTACTCAGTTAGTATACAGCATGGATTGTCACCAACTTTGAGTGTAATGAATGTTTCCTTGTACTAACTGCGATAATGGCATTGTGTATTTGTGCATTCACGTTTCCATTCTTTAATTAAATACTCAGTAATTCTGATTGCAATTTTTTTTTACTATTATCTTTTGTCTTTTTTTTTTGAGGAATCACATGACCAAATTCATTTAGAAATGGCTGCTAGTGATGATGATGATAGATTATGCTAAATATATAATTTGATTAAAAACTGATAAAAATATTTAAAATGATTTTTTTTTTTTACTATTATTATTGCAGATGAAAACTGACCAAGGCGACTGCTTCATTAAATTATACAAACAAGTTACTTTTTCAAGCGAAACCCAGACTACAGTGACTTCTTTCAAATATGACAATTGCTCCGGACTTCTAAGTTCGCTTTTGGTTGGTATAAAAAATATTGTTAGTAGTCTTTTAGGTAAACTGATATAAATAACAACAACGACTTAACTAATTACAATTGTCCTGTAAAGTAAAATTTTAAAAGTTTTAAATAAATAATAGTAAATACATTTTTTTATATATTGTAAAATGCAAAACCAAAATAAATATTATTGAAAGATAAAATACTTATTGATTTTTTTTTTGCTTTTTTTGAAATACTTTATATTTTAAAAATCATTTAAAACCTCAATGTTTTACAATTATAAAATTATTTGCGAAGAAATTTTTTTCATTCTCTTTTTTATGCATGAAACATCTCTCTGAAAAATACTGTAATTATTTGAAGTGTTTTATAAGGTTGCAATGGTGAGAAAAAGCTTTCAAACCCTACAAGAATAATTTTACACTTAATAGATTTTTTTTCTGCTCATAACCAAAGGTTCAGTTTAAGAGGCCAGGCCAGCATGCAACCCCTAAATCAACAATTATTGTTTTAATTATACAACATGTAGAAGGTATTATATTTATTTATATATACATTAAACTGAATAGGATTTTTTTAATAAATAAGATTTATTAATGTTTGTGTTTTTAATGATATTTCTATTACATAATTGAGATATGAAGGAGGAGATAATGACATAATCTAATGATTAAGAAAGGGCTATATGATACCAAGAATATAAAGTTTTGGGAGTACCAGTTACCAGATTGAAGACTACCCTGAAACATTATGCATTTTAGTGCATCTAATTCAATGCTGTTGATTTTATTGTTTTCCAGAACAATTTATAAACAGTCATATATAAGCAGATAGATAGGTAGGTAAGTAGATAAGGAGGGAGTGAAGGAGATAGATGGGTAGATGTTTGGATGGATAGATGTATAGATGGATGGATATATTGATGGATGGATAGATAGATGGATGGATGGATAGATAGATTAATGGATAGATAGAGAGGAAGGGATGGATAGATAAATGAATGGATGGATGAAGAGATTAATAGATAGATATGCTTCTTGGAGATACTCCTACAAATATATATATATATGTTACCTGTTTGAAGCACCTAAGTAGTAATACTTATCTAAATAATGATAACTCAAATTTTTGCCATTAATTATTAATCTGTGAATACCATTTTTTATAGCATTTCAATATTTAAAGTTACATTATGAATTTTAATCAGCCTTTTATATATTTAACGAGTAAATAATGTTTTTTTTATTGTACCGTTTTCTGTCCATTTAGGGTTTATATAATTTATATTCCTTAGTATTCAGTGACCAAATTATTTGCTCTGAAAATTCATTCATTTGAATACGTCAGGTAAGTAATTTTGCGAATGCAATTACTTTTCCTAGTCACACAACCCAGGTTAACAGTAACTGAATTTTAATAATAGTTGAGGGAGAACCAGCTTTTAAGTCATTTGTAAGGTGCCAGGAATCTATATATGAATCCAGTAGCTCACCCCCCCCCCCCACATTTTTTTATTAGTCACTATTACGTAATCATTTGCTACACCCAGGAGGATTGTCTTTTTAATATGGCAGTGGCAATTGATTTGGCAAAATAATAATGGTAGAATGTAAATAATATTAATCTAGTAATAATAAACTTAAATAGATAACAACACAAATTATATTCATAAGGCTTATTAATTTATAATTAAAATATTTTAACACTAATAAGAAAATAAAAGTATAAAAATCAAACTTAAATGGCTATTAAAGGTTACTATTTTTAAGATTCAGATTTTCCGCACTCTGACTTGACACAGCATTTGATAGCATTACGGTTCATGAAAGTGATCACTTCTAAGATAGGAAATAAAGTTTCTTACCGGTAAGTTAAACTATTCAATTATAGCACTTATGCTCTTATTCCAGCTTATAAGTAGTCTGGGGTTCAATGATTCATGTAGGTAACAGCTTCACTCTCAGCATTCTATGACTTCAGAAAAGAAGAAATATCGAAAAATAAACTCTTCTCTACTCACACATATTACAATGAATCAGTCCACTTGTGAGAGTAGCTTGGCACATTTTATATGATTTTATAGAAAATCATCTGTTCACACATAACATAAGGCCCCAGAAGATGAAGATTTAAGATGCAAGATGTATTTGCTTTTATATCTCCTCCCTGATTTTAGTCTGCTATATGTGTTCCATTTACACCTTCTAACTTTGACAATTTTAACATTTTTTTTCACACAGTCATCCTTTTTCCCTTTAGTGGCTATCTTAAATGATGGTAAAAGAATGCTGCAATTTTAACTTCTAAGTAATACAATAAGAATTTATATTATTATCTTAGTAATTATAAATTTATTTAACGCACATTGATTACGTAAGTAATATTTACTAAGGCAATAAACCTCAAGAGTGTGCACTTAAAAATGTGAAGGTAGGGATCTCTACAGGTCTTAACACAAGCTTTCACTTTGGAAAAAAGAGGGGAACCCTTCTTTACTTCAGCCTATGTTCTATATAAATAGGTGAAGCTGAAGTGGTTAGATCTGAGAACATGAAGCTATTCAATACTTCACTCATTAAGTCCACAATTCCTATTACCAATTAGTACTCATGAAATCTAACTATAAGATCATTCCAATGACTCATTATAAATCGAAAGATTTCACAAATACTAATTGGTAATAGGAATTGTGGACTTAATCAGTGAAGTATTGAATAGCTTCATGCTCTCAGATCTAACTGCTTCAGCTTCACCTATTTATATAGAAAGTAGGTTGAAGTAAAGAAGCCTTCCCCTCTTTTCTTCCAAAGCATAAGCTTGTGGTTAAGACCTGTAGAGGGCCCTACCTTCACATTTTTAAGCACACCCTCTTGAGGTTTATTGCCTTAGTAAATATTATTATCTTCGCAAAAATGTTATTCTCTTTATATCTTTTTTTTTATCTCTTTAACTTAAAAAAAATATAACCTACATAGTTTAAAATAGATCAGATGGTATTTTAAAGAAAAAATATTATTCTTTCTTTTCAAGAATTTAATAATTTAAAATTCTAAATTGTCAATGTCAAAACTTGTACCAAAAAAAATGCTACATTACATAGAAAGATATAGTTACTCAAGAAGAAACTCTTTACACATATGAGTCTCCTATTGATAAGATGTAATAAATTCTGCATATGATATATTGAAATCCCCTAAAAGAATGAGTGGATAATCGTTATCAATACTAAGTTAATTTGATTCATAATGTTATGTATTAATGAGGCTTTATGATGTAAATATAATGTAATTATGTTAATTATGAAAGTAGTATGGTTGAAGATGATAATGCACATATTTTGGTTAATACACAGAATTTCAAATGATTTGCAAGGGAGATTTATGGATAATATGTAAAGTGATTCGTGTTGCAGCTATATTGGTTGGTACATATAAAGATATCTAAACTTTTTTTTAAAAAACTATTTGAACCTATAATGATATTAAGTGGATATTTAATATAACTATATAAGACATAAATAGCTCAATCCTATTTTTGATTGCAAAGCGCCTCTGGGGCAGTTTATCCCTCTTATATTAATCTCTGTAACATTTAAGATCACAATGTTTTGCAAATATGTACTATTTAACTACAATCATCAAAATTGGAAAAGAATAAAAATCTTCATGCTATCTTCCATAAAAAAATAATCAGAAAATAATAATGAATTCTTTATAACAGCTATATAAATATCAGTAATAATATTACACTTAAAAAGCCTTTTTTAACACCTGGTTTGTTGTTCTTTTCAAATGTTACTAATCTACTTAATGTTAATAAACTATTTCAGACATAAAACCATCTAGTGTTCAATAATGGAATTAAAACAAGCAATAACAATATAAATCATTAAAATAAATCAAAAACATCATATATAAATCCAGTAATTACAAAATAATTGAGTTATATCATAACAATACATTAAATAAATATTACATGCATTTTTTTACAATTATATATGTAATATCATAATGCATGTAATATTTATTTAATGTATTGTTATGATATAGTCAATTATTGTGTAATTGTTGGATTATATATGAGAGCTTTGATTTATTTTAATGATTTATATTGCTTGTTTTAATTCCATTCTTGAACACTAGATGGTTTTATATCTGAAATAGTTTGTTGATGTTAAATAGATTAGTAATATTTGAAAAGGGCACCAAACCAGGTGTTGAAAAAGGCTTTTTATGTGTAATATTATTACTAAGATTTATATAGCTGTTATAAAGAATTCATTTTTATTTTCTGTTTACTATTAAGTAAATTAAATTGATACTATTAGTTTGGTTTATAAGAGAGCAATAAAGTTGATATTATTAGTTTGGCTTATAAGGTATATGTTAAAGAAAATTAAATAATTTAAACGATTTGTGTATATCATTAAGTTAACATATTTAATAATTCTACACTGTACACAGACTGAACCTATCTTATTCATATGTAAGAACTTGTATCTTTTTTGTGAATTACTTGTATTTTTCAGAGATTTTTCCTCCTTCGTAAGCTCCTTTATGTCTTTCTATACCTACTAATAAGATTGTTTGGAAGATTTAGGAATAGATAAATTAAAACTATTTCCAGTCCAATGTGTATTACTTTTATTTCAAGGCTTTTATTTTAGTATAAAGATTGTAACAGTCAAAACACGTGTATCTCGTTAACATAGCGCAGAATTCGATCACCACACAGAACAGCAGCACCATCGAGTAGCGAAGCCACCCGTGGTACCGAGTTCGAACATAGTTTATCGGTTCCACAATACAATCTACGGAATAACGCCTCTGATGCGACATAAGTAAACACTTCTTTAGGCACGGTGGTCAGGGAGATGCACGAGATTCATGGTTTTGTTTCCGAGTTGGCCAACAATCAAACGAATATTAATTCACATATATAATCGAGGAAATATATATAATGGGCATCGAATAAATGAAAACTTAACTACAGACGTATAGTTAAAATTATTTATTTACATTTTTAAAAAAAAACATTATTAATGTTATTAATCATATTTTATATTCAGAGTTTCAATAGCTAATTGACAATTTTATTATATATAAAATACATTTATTTATAAGGAGCATTCATTTATATGAAGGCGTAATCTAGCTACCTAAGGTTCTCGAAGGAGTATTTCTAATACGTGCTGTAGGGAATTTATACTTTGCACTGCAAGAGTCATCAGTAGTGGCGGACATACATTTATTTAATAAAAATATTTATTTTACGACTAAGGGCAAACATTTATTTGAGAGTGGATGATGAAGATAATGCCGAGGCGGAGTGATATAGAGAATGATAAACTAAATAAAGGAACACGTGGTACGCTTTAGAAGGACAATATAAAATGGCAGCACTGAAACTGCAATGCCGTGAATAAGTTTATAAAGGTTTTGGGTTGGTCTCTGCCTCAACCCAAAGAGGTAAGGTGTCACATGAGCATAACCAGGGACAAGCGGTCCGTGTCGCAATTTTCCAGCTGGCTGCGTGACGGTCGTCAAGCCCTACGGGAACATTATCATGTCCACTTGTGTAGGATGACTGGGTTTGATTCAACCCTATAGAATCCGGAGTATTCACGGTGTGGAATGGGCCATCGTGGCTTCAAAATGTAACACATGTATAAGATCTAAAAGATTATGGTAATATTTAACTAGACTTCAAACTCAGCCTCCCATTATCAACGTTGACTGAAAGAAAATTGGTGACTCTCAAAGAAATGAAATTTCCGTAATTATTCATTAAAACTTAATAATAAAAAAAATATCTAAAAGGGGACTTATTACAGCGAGTATGCCAGCCATTACGAAGTTGTAGACCTGCATTACAATAACTGATTACGTGAATGCGTGTCGATTTATGTGAAAGTTAAGTTATTTATAAAATCAAATATTAATGACAATTTGACACGCATTCACGGTTCGAGCAATTATAGATTTAGCTTTAAAACTAAGACAATCATGAGAAAGTAATATTTCAATAATCATTATAAATAAATGCAGATTTGAGAAACACACACTTAAGAAGGATAGATGGAGGTAAGCTAGATTATGCGAGAAATTTACAGATTACATTAATTCTCAAATTTTAGTTTATAAAATTACACTTTTAACATTTAGAAGTTAGACAAATAATAGGAGATGAGCTATAGCTTATTATTACTAGAGTACTCTATAATTTGGAATACACACACAGGTACCTGTTTGATAAGATGTTTTCTTCCATTTGTTTAATAGTAGATTGTTCATGATTAGCAGTTTTCTTTCTTGTCTTTGGCATTTTATTGATTTTAACAGCAGCGGCTTTCTTGTCTATTTCAGGTAGCAGATCATTATGGTGTTTTTACGATGGGCAATGTGGAGTTCGGCATACGGTGGGCCACCTCCCGATGGAGAATAATCTCGGTGCTTACTCGGTCATACCTTGGCAATATCAATTTATTTTAAGATAATTTAGACTCTCCACTCGAGAGCAAAGCTAAAGTTCAAGTGCAAGTCTCCAGCAAGTCTAAGATGGCCTCCTTTTTTTTATCTTGATCTTTTAATTTTTCTGTTGAGATATTTTTAGGTTTTATTTATCTTGCCCTCAGGATAATCAATGCTTTTGCTGGTTTTAATTAGAAAGAAATCTGCTGTGCTATTGTTTGTTTGGTTTTTTCTTTTACATTCGTTAATTACATTTTTTTGGAATTTTTCTATAATTAATTTATTATCTATCACTGACCGATGCTTTTAAATTTTCAAAGACAAAAGGGAATAAAATTATTTTAATTTTAATTAATTATTGCATCAGATTTTGTTAGAATTATTATTTAATGAAATTTAAACTAAGCAACAAATACGAACTTTATAAAATTCAAAATAAATGATTAATATTACACAAAATTTATTTAGCTAAAAGAAATCTAAATTATATTATTTTATCCGTATTTATTGCCTTTAATTTGAGATCGAAATGTGTGCATGTTTATGTTGAATTCTACATATATTTATACATTTTTAATATTGTTACACACACAATTCGATTCCAAAAAGTTTAAATTTGGGTGGGATAGACCGGTCAGTGAGAGACGACAGAAAAAGGTGAAACTTAAGATTCGAATACGAATCTTACTGTTTCAAGATTGATGATATATTTTCTATTTTCCATAATAGGTGTTTTAAATTCTTTTGTTTTGATAATTGCTTTTTGATTTACCATGTTGAATTTCCTTCTTGCCATGATTAATAAGAAGTTAAATGAATATTTTTAAGGTATTCCGTTACTTTAAAAAATCATTTTGTTTTACTGGCTATTTTTAATGGGGTATTGTGCACAGAATACATATTGGTTTAGCATGCTATCTTTGTTTGGCTATTTTCATTATTAGTAATGTGTGGAATAGCACCAATGAGATCAGAAAAATGTGATGTAATTATTGGAAGAGATTGGCTCTTTTGCACAATAGTTTTGTTTTAGTATTTTTGTGACATTGTTTACAAAACCTCTCTGAACAGTTTTTAATGATGCTGTATCTGGCTTTGTTGTAGAAACATTGTGAAAATATATTCTTGAAAATAATAGATAGTGGTGATGTATCAGTGGCATATAATATAGACATGTCACTGGCTTGCACTTTTCCTTTAGGACAACAATTGAAGCTCTTTTATCCAAGAGGTATTTGAATTTGGAAACTTTGCCATATTTATTGAGTTGTTGTAAATCTATAAATTAATGTAACAATTTTTGGTTTGACTTGCTAGAGTGATGTTTCTATCAGCATCTATTTAGAAAATAATTTTGTTTAAAATTTTAAATATATTTTTGGAAATATGTTTTTATGCCTCATAATGGAATTCCAATATCAAGTATATATTACTGGAATGATCCAGGACTTTATAAAGATGGGAATCTGATGTCCATAATAGCTAATATTAAATTTGTTTATTTTTAAATTTTAGATACAATTTTAGAACTATGCTGGGGATTGTTGAATTGAATTTTAGTGCAATAAATATTAAGATAATCTTCAGCAGATATTTTGTTCATATTCTTTGGATAATATAATATTAATATCATTTATGTTCTATATTACTTTTTACATTGCTTTTACAAACCATTAAATGGTTTCGATTGCCCCAGCAATCTTCTTCAAATATTCTATATTTTCAAATCAATTCTAAATTTTAAAATTTATTGATAGAAGTACAATTTTTCTTAATAATATTAGACATTTTAAAGATATAAAAGCAACCTAAAATTTTCTTATTTTATATTAAATGTATCATTTAGATATAAATGCTTGGAGGTATGAATTAAGAAAAGCTTGAAAATTGTTTATTGGGAAGCGAGATATATGAACTACCTTATGGTGAGATATTTATACATTTAATGTAATCTGCTAAACATGCTTTCAAAATCTTGTAAGCAATATCATAATCATAGCGAAGCATCTGTGGTGTCTAGAAAATGGTGTGATATAAACCTATGATAATTTTAAGCCCAAAAATGAGCTTACTTTCTGAATGATGTTTATTCTATTTACTTGTCTATTTTGAGCTCTAATTTAGCAGCAGTTACAGTAATAAACAAATACAATATGAACTAATATATTATGTGATGTGATATACTGCTACTTCTCCTTAAACAGAGTCAGGAATCGCTCAGCAACTATGCCTAGAGAAACCTGTTAGCCACTTTACCTTCCCTTTCCATTTCCCACCCTAAGTTTTTCCATAATCTGCTCCATCTCATTTCCACAACATAATTGTTGTTAACTCTATAGCCTTTATATCTAAATCCCCATTATCTTTTCCCAAACCCAGCATAAAAACCAATAACCCACTTTCTGTATAATCATTTTGTTCATATTTATTCTTCCATAACTTCATTATTTATACCCTTTCTGCTTTCAAGCATTTACATTCAATTAACAGATGCCTAATATTTTCTATGCCTTCCTTACACAATTTGCAGACTAAATCACTCATATTTTTCCATTTACATGTATATTCTCTTCTTGTTAAAAATTCTGTTTGAGCCTTAAATAATAAACTACTTTTTTTTTGCTATTATCATAAATTAACTCACACCCAATGTTCTTTTTACTTCTATATATATTTAAACTCCTTTTACTCTCCATACTAGTTCTCCATCTCTCCAACTCCCTATTCTTTATTAATGTATCTATTCTTTTATCCCATTCCTTACCACTATAACACTCAACAATCCTCCTAACACAATCATCCCACCTTTTGTACAAGTATACTGATATAAATTCTTTATCCAAATCTTTTGCATACCACATTACCTTTCTCACCCATCTTGTTGCCTGCCCTTTACTCGTAACCCAATTAAATACTATTTTGGCTATTCTTTTATTATCCATAAACTGCAACCTACCAAACATTTTCATTTTACTTTTTGCATCTCTCATATAAAAACTTGACCATCCCATTTCTCCTTGAATTGCCTCCCTTGCTGTCCACACATCTGCATCCAATGCATGTCTTCCTACTTCCCTTTGTACTTTTTCTAAGTAATCTAATACCCCTTTACTAACACATAACACATCATTACCATATGTTAACCCTGCTACTGCAACTCCCTTCCATACAATTCTAGCTACATCATATTTATTATATGAAAACACTGTTAATTTCTTTATCAATCCCTTTCTTTTCTTTGCTTCATTTATCAATTTTTTCTCCCATTCATCCAAGCAATTTTTCTGATTACTTAAGATGATTCCCAAATAACTATATGTATTCACCACACTTAACTGTATATCCCCCAATAAAAATTCTACATCTTCTCTTTCCCCAGTATTAACCATCATTATATTTGATTTTTCTTCACTAGATATAATCTCCATCTCTTTCCCACCCTTGCACATGTCCTCAGCATAACTTCCATGTCTTCTTTCTGCACACAAAAAACATCATCCACAAAAAAGACCTGACAAAGTATATACTCCCTTACCACCTATTAACGGTATCTCTATCCCTCTTCCTAAACTTTCTATTGCTCTCTCTATTTCACTCAAATACAACAAAAACAAAATAGGTGACATAGGGAATTCTTGCCTTAATCCCACCCCATTTTTAACTTTAACTGATTCTATATTCCCTAATTGATACGTATAGTAATTATTTTCATATAATTTCTTAATAATATCCACTAAAGCTCCATCCATTTCCAAATTTGCTAAACATACCCATAATCTATTTCTATTTACTCTATCATATGCCTTCTCTATATCTATAAAACTCATATATAACTGTCTACCTTAATTTCTACTCATATCTATCAGTTGTGTAACTACAAATAAACTATCTCCTATATGCCCATCTAATCTAAAACCTCCTTGCATTTCCCCCACTACATTATTTTCTTCCATCCATTTTGCAACTCTTCCAGCCACCATATGAGAAAACTTTATATAAAACGGATGTTACTCCGCTATCGGTCTATAATTGTTTAACTTTTTTCTATGCTCCTTACTCTTCCCTTTAAATCAGCGTTTCCCAACCTGTGGTACACGTACCACTGGTGGTACGCGAGTTGCTGGTTGGTGGTACGCGAAAAATAATCAATAATGGCAGACATAAAAAAAAATCAAATCATAAAAATATCATAGAAACGTTTTTTCCTATAATTCATAAAAATTATTTTAATTAATAATATTATACAGTAAAGTTGTTAATATGTACAGTCGATGATCGAAAATCCAGCAATCGATATCGTTTTTTTGGAGTGCACTTTTAAATTTAGCCGTTAGCCATTAGTAACTTGAGATGTTGCCGCCACTGTTGTCATGGTGCTGCACTCTTGTTCACTTCACCGCGCGGCTTACAAGTGACAGGTTATTGTTTGTGATTGTATCGTCTTTGTTTATTAAAATTCATTGATCCCCATATAACCCGCTTATTCGAATTTAGACAAGAAGGACAGTTTTTTTTTTGAAGACAATTCTTTTGATCTTTCTTCGAAATTGTATGATTTTGGTTGGCTTCAGGTGATTGCATATTTAACTGATATTTTTTTGCAAATAAATAACTTAAATTTGACACCTCAGAACAACTCGATAACGATCTTTAATGTTAATGATAAAATTGAAAATATGATTAAGAAATTAGATTTTTGGAAACAGTGTATTGAAAACAATCAACCGGAAGTATTCGAAACTCTACATATTTTTTTGTTTGAAAATAAGGTTAGTCTGTCTCAAGATATACGAGAAAATATAATAGCACATTTAACAGGATTAAAATTGTCTTTAATGGAATATTTTGCAAAACCCGAAAACACAAATGATAAGTGGATTTCAAACCCCTTCTATGAAGAAAATTTAGAAAAAGCTACATCATTATCAATAAAAGAGAAAGAAAATTTAATAGAATTATCGACACAATCTAATTAATTTTGGTTAAACATTAAAGATTATGAACAACTTTCTGAGAAAGCTCTTAAATTATTATTACCATTTACTAGTATGAAATTAGTAGAGAAAGAGCTTTTTCTTCATATATTTAAAAAAAAAAAAGTATTGAAACAAATTGAATGCAGCTGTAGACTTAAGGGTATACCTCACATCTTTTGAACCAAATTTCAAAAAATTATGTTTTTCGAAACAAGCACAAGGATCTCATTAAATTTATTTTATAAAAATATTTGATTATGATAAAATATATTAATTGGTTTTTTATAATTTTGTGTTTTTATTAAAACCATTTATTAGTAAACGAAATATGACAAAATAGTAGATAAATATGAAACTTTGAACAAACATATATATATATGTTACAGTGAATTTATATTTTCAGTGAGTTTATAATCGTTTAAGCGTGTTTCAATGTAATTTGTCTCATTGTGATGTGAATACATGGTCACCCTATAATATTTATAATGCAAATAAAATAACACACTCGCAATAAATTTCACAAAATACAATCATTTTTACGAAGTGGTACAATTTAGCGTGATGTACTTACTACCAAGTGGTACGCGAGCCAAAAAAGGTTGGGAAACGCTGCTTTAAATAATTTTCTTACTCTTGTATTACTCCGACTACAATTAGTTAGCTGCTTTGAACAAGCGCCACCTAGGAACTAATGGTGTTGATATTCTATTTCTACAGCTGTTACTACTTCTACTCTATAGTATAGTTTATCTGGATGTATTATGCAATGAACACAATCAAATTAACAGGGCAATATTTTTAATTGTTATACTTATTTGCAAATCCAATTAAGTTGTTAATTATGTAATTAGTTCATTAATCAACTTTTGCAATTTTAATATTACGCATATATATTTTAAAATAAGGAGATAGGATTAAACAAATTTATTTTCTTTTAGAAAAAGTGATTTTTTTTTTTTTCATATGTCATAGCATCGGCCGGGACGCAAAGCCACAACCGTCTGCAACCAACTACTTGCTTGCTATGCGGCTGCGATGACTTCTCGGCTAACATCGCTTGACAAAGTGAATATAATTTATACAAGCAAGTACATACTTTCACAACAGCTTTTATGATATTTAGCTTCTCATTTTATCAGTTTATATTAAACAGTCTTATGAATGATAATACTGTTCGTTTCAATATTTATGATTGTATAAACCTTTTGAGCAGATAATTAAACTTTTGACATATTTATTCCCAAATTTTGTTGAATTTTGAAGAACAGAAATCTAAAAAAAATCATCACTGAAAAAAGTTTTTTACAACAGATATATGAGAAGTATAATTTTGAATTTACTTAAAATGTGAAGAGTATTTTGAGCTCAAACTTTCACACGACCCCCAACTCTCCACACTGCCTCATACCACTGATACACTTGACTATCAGTAGTATGAGATAGTGTGGAGAATTGAGGGTCATGTGAACGTCTGAGCTCAAAATACCCTATATATTACATTCTTTACACAGGTGTATATATAGTCTGTATGTTAGATATTAAAATGTGAAGCTAAGAAAATAATAAAAATAAATGGATAATAATGCTTCAGAGTTTCTAGAAAAGAAGACTTTTATCAGATAAGTGCCAAAAATATTTAAAATATTGTTCAACGGCTTTTCAAAAAAATTAAAAGTAAATATAATATTAATTCGTTAGAAGTTAACAACGATAATTACCTTGGTCAGTTTATTAATACATATGGTAAACATAATGGATGCATTTAATTATAGAATTAAATTTGAATGAAGTGCTTTCTATAAAAGTAATTACTTACAGATTTGAGAAGTGAGCACTTAACAGAAAAGCATTATAAAAAATTCAGACTACAACTCAACCATAGAAAAGAGTATATTGGGAAAATAAGAAGAGATCAAAAGCATGCTGATAGGTAAAAAAATAATGAAGTATTACTAATATCATTGAAAAAATTAAAATATTGAAATAATATTAGACTAGATTCATTGCTAAAAGAAATGGAGATGGATAACTGAAGACTCAGCATTGTAAAAAAAGGAACTAGAAAAACACTGCATGTTAGATGTAAGGATAAGAGAATTTATTGAAATCATGTAGAGAAAACAAAATATAAATTAAAAAAACTAGATTAAACCTCATACTGCAATAGATTAATAATAATAATAATAATAATATATATATATATATATATTAAAAATCAAGTCAGATGTCACATGACTTAATTTAATATGCTTGTATTTGCAAATGTTATATATAGAGCTCGTAAAACAAACTCTTTAACAAGCTTTGTAAAATACCCCCAACCTGACTGGTTGCTGCTACTGGCATCCTCAGTGAGGTGCTAGGATATTCAATCATTAGATTAAAAATACCGGGACAAGTTCAGCATTTTATCTAATGTATAACTATTAAGTAAAAAATCTGAAATTTGCAAACATCCATATGTCTTCCAATCCAGCTATCTAACTTAAATAGCCATATGGGACTGAACTAAGTTCAGATACACCATATATTAATAGCTTAAACAATATAAAATCGCCAAATCCATCATGGCAAAAAATAAAATTACAAAAAATAAATAAAGTCAGATGTCACATGACCTAATTTAATACGCTTGTATTTACAAATATTGTATATAGAGCTCGCAAAACAAACTCTTAACAAGCTTTGTAGAATACGCCCAGCCTGATGGCTTTGGCAATTTTATATTGCTAAAGCAATTAATACATGGTGTATCTGAACTTAGTTCAGTCCCATATGGCTATTTAAGTTAGATAGCTGGATTGGAAGACATATGGAGGTCTGAAACTTTCAGATTTTCAACTTAATAGTTTACATTAGATAAAGTGCTGGGCTTATCCTGGTATTTTTAATCTAATGATTGAATTTCCTAGTACCTCACTGAGGATGCAGTAGCAAAAACCGGTCAGGTTGGGGGTATTCTACAAAGCTTGTTAAGAGTTTGTTTTGTGACATATATATATATATATGAGTATGTGTATGTCTATTGCCTAGACTAATTGAAAAAATATTATTTACAGCTAGTTGGACCATAGACAACTGAGCCAATCATTGTAAATAAATAGGTATTTCACTTTGAAAACTGGAGTGTAAAGACCACAGGTTGTGTCAGTGTTCTGGGTGTAAAAAACAAAAAATACTAATTACTACGTAATTAGAATTTCCTATTGGTGAGAGAGGTGTAAACACTTTATATTGGTAGAAAGATATTATTCTTTTACCAATAAGGTTTATCTTGATGCCTTTAACCAGAAATTCATGAAGAAAAAGTCTGTTTTTCCTGTGCATTTTATTGATAATACATATTAATGCCTATTTGCAGGGCAGACCATGAGAAGGCTATCATTCATCCTATGTCATTCAAATCTATGATTGCCATGGTAGAATTAAAGAATTTAGTAAAGATAGTGGCTAATCTATCTATTGATTGGAATCTCTACAGCAGGAACGGGTACATTGTTTCAGCAAGAGTTACTTGCAATTTTTTCCAGTGTCATAGTCTACATCAGTGTCTTTCAACATTTTTTATCATAAAGTGACACACCAGCATGACCTGCATGCATTTCACACATTCTGTATTTGTCATTGTGAAGAAAAAAGGTTTCCTCCATTCTGTAATAAAATCATGCATTTTTCTTCTGTTTGCAATTGTTTCAGATATTATACTCATCTTTTAAAATATGATATAATACTAATTATTTTCTCATAAAATACTTCAATCTGAACACACAAAAAACAGAGTTATCAGCCTTGCAACTGACTGAATATATTCCATGCTTTGAATTAAGCTTTTACATTGCACTGTGAACATTTTCAAGCTCATAAATGTTTAATTAACTTACTCAGTATTATGCAGTTATAATGAAGGTATGTGCTATCTGGCCCATTTATTGGCAAGTGTCTGACTACACACAACTGCCTCATTTGTGAAAACTTGATTCTCATTTGTAATAACCATATGTGTATGAAAAATATATTTCTTTTATATATAAATATTTAATTAATGTAGCATCAATTATGATTACTTTTTTTAATTTAGGTAGGCATTCCAAAATTTTTTGCTGATCCAAAATCAATGTCTTGCCCAAACAAATGTTCTTTTACATTATTTTGATAACAGTTATGTTATAACAAAATTCAAATAATGAATATCTTTATTTTTAATACCATATAGCCCTGAAAATAAGATCGGGTCTTATATTAATTTTTGCTGCCAAAGACCTTGCAGGGCTTATTTTCAGGGGACATCTTATTTTTTCATGCACACAAGTCTACATTCATTCAAGTATTAAAATATGCCTTTATTAAAGTACTTCTCTTTACAGAGAGCTGTAAGATTGTTACCTTGAGAACACTCCACAATTCGTTTCTTGTATTTTCTGGAATATTCTTTCTTTTTTCAGTCATCTTATTTGGTGATCAGAATATTGTTCCATTTAAATTTACCATTAAATCAAATGTCTGGGGAGACAGAGTGGTAACAAAAACGATTATAGTTAAGAATGGTATGTCCACACAAAAGCAATAAACAAATGCATGCACAAAATTCAGAAAATGTTTCTGTATTTCATATATGCACATTATGTCTATTACAACAAATGATGTATTAAATTATGATGATTCATATGTTACATAATTATGTCCATTTGCTATCAAATGCACACATTGTAAACACTTCCCAAATTACTTGTAACAGTTCTAGTTGGGGATTCTTTTTAAAAACTTTTCTTTAAGAGAAAGATTGATGATTTAACTTAAACTAAACTTTGATTATTATAATCACTTATTTTAATAAATCTTTTAGGAGTCTAAAAAATGTTTAAAAAATTAAATAATTTTTGTTTTATCTTAAATATTTAACAGCTACCATGAGAGATCCACAATCTAAGTGCAGTGCTCTCAGATCCAAGATTCCTCACTGATGAAGGCCACAAGCCAGAAACTAATCTGGGAATATTGAATGAGTATGCAGTAGATGGAAATTTTATGCACAAGCCTTCTGGCATCCATTGATTACTCTGGCTTGCACTAAGTGGCAATACATATAGAGAGTTGTGCCTGTTTTAATATATCTCTAAAGCTAAATAAGCATTCTAAATCTAATAATTAAATATAAATAAAATAAGTAACTAAAAATATATAAATAAAATTATAAATTGTCCAATATATTGTCTTGTATTAGATGAAATGTTTCTCTATACAGGTAGAATTACTTTGTTGAAAACTGTCAATGGAGAAATATAAAAGAACCATATAATTTATCATTTATTTACAGCATTAATGCCAATAATATTTTGTATTTATACATTCATTTCTTTATAATTCAATATCCCTATTGACCATCTATGTGGCTGACAATCTTAACTAGGGCTTATATTTGGGGTAGGGCTTATATTATAGCATCCTGAAAAATCATGCTAGGGCTTATTTTTTGGTTAGGTCCTATTTTTGAGGAAATAGTACTACAAATAAAATATTTAAAAATTAAAGTGAAAATACAACCTCAATTTTGAAAATTTAAATTTAAGTATCCCAAATTAAATAAACCAGAACCAATAAAAATAAACTCTAATGAGACTGAGAATATTAATAAAGATGGGAAACTTTATTCATTGTAAGTGAACCACCAAACATCACATGATCACCATTTCTTATGCTTGCTCATAACTGTTATTAAAAAGCAAAACTCTCCATACAGTAGTGCCATTCAGTGCAAAGAAATGATAAGAAATGGTGATCATGTGATGTTTGGTGATTTAATACCAATACTGCCTAGTAGGATAATGGTGGCTATGGTTAGTAAAGAACCAAAGACACCAAAATGTATAGATACTGAACTGAGTTCAGACTTATATGACTATAAAAGCTAATGAGCTTAGATTGAAAATATTATGTTTTTAATTTTATTCTCATAGTTTTGTAGTTAAGTAGAAATAAAAGGTAGCTGCTGGAGGGTTGCATTAGATCCTAAGATCTAAATGCAGTGCTCTCAGATCCAAGGCTCTTCACTGATGAAGGCCACAAGCCAGAGACTAGTCTGGGGATATTTTATGAGTAGGCACTAGATAGGGATTTTATGCAAAAGCCTTCTGTCATCCATTCATTACTCTGGTTAGCACAAGGTGGCACTACTAGATGGAGAGTAGTAGTGATGAGATACTTTCTTAATAGAGGCATCTCTTGAAGCATGGAACCAAGCAATAATGCACAATTCTGAAAAATAAAAAGGGATAAATAAAGATTTTCTAGAAATCCAAAAATTTGAAATTTGTAGTGGTAAAATAATGGCAAAAGTTTGATTTTTTTTTTTCAAAACAAAACAAAAAATATATACTGCAAAACTTTAGCAATCATTGAACCATACAACTGAGCAAATTCAATGTAATCATCTACTTCATATTCTGGTATCAATAACAATTATTTCTAAATTCAAGACTCTATATGGGCTTATTCAAAAAGTCTTTGTTAAGGTTATATAAGGTTTGAAGAAAGGTTTTAAATGAAAGTATATAATCTAATTCAGATTATTAGCATTCTCAATACATAAGGCATACAATATATTTTGTTAAAACCTGATTTAGTCATCTACACATCAAATGTAGACTCTTTCAGCCCTAATTAATGTTTTAATACATCATCTGTCTAGGAATTTGTTTACTGTTTTCATGATATGATATCAAATTGGACCAAAGAAAAATGGATGAATATGCAATATAAAATTATCTGTTAATCATCTAAGTCAGAGATACTCAACCTTTTTTTTTCCTGGACCACATATATTTGTGTATTACATCAGGCGGGCCATGGCAACCAATTGGTGACACGTAAAAAAAAAGTCTAACTTCTCAATTCATGCATGCCACAGCTTGTGGATCACTTTACTATATCTTAGAATTAACAAACACTTTTATTTGATATAAACATTTATTTAAATATCAATATGATTTTTGATATGGAGATAAACTTTTCACAATTTTAGATAAATCTGGTTTATATGTGCTACATGCTACTCTTAATATATCATCAAGGTGTAAATCAGTAAGTCTGTTTCTATGCACATTCTTCACATATTTCATTTTCGAATAAGATGATTCACAAAGATATATTGAGGCAAACAATGTGAGCAACATTTGTGCACACTTTTTGGCAGTTTTATATTTTTCAGGCACTAATTTCCAAAATTCCATATATTCCTTTCCCTTCCTTTTCTCTTTAAAAATGGCTTCCAAATTTCTGTCATTTTTAAATTCAACAAATTCGTTAAATAGCTTAACATAACCATGTCCAAATGCAGCTAATTGTGTAATAGTTGCTATTTCTAAGTGCCAGGGATTTTCTATAAGCAAAAGACAATTCTTAATATTTCTTAAATCTTGAATTTTATTTTTACATTCTTTCAATAGGGTACCTAAATAATTTAAAATAATTATATAGGTTTCTGAAGAAATGTCAATACCATCTTACTTAGCATTTGTCAATGTTGGAAAATGATGTAGTATTTGGTTTTGTATATCTTGGTAATAAATATTTAGTTTTTCTTCAAAAGCAAATACTTTATTTGTCATTTGTGAAATAATTTTATTTTCACCTTGCAATCTAATATTAAGATCACAAAGTTTTTCTGTGATGTCACATAAAAAAGCTAAAAGACACCACCATCCATCACTGTCAAGCTCATTATAAGTTTTATTGTTTTCTTGTAAAAATGAAATAATTTCATGACGTAATGAAAAAAGCGATTCAAAACTTTACCTCTGCTTAGCCATCGCATTGAAGTATGCAAAAGTACATCACCATAATTACTATTTATTTCTTCCAAAAGATTTTTAAATTTTCTGTAGTTTAATTTTTGGGCTCGAATATAATTCACAATGTTTATGACAGTTTTCATTGCAGCATCTACTTCTTTAATGGATATATGTGCCCCCAAGTTTTTTTGGTGAATTAAACAATGAAATGATAAAAGATTTGTTAGATTATATTTCTTTTTTAATAGGAAACAAATCCCTTTTCGGATTCAATCATTGAAGGACATCCATCAGTGCACACAGAAACCAATTTTTTTATTTCAATATTATTCTTCTCCAGAAAAGTACAAATACTATTGAGAAAATCACTACCTCTAGTTTGATTCTTCATAGGACGAAATTTTAAAAAATCTTCACAAATCGAATTCTGTTCTGTACAGTATCTGACAAAAATAGCACATTGTGATGTTGCTGAAATGTCAGTACTAGAATCAATAGCCAAACTAAAATATTTACAGTTTTTCAAATCGTCTATTATATTATCAAAAATATGTTTTGCAATATCTTAAATACGTCTAATGCAGGTAGAATCTGACAGTTGTAATTTCTTAATTTGTAATAATATTTGATTTTTATTATTAAATTTATCAAATAATATATTCGAAGCATTTAGGAAACATTCTTTCACAACTTCAGCATCCGTAAATGGTTTCATATTTTTGCCAAGTACACCTGGGTCTCTTTTTACGTGGACTTATTTAACACAATTTTGAAGTTACGCGATTCGTGTTTCACCGGAAGTCGAACTCCAATATTGCGCTATAACTTTAAATAATAAATTTTGCGCACTCACATTATATTGAAAGTAATAGCACATTATTGAAATTCGACTTTCAACTTAGTAATTTTAATATTTTTAGTGCTTTATAATAGTAAGATTTTATGCAATAATGAAATTAAAATCATGATTTCCACATTTTATGTATACACTCATTAAATTTTACAAGATTATAATGTAAATTTGTTCAAACATTGTGCGTGTTAATTTTGCATTTTAAATCACATTCTGTTTTTGCTTTTTAAAAAAGAACATTTAATCAATTATTAATCATTTAGTGTCCGCAAGTTTATTTTTAAAAGATGAGTAATAACAGTGGGCACAATTAAAATTGAAAATTAAAGACAAAAATAAGAATTTAATTTTTAGTTGTTAGATTAATTACTAATTACGTTGTCACCAGAAAACCATTAATTAACACAACATGAGAGTGACGTTGGCACTAGTTGTATTTCATCTTGTGAAGAATCTGATTTTTTTTATCAGTTTGCAAACAAACCTGTTTACCGGCAAATAGCGATAATAATTAAAACATGTATAAAAAAATATAAATTACTGTAAATTATGCATAAAAATATATTGTTTTGAATAAAATTAAATATTATAGTTAAAAAAAGTTTGTCTTGTATCAATTTTTTTCAAATTTTAAATTTTTTATTAGTCATATTTTATTTCCTTATTTTTTTTTTGCATGAATTTTAAAGTAAATTTTACGTTGGTGCTTTGCTTTTACGCGAGTTTTGAAAAATCACAGTCCATATCCCCCCTTTTTCAAGGTAAGTTACATCTATTTTTGCATGATTTTGTTTGCACATGTTTTCTGAGGAACCTATCTATCATGTAAAACGAGACCCAGGTGTATATAACAAATTTCATATGATGCTCGTGTCTGCACTGCTTCTTGTGAGATTGCAACTGACATAATATTTTGTTGCTGTTACAATGATTTCTTGAAGAAAGCTAATTTTTCACCTCTTATTAAAGACTCATGAGCAAAAATGTCATTAAACAGTTTATGTTTCATGGTGTAATGACGATCAATGTTATATTTTTTTAATGTGACACTTTCTCGACAAATCAAACACGTTGCTGAAACTTTATTATTCAACACAACAAAATATTCCTCTTCCCAGTTGTCTTGAAACATTCTATTTTCATCCAATAATTTTTGTTTGTTGCTTGAAGACATCATTATGATGTTTAAATTATAGTTTGATATAAAAATACTACGCGTCTATGTGTATACTAATTCACATATAAAAGTAAAATGTTTCACTTTGCTTTCAAAACAAACTTCTGATTGGTCAACTATACAATCTGCAGTAAATATATTTGTCTTTTTACAATTATATTTGTTTAGTTGTTTTTTTTTATTTGTTTTAGTTTAGTATCTAAAATGGAAATTTATAATTTGTCTGATTACAGAAAGGTTTTTAAAAAAGAAATTTCTATTTATAATTGATGATAATAATCTAACACTGTCAAATTATAATAAATGCTTACCATCCAATTATAAGTTCCAGAAGCAATTCATTGAATTCTTATCAATATGTTTTAGTATAAAAATAATTTTTTTGACTAAAATCTGAGAAACAAACAAGTGGGATAAAAAAAAAAAAGCTTAGAAAATTCTGTTTTCGTTTTCAAATTCAAAATGTAGAAATACAACTGCCGAAGTCATGGATTGGTTTCCTTGCGGAGAAAAAAACAATCAATCAGAAGCTTGAAAAGATGGATTTACATCATTATTATACCATTAAATTTAAATATTTACTGATTTTTTTTCCCTTGCAAAAAAATAGTGAAGGTGCTAAAATCAGAGAAAAAATGCTAAAGATAGTGGGTTGAGAGCGAATACAAGTTATATATGAAGATACTCTGCCATTTCTAGTACAGATTTGGCAAGTTCTTCAGATCTGTGAAATTAAAAAAAAAACATAACATTAAAAGTGCATCAATAAAAAATATCAATCATGCATGGTTATTCGTTAATTAAGAAGTGTGTTGTCACATCTGTTGACCATCAGTCTATTGCTGGGCCACACATAAGAGCTTTGCGGGCCGTATGCGGCCCAGGGGCCGCAGGTTGAGTATTGCCGATGTAAGTAATCCAGTTAATTAATTTGTGGTTATATTCTGAAAGCATTGTGCAAGATTTTGATTAAATTTTTTTTCATGCAGATAATAAAATTTGCTATATTTGAATAAAATGGAAGAAATTCACTCCTAATGTATATTATATCAAATATTTTAAAAAGACTAGTTTTAATACTAAAAAGAAAAGGATCATAGAATCAAGTTAAACTAAATATGGATGATAATCAACCTGAGTCTACCATATGTTTTAGTTTTGATACATTATGTTGTAATGATATAATCAGCCTATTTCAAAGATCATGATTACAGTTTAGCCATGATATCCACTATATTTCATTGAAAGTCATTTCTCGTGTATATTGTACATCATGTAAAACAACTCTCATTTTGTTGATAAATTTTGATAAGAATACATATTGTTTATTGAATTGCAAATACTTTTTACACATACATATATATAACCATTAAAAACCAGTCAACACTTAGACAATCCCAGTATAAATAATAATCAATAATCTCAAAATATTGTCAATGAACCTTTTAGCCTTGAGCATTAATACATTTATATATATATATACATAACAGATGCTTATATATATATATATATATTGTAACTGGACCACCATACAACCTTTATTACCTCGGTTGTAACAATTTCCTGATGAGCATGTTGCAGGAAGGAACTATCGATTGGCATTCCCCAATGCAGATGTTAACCCCCCCTACAACAATATTTCCTGCTCATCAGAGGATGTAGCACCATAGAGACTGGAAGCATCTAGACATTTCTATGTTTGGTTTTCCAAACGGCACCACTAGAGTTCCATCTCACTACAACCTGACTTACTTAGGTCTAGTTATGCCAGACATAGCTCAGGAGGCATGAGATTCTCATGAACAAGTGCACTGAATGATGAGTGATGCAATAAAAAATATAGAATTGAACAACTGGATAACTAAAATTAATTTTAAGTAACAACAATTTTATTTAACAAATTAATTTGCAAGTCCTTCTAATAAAGTTCATTCATATCCATGTGATGACTCATTTTCAGTTCATTTATGAAAAGGTTAGAAGCAGTTTATTGATCAATAGTTCATTTACAAGTCATTCTAATAAAGTTCATCCTTCATTTCAAATGATGACTCATTTTCAGTTCATTTATGAAAAGGTTAGAAGCAGTTTATTGATCAATAGTTCATTTACAAGTCATTCTAATAAAGTTCATCCTTCATTTCAAATGTAGGCTCATTTTGATTTATCTTAGGTAAAGAATTCAAAGGGTCTTTTATCAAGTAGATGTCTACCAATACTGCATGAATATTTTTCAACTCTTTATTCCATATCTGTACATCCTTTTTAGGTAGGTAAATAGGTAAGATGAGCTATTCCAGATCTGTAAGGTTTCTATAATTCAGTCAAGTATCAATGTACATTGGTGCTCATAAGTTTCATTATTTTCTTTGTATACAATCGAGATTCATGTAAGCATTTGTAATTTTTATAGTACTTCATTATTTTATTTAATTTATCAAAACAGGTAATGTGAACAATTCTTGGTTTGTGGACTATTCATAGTCCAGTCAGTGTAAATGTGCATCTATGTGCATAAGTTTCATTACTTTCTTCACATAATACCAATATGCAGGTAATCATTTATAATCCATATAGTATTTCATTATTTTATTTATATACCATCGAGATGCCTATAAGCATTTGTAATTTTTATTTAGTGATATAGCATAACCATTATTATTTGGTCTGCCACAGATGTATATTTCTTCATATAAGTTGATCAGTAGCTGCATTTATTTATTAGCCAGTTAGAGTTATATGTAATAACTCAGTATTTCTGGCTCTTCTAGGTATACTTATTTGTAAATCAATAATATCAATCATTATAAGTATTCGTTTTTTGGTTTATTTTAATTCAAATGTATCTGTAGATGAGAAGTCAATCCTTATTAAAAATGCATTTTGATTATAGGTATTTTAGTATTTATAATTTATCTTTAATAAAATGTATTTCCATAGCTAAATTTATTCATAATTTTTTTTTTTTAAGAAAGATGTTTTGTTTTATCTTTTATAAACACATATAAATATTGAATAAAATATAAAATCATTACCTTCATTTTTATCCAGTTGTTTCCTTCATATCCATGATATGACTGCATTAAAAAAGGGGCATAGATTTCAGCTGAATGGCATTATTTACTTTCTATGATGTTTATCCAGGCAAATCTTGGAGAAACATGGCTTGGAATGAAGAGAGGAAGCTGTTGTCATTTAGCCTTTCATCATTATAATTTCCTTAATAATGTTTTCTTTTTCCATTATTAACAGTGGCTGTAAAGGTTATATTCCAAGGTGATGAAAATCAGAGTTAAGTAACACTTAAATAAGAATTTTAACTTTTTAATTCTTCACTTTTTTAATATCTTTTTCAAAAAATCTTTCGAAAAAAATCTTTCGAAAAAATCTTCTTTAAACATACACTTTAAAAATCTTTTTTTTGAATCCCCTTCTGAATTTCCAACTTAACTATTTATATTCTGATCTTTGGATTGATTAAGCAGCTCAGCCCACTGTATCTTATTTGTTGCACAGCTTTCATTTAAGCCTGAATGTTTTTTTTCATAAGGATTGGATAATACTTTTTGCGGGATAGATAACAGATCATAAGGATTAGTTCATATTTTCCAATTTATTAAGACTGCCTCAAGCTATTAGCACACTTTATACGACAACATCATTCCAAAAATTAAAAATGTAATATTTTTAATAAATGCCAGCTTTAAATAAATACGAGTGATATATTTAAATCATAATCTAAAATTATGAAATCAATAATGAAGGTTTCACTTTATTTTTTTTCTCAGTTATAGAAAATAATGATTTTCTTGTAAAGTCATAAACTAAACTTTTTGCTATATTTTTCTAGAAAGAATATAAGATCGACTTTTTTATACATTTGCCATTTTTTTAAGGTGGGAGGGTAAATAGCTCTTAGAATAAATACTCACATGAAACAGCATTCTTGTTTCAATATATATATATATTATATATTGAGATTATAATATAAATAAAATTTAAATATATATATAATTGTTAAAAATAAATTTAAAGGACACATTTACATATATTTTACTGAATCTATGTTTAGTCATTAATTCACTTAAAAAACAGGAATAGGAAAATAAGCTTACTTTACTATTTTTTAGGTTTTTTAAAAATGAATAATGAAATGTCTGATTTTCATCACGCTTAAATACACTTTGGGCAATACTTTTTTTCAATAACTTTTTCTATTATAGAAGCATAATAGTACTCCTGTTATGAAGAAATTATGATCTCTCTAATTGTTTTGATGTTTTTAAATCCTTATCAACTTTTTAAATTTTGCAAACGTTTAGCATTATTATGCAAAATACTGCATGTTAAATTCAGAAACCATAATGAAGGAAGAATAAAATGTATGTGCTTTTAATATAAATCACAAATTTTATTAATAAATATCATGTACAGTGGTCTGAGATAGAAAAATGGCTGTTGGCATATTGTAAAATTTATTTACAAATTTTAATTTTTCTCTGAAGTGATTATGTACAGCATTTAATATAAAAAAAATATCTGCCCACAAATTTCAAAATGTATTAAATTAAAGAATTTTAATTTTTTTTGTTTGTTTACATTTTTTATTAACATGTAATTGAAGTATCATTTTATCACAAATCATTTAATATCAGAAATTGGATAAATTATTTGAACCTCATATGCTAAATAACAAGGCTAGTCTATTTATATATAAATGTATAGATTAATTCACAATTTAATATTAAAATAATATCACCCCATTATTTCTCAATTTTATTTAATAAAAATGATTGAAATAATGTTATTTTAAAACAGGAAAAACTCTCCATACAGTAGAGCCACTCAATGCAAGCCAGAGTAATCAATGAATACAAAGGCCACAAGCCAGAAACTAGTCTGGGGATATTGGATGAATAGGCACTAGATAGGGATTTTATGCACAAGTCTTCTGGCATCCATTGATTACTCTGGCTTGCAGTGAGTGGCACTACTGTATGGAGAGTTTTGCCTGTTTTAATAACCATTATGAGCAAGCATAAGAAATGGTGATCATGTGATGTTCAGGGGTTTAATGTTATTTTAGTTATATTTCCTAGCCAACCTACATGTACCTAATATCATGCAGAATCTAAGTTCATGTTTTTTGATTCCCTCAAGGCATATTTATAAGTGCTGATATTGATCATCAGCCTTAAGTGTCAATTCCTGTGCAATAAGTAAAGAATTATGCAATGAGAGAGGACATATAAAGAAACTATGCATAGATTACCATATAGCAATCTCCTATACTAGCTCAGCATTATCTATGTAAAATAATTATCAGGAAGCCACTGTAGACTTCATTAGAAATAAACACAGAATGTTAATAATTTTATTAATATTCACTTATTATTTTTTAATAAGTAATTTAATGAAATGATTGACAGCTAAGTAGGTAATGTTAAAAACAAATCAATTTATTTTAGACAGGCAAAATAATAATAATAAATCACAGCATTGATTGTTTTCCTTGTATCATATTATAAATTTCTCTTTACTAAATACAAATAATAATAATACAGAAAAATACTAATAACATCATACAAAATAAAAAAAGCTATCTATATAATTAATCCCATAGGGTTACATTTAACCATTACTTAACTAAGGGTTGTATCTAAACTTTATACATTTAATTCCATGTACCCCTTTCCTTTATTCATTTGGTTTTTCACATTTAGACATAATATACATGCACATACATAGAAGTGCCTTTTCATATCCATTAATAAGAAAAAAGTCAAAAGTTTATAATTGGTCATAAAATTAATACTACAAAAACATTTAAAAAAATTACAATTGAAATAACAGTAAAATAAGTAAGCTTAGTGATATGTGTAAATTTACAGCCTATCTTGTCCTCTGTTATATTCTCATTGAACTTTCAGGCATAGGCAGTGCATACATGTCCTTCATTTCTTTTACAGGGAAGTCCGTTTGATGAACCAATGATCCACAGCAGACAGATGGCACTAGAAACAACATGTTTACATGGTTATTGTGGATGATGAGTCTGATATTAAAATGGCACATTTCATCCATGATATACTTTGTAGTGCACTCACTACTTATTTCAATTCTTTCTGTTTCTAATCAACTGGCCTGGTTAAACTTCCCCAAACTCTGGGTCCCTTAAGGTTTTACTTTTAAGATTCATTTTAAAACAACATAAAAAGCAGTTGAGGTAACATATTCAGTCTAAGCAAATAGGATATAAGAACCCTATTTATATACAAACATTTCTTCTTACTAATCTGCATACTATATCTAACAGTTGAATGTAATTGGAAATTTTAAATAAAGTTAAATTTTTCTAAATACTTAATATTCGATGATGAAAATAGTCCAATATACAAACACTACTAATGAGTCAGTTCGGAAATAGATCCAAGACAGGAATTTCATCTGGAAAAGATTGTATGTTAGCCAGTTCTTTTTAGACATTCTTCTGTCTATCACAGAAGTAAAATGGTGCTAGTAATTTTGGTCTAAAATTGGATGCAGCTATGCTCACAACAATGACCTTTAACAGATTATCTTATAGTTAAAAGTCAGAGTAGAAGATTATGTGAGAACTTATAAGTGCAGATTATTGGATAAATCATGGATTACTCCAAGCTTAAAATAATAGCTGCATTAAAAAATAAGTCATATTTTAATGATATTTACAACAAAATTAATGGCTGTTCTTCAGCAATATCTACTATATGTACTAAATTTCAACTACTGTTAAACACAAAAATTACTCATTTGGGTATTCTGGATTGTCATATTCCTTAGCACGCATTTCTTTTATGAATATGTTATCTGGTCATGTGACTCTATTCTTTGATACACTAAAAGCAATCATGACCGATTTAAAGGAGTTTAAATGTGGAATTTATAAACATAGATATCTGAAGACAAAAGTTCATCAATTGCAAGAAGGTTTAAAAATAATTGGTGGATTAAAACTGCAAAGAATTTGTTGATTATAGCCACTACATCTTTTTTGATGCATTGAACACAATATATCGGAACTGAAAAACGATCACAGTTCTATTAAATTGACCACAAGCATTCTCTTATATGATGACAATAATACTTTGAACATGTGGAAAGAGTATTTTGATCATCTTTTGAATAATGATATAAGAATTGAGATGACTTAATCATAAATCCATTTTAGCTACTCATCAGTATTTGGACAATGATAATCAACTTAATGAAATGAAAACAGTTTTTTGTAACAGACATGAAAATACCATAAGTCCTAATGAAATACCTGGAAAAATTTTAAACTATGGTGCTGCTATGTTTGCTTCAAAAACATTGTGGTTTTTTAGAAATATATGGACTTGTGAAGTTATGCATTTGATCATAAGAATACTTCTTTTGTTCCAATTTTAAAAAATAAAAACTGCCAAGATGACAGTAGCTATAATGAAATATCATTTTTAGCCACTGTTGCAAAGATCTTTTTAATAATTTTGTTGAATAGATTGCTTCAAGTTATAGATGAATGATTACCAGTGAAAGACAGTTTTTCTTGCCAGACATCGTAAAAATCTCTGCTGAATGATTGCTTGATAAAAAGATGGGAAATAAATTAGCAATATTACTTCCAAATAAAGAATTTTCTGATAAGGCATTTTCTAAAGAAAATTTCAAGCAGAAAAATATATTGCTAACATATAAATTGAAGCAATTATATCTCTTTTTTTCATGTGTCAAAGCACTGGCCGGGAAGCAAACCCGGGATAACTGCTTGTAAGCAGCTGTGCTAACCACTCGGCCAACAACGCTTATATCATTTTATCTGCACAAATTGCGGAAATTCAGATAGAACACAATTGAAGAGACAAATCAATTTCCACTTTTGTGACCATGTGGTGATTTGGAAAATATCAAGATTGCCGATAACTATAGTCAAGATGTGAACAGATGTCAAGTGTTGTTAGCTGAGAGGTCATCACAGCAGCCTTGCAAGCAAGTAGCTGGTTGCAGACCATTGTGGGTTTGCCTCCCGATCGATGCAATGACATATGGAAAAAAAAGATGTGAACAGATGGAAAGAAAAAAGAATAGTGGTCAACACTATATCAATTCCTAAAATCAGTTGGTCATAAGCCATCTGGTAATGTGTGCAATAACTAGTCATCGATGATTAATAGAATTGAAAGCTTCAGAATGTATATGAAAAATTAATTATATTTAGAGTAAAAAAGGGAATGAAATTGAATTATTCCATGCATGTGTGTTTTTAATTAAAAGCAGATTAATTTTTTAAAAAGGTTTAAAGTTCATATCTAGGCTAGGGATAATTTCTTAATTTAATGAATGATTAGTGATAATCCATAAATGTATTTATCTAGAGTTGATCATGTCAAAAGTTGCGGGTGGATTAGATTTAGCACTTCTAAATCAAAATATGATAATTTACTATTGATAAATATTGAACACATTATAAAATTATATCTGAATGTTGCTTCTGTCCATATTGCATTTTGGAGATCATTTGTCTTTTAAGATGTCTTTATTCATATATTCTAAGAATTAATGGGGATTATTCCTTACTTTCAAGCTCTCTACAGTCATCCATTCCATTTAATATAACTTACACATGACCATATATATGTGAAAAAGATAAATCATCTCCAATAGACATATTTCATGCGAACCAGCATTAATCAGTTGGTCCAGATCATCTCCCGCACATATATAATCAGTGCTTGGTTTATATTAAGATAGCAAATCTGCAAACTTTGATGAACAGGTTTCAGTACTCTTCAACTCTTCAGTCATTCATACCATTGAAAATATGATGATGATCCAGACCAACTGTTGAGTGCTGGTTCAACTTGAAATACATATATTGGACATCATTTATCTTTTTCACATCTATGTAATCATGTGTATCTGTTATACTGTATAGAGCAGATGACTGTGGGGAGCTTTAAAGTCTGGGGTCAAATCCCCATTAATTACATCTAGGTTAAATATATATACATTATACATGATATTTCAATATTACATATTCTAAGAATGTAAAGTGGAGCAGAGGTTATTAAGTACATTCCTAAAAAAAAATTCAATCAAAGAAAAATTAAAAAAAAAAAAAAAAAAACAATGAGAATAATATTTCCAAATTTTAGAAAAGATTATCTTAGTCTGACAAACAAAACCAGCATATTTAAAGATTTTGAAAAAAATCTATGAATTAACTATAAATTTTCAAGCATTGGTAGCCAAGAGGTCAGCACAGCTGCCTTGCAGACGGTTGTTTCAGGTTCGCTTCCTGGTTGATGCTTTGACATATGGAAAAAAAAAGATTATTTCAGAATAAAATAAATATAAAACTTGCATATAAATACAATCATAAGGGCCTTTATTTAGACAAAATGAGAATATACAATGACAGATAAAACCTGTCTCCTGAAGAAAGAAATTAAATATAGGAAACTTTATAAAGATCACGCTGGACTTTATTAATATTTAATAAACTCATGAGTCAATTTGGGCATTCATAATTGTAAAGTTTATTATTAAATAGAATTATTCATTTGTAGGGTTTTAGTAAATTATATTTATTGTATGCATGTGATGGTTCTTTTTGTTTCACTAATATCTCCATTAGTATATGTCAGTATAGATTTAAATTAAGTACTAAATTAATCTAAGTCAGTGGTGAAGTTTTATTTGCCCATCCTGCAATTGATTTCATTGACTGCAAATAAGTTTTGTTTTAGTCTTGGCAGTGTGAACATAAAGTAACAATTATGTATTACTCCTATTTTTAGTTAGCAAAGATCCCAGATTAAACTGTCAAAAACACATATTAGAAAGAGTTACAATTAATCAAGGTGTTGAACTTTTTCAAGTAGTATATTAAACTCTGTCACAAAATAAGTTTGAAGACAACAATACAAGATGTCCAACAAATAGATTAAAGGGCCAATGTGGATTATATATGGATGTATTTGTGAATTGGTTTATATAATCAGAAACTTAATTTTGTTTTCTTTTCTTCACCCTTTTCCTATTTATTAATTTACAGTGGAGTTTCAAATGATACTGTATATAATTATGTGCTCACAGTTTTATGCTATCCAAAGAAAAATGTAAACAAACAAAAATGTAAATAAACCAACAAAATAAACATTAAAATTCATAAATTTTCATATTCAGCAATCATTTTTCTTCTCTGAGCTGAGCATGTGCAGATTACATATATTAATAAACTTTCTTTGGCTTATGTTGAAAGAAATTTGAGGGGCATTATTCCACTTAACAAAATATTTTCTAAAGTTTTGGAAAATTTTAAAGTTAATGTTCATTTAGAAAAATTAACATAATTAAAATCATAATTTTTTAATAAAAAGATGAGTCTATTGTTTCTATATGAGAAAAAAGTTATTAAAAAAAAAAAGATCATCACTGAGATATTTAACATTAGATGAAAGTCAGACATTTTGCTATTTATTTTATTTTTAAAATAAAAATACAGTAGGAATTAGTTTTTTTCTTTCTTATTTTTATTGTTTCGGTATATGCATGAGTGAACATGCAGGCAGTAAAATAAATATCCACTCTATTATTAATAAGTACATTATTATTTAAAATTGTGTTTATACTGTAACTTTGATATATATTGTAACTTTTAGCCCATAAAGGGTTAAATATAATAGATAGTACTTTTAAAAAAAATTAACTCAAAAATGACTCTGCTAAATAAACTTTGCTATTTTTAAACTAGATAAAATCTTAATTACGCATTCTTAAGTTATCAATATAAAAAGTATTTGTGTTAAAATATATTTGAATAATAATTATTAAAAGATTTTAGTTAATTATTTAATAGTTATTAAGATATTAGTTGTTTTAATAGCTGTTTCAGATTATAATTTAATATGTTAAGCTTAGGTAAAATCAGTTTAAAATTGGTTATATCTTAAATAGCAATGGATAAAATGTAGTTTTTTGCTATATTTTAAAATATTAGTTATTAATCTGTGATAAATGACAGCTTTTTTCCTGTTCTAGTACACATATGTGTGCACATATATGTGCATGTGTGTAAAGAGAGAAGTTTAAAATGAATTATTTTAATTAAGTGTTAATTATCTTTAAAAGAGTAATAAACTCTATGAAGAGTATATTTTAATATTAGAGTGATTTTAATAATTATTGAGAAACTTTTAAATAAAGTAAAAAATATGCTGCTTTAGATAAAGCAATTATTTTTTTATTTATAATCAAAAATATTTGTTTTAAGTTAAGTAAATATTTTTTTTAATATAATAATTAAAACAAAGTTAATTATTCACTATCTAGATGTCATGAGATTAAATCTATTCTTCGATGTCTTAATAAAAGGTCACAGTCAAATCTATTTTTATGAGCCCTAATCAATTAAAAGGTTAAAGATGTGCTACTTTCTAAAAACTCCATCACAATACCAATATCGATTGACTCATTAATATCATGTGATAAGCTGCAGTATTTTTTGCAAGCACACATATTTAGAAAGAAAAAGAAAAAAATAAATTACTTATTTACTTTTCAACTTATTCTTTTTTTTTTCATATGTCAAATGCGTTGACCAGGAAGCGAACCCAGGCCAGCTGCTTGGAAGGCAGCTATGCTAACCACTAGGCCACCAATGCTTAACTATTATATTTTTTTAACTTACTTTTAAGTTAAATAATGTTTTTCTAGAAGCTTTAAAGTCATTTAAATAAAGCTACTATGGCCTGTACATGCTCTCCTGCCCATGAACAATAAATATTTTTTTATTGGAAAATGCAAAAGGCTGTACTGTTATAAAAGAATTTCCAAAATGTCAAATATAAAAATCTACTATAGTCTGTTAAACTGGAAAGTTCATATGTATGTTTACCATTTTTATAAACTTAGCTAATTCTGAACTTTTATTAGAAAACCAATTTATTAAGATTCCATTCTTTAAAATTATATAAGCTAACTACAAATATTAATGTTGTTGCTTTATATTCTACTAAATGCCTTATCTAAAGAGAAATCATTTGCATGTGGACAGTTTAAATGTTTATTTACAAAGCATTAATGACTGAAATCTATTAACATCATCATCACCATTTCTTATGCTTGCTTATAACTTATTGAAATGGGCAAAACTTTCTATACATATTGCCACTCTGTGCAAGACAGAGTAATAAATAGATGCTAGAAGGCTTGTACATAAAATCCCCATCTAGTGCCTACTCATCCAATATCCCCAGACTAGTTTCTAGCTTTTGGCCTATGTCAGTGAGGAGCCTTAGATCTGAGAGCACTGCACCTAGATCTTAGGGTTTAGAAATAAAAGAAATGGTGATCATGTGATGTTTATTGGTTTAAAACCAATCCTGCTTAATAAGATAGTGGTGGCTATGGTTATTAAAAAAACCAAAGACACCAAAATGTATAGATACTGAACTGAGTTCAGATCTATATGACTATATAAACTAATGAGCTGTTTCAATTTAAGACTCATAGTTTTGTAGTTAAGTAGAGATAAAAGGTGGCTGCTGGATGGTTGCATTAGATTCTAAGATCTAGGTGCAGTGCTCTCAGATCCAAGGTTCTCATTGACAAAGGCCACAAGTCAGAAATTAGTCTGGAGATATTGGATGAGTAGGCACTAGATGGGGATTTTATGCACAAGCCTTCTGGCATCCATTGATTACTCTGGCTTGCATGGAGAGTTTTGCCTGTTTTAATAACTGAAATCTATTGTTATTGTAAGGAACCGTCTTATTATATTTGCAAATTTTGAAAGCAGTGCGATAATGATTTATTTGATGCGATAATGATTTATTTGAAAACTATATTGCAAATCTAAAGGATGAAATAGAATATTATTTTAAAATTCTTTGTCTAATTAAGATAGAGGAAAACGTTATCCATTCTGATATTTTTAATATCTTAGAAAATACGTTGTATATTTGTATTTTATCCAATACAAATGAAATATCTAGGAATTCTAATAATTTATTCATTCTTCTGTTGAGAATATGCTTTATTATTCTACAGAAAAGAAATAATTTAAATTTGCTTCATGTGTTAATCTTACCTAACTATGGTCTCAACTTTTATTATTGAAATGTTTATTACCTGTTCGTTGAAAAGTCTACCTGTTTTGTTTGTTCTACTCGCTCCTCATCATTTTAAAAATTAAAAATGTGGACTATATCAAGAAACTCCTGCTTCAATATATTTATTTATTTGTCTCTATATTCATAAAAACCATGCTATATTTTTGCTGTAGCGAACAACAAAAGGACTGGTGAATTAAGAGGGTTATTTTCATTTTAAATAATGAAGGAATTTTCAACTCAAGTTTATTTAAACAGAATAAAATAAGAGTAGTGTGTATTTATTGATTTATGAAATTGATATCATTATTAGTGTATTATCATATTTATTATTTCTGCATTTCTAATTATTATTATGTTGTATATTATATAATATACATACTACAATCGGAGTTGATAAGAGTAAATTTCCAGGTTTAATAAAAAATGTTTTCAATTATAAATTATTAAAAGTTCTTAGAATTTATATTCTGGTATAAATAAAGTGTATTAATACGCACAGGGTACAAGTTTTTTTGTTTAGGGTGTGGGTAAATGGATTGTTTTTGAAATCACTGTGTGAGTTCATATAGGTTTTAAAACTTTTAGTGTTTGGTAATGTTTTACAATTATAGTTTATTGGTTTGCATATATTTTTAGACCAAGTAAGTGTGTTTTTGTGCATATGAGTATGAGTGCAGGTTATCTTTTTATATATTATTAATAATTTGTTTTGTTTATTTATTAATTGATATGCTGCTGTTAACAGGTACCAATTTTGGTATTTAGGTGGATGGTTTCTATTTCTAGTGTATTTATTAAGCTTCTCCATTTGCTTTGGCACTTCCAGGTCATGTAACCAGGTATTCATATGTTTATCACTGTCCATTCTGCCTTTAGCTTTACATCATTAGTGTATATTTTATTATAAACCAATAAACATCACATGACCACCACCTCATTATTATGTGAGAACATTTAAGGGATTCCCATCTGTGCAACCACTTTGCTAGCTCTACTACAAGTTATTTTTAGAGATATTAGTACTTTGTTAATATTGAGCTCTTTTATTATTCCACTCCTTAAATGCATTAATAAATTTGAAGCTACATAATTTTGTGTAGTATCAAACTATATTTATAGTATCCTAAGAAATTTGTGCACTGATTTTTAAACTTCGCTAATATTGTAATTTAAATATCTTTAGAAGCCTGTTTATAGGCATGTATTTGATATTCTGCGTACGTAATTGTTGTTGGTTTGTCTTTTAAATAAAGTGAGAACTTTTTAAATGTAACATAAATTTCATTAGTGTAATTTTACAGGGATTTACTCGAGTGTTAGCAGTAAAGTATTGTTATATTGTAAATAAATATTTTTTATTCATTAGGAACATTTGTTTTCATTGACATCATCGCAATCAATTCAGCCAGAAAATATAATTAACAAAATTATATTAAACATTGTTGCATTTGAAAGTGCATTTCAAAAGTCACATAAAATTATTTATTCACTTTATTTATCATTCATTTAATCCCTGCTTTATTTAAAATAAATATGAAATTATTCAAATGGAAGTCAATCTCTGATAGTGCGCTATTTCTTAAATATTATAAATCTCTGCGCACTCTTTCGCTGGTAAGAATTTAAAAAACTTAAGTGAATCACTTAAGTTTAGAGTGCACATTCTATATAAACCAACTCTTATGCTTAAATAAAGGCTTGAGTCTATTATGTGCCTGATGTTATAATTAAATATTCAATTGTACAAATATATTAAGTGACTCACTTAAGTTTTTTAAACTCTTACCAGTGAGTGAGTGTGTGTAGATTTATAATATTTAAAAAATAGCACATTATCAGAGATTGACTTCCATTTGAATAATTTCAGATTTTTCAGTACTTTATAATAATAGATTTATATTTATAAGTCATGTTTGTCTAATCGTAGGTGGTTAAAAATGAGACACTGTCTTTTTCCTGCAATAGTTTAAATAGATTAGTACAATTGAATATTTGATTATAACATCAGGTACACAATAGACTCAAACCCTGATTTAAGCATGGTCTGTAAGAGTTGGTGTATATAGAATGTACGCTCTAAACTTAAGTGATTCACTTAAATTTTTTAAATTCTTACCGGCGAGTGAGTGTGCGTAGATGTATAATATTTAAGAAATAGCACATTATTGGTGATTGACTTCCATTTGAATAATTTCAGATTTTTTAGTGTTTTATAATAATAGATTTAGAATAAATATGTTTTATCTTTATTACAAGTCAGTGATGTAGTGGGTAGCATAAAAGTATCCTTATTGTATTATTCTTTATTTTACTTTGCTTGGCAAAAGCTTTTACCTTGAGAAATTATAATATTTATCTATAGGTTGTATGAAGATGAATATTATATGAGAAAAACTTCAAATATTTCTAGAGTATTTTCTTGCTATCTAAAAGTTGTCTCAAATTTTCAGATATTTGAATACTTTCTATTTTTGTTTTCTCATTTATTTTTAAAATAAGATATAAGATTACAAAATTATAAGAGAAAGATAAAATATTTAGTAAGAATCTGAGTTGTTAATCCATTTAATGGTATTTAAGTGTGGAATAAAGTAATTATTTTTCATGTCAAGTATGAATAAAAACTCTGAAATATAGGTAAAATTAACTCAATGTTTAGAAAAATAAGAACCTAGTATGTTGGAAAATAACCTAATTTTGATATTTCATTTAGAATCAAAGATTAAATATGAATATAAGATTTAAGAATAAGAACCTGAGATTTTATTATTTGTATTAGAGTATATTTTGTCTATAAGAGGACTCATTCTCATGGTATAAAGGTCACAATATATACAAGAAAGTAGGCAAAACTTAATATCAATAATAACTCAATCTGTTAAGGTAACTTTCTTTAAACAGTAATTGCAACTTCACTATAAAGAATGAAATTATTAATTCAAAAAAGTTTAAATAAAACTCATTAAAAATAATATACATATAAAATAGCGTCTGTATTATATATATGTGAGTTAAAATGTTTATACTTGCAGTTCAATAATAAACATTTTATTCTAATCAGTGTTTATCAACAAAAGCTGACCTATTATATACTACATACGAATGCAAGGGGGCTTCAAACAAAATACAGCATGAAATATCAAATTCACCACTTCCTTAATTTTGCTGTAATATCTTATAAGTATTTAAAATAGAGTGAATAAATTGCATTTATAAAATATAGTATGGTTATTTCCCTTGTACTTTTTCTGGTTGGCCATACTCATGTTGAGAAAATAAAATAAAATGCAGCTTTAAACTGACTAGAAGAAATGCCATTATATACTTTTTTTTTAATACAAATTATCTGACTAATCCAATTAACTAGCCATTTATCAATATAAATATCAAAATATTTGTAGACTCATTAACATAGTTTTAAATATAGTGTACCAAATGATCACTAGATGACTCTGTTTAACAATAAAATAGAAAATTAAATTATTATTTAAGTTCTATTTAAAGTAATGTTTTATGTTTATTGCATTGTGTTATACCACAATATAGTTTATAAAATGTATTTAATTTTTTTCTTTAAATCTACACCAATTTACTAAAGTTAGATTTGATAATTTCAGTTGCACCAATTAATGTTAACAATTATTTAACTATAGTAATAATTTTTTTTGAAAAACAAAAAAAATCTTAAGTTACAATTAAATAAGTATTTAATATAAGTTATGAGTAAAAAAGAGAGGAAGAGACACATGAGAACGAAAAATAATTATGTATTGTAGTCTTTCCATATCTAATAATTGGCATAATTTCTCCAGAGGATTAATATGTCATCTGCGATAAAACACTGTAATTAATTCAATAACTACGTTTTTGAGGTCAGTATGTTGAAGTAATATACTGCTAATTGAAGATTTGCCCAGTTTATTAATTTTTTAAATCGTTTTCGAGTACCATAAAATAATATTTAAATCTTTATATTTTTAAAAATATTTTCGAAATTATAAATATAATCTGACTGAAGATTTTTAAATTTATAAATGAATAATAAACTTAAGCAATATAAATTCTTCAAAATGCCATTTATGATCATTATTATTTTATCCATTGGTATATTGATGAAAAAAATCGGTCACCTCTGCAGGAGATCTGTTTTGAACTCACTTCTCTTTACCAACTGTCATGAGAGAGATCAATCCCACATCACCGCTAGCATCTGCATATCTATCTTAACTCCGCTAATAATATTCATTTGATATTAATGATTAAATCTTTAATTTAATACACTTATTAGTGTTATTTAAATAAAAATGAATTTAATGTAATTAGAAGGACTTTAACTCTGTCGTTCAAACTCTCCATAGCTATCCATTCCGTCTTATACAACCATACACATTACCACATACATGTGAAAAAGATAAATAATCTCAAATATACATATTTCATAATGAGCCAGCACTCGTCACATGTATATGATTATGTGTATCGGTTATACAAGGTGGAGTGAATAGCTATGGAGGGCTTGAAAGTCTGAGTTCAAGTCCTTCTAATTACATTAAATTTACTATATATATATATACATTTATGAATTTAAAATTAGTGTTTCCTCAAGGTAGTTGGCAAGAACAGTTGAATACTAACATAGATCCTGTGAACATTTGTAGATAACACTTTAAAGAGTTTTTTTATTATTACCTTAGTATATTATTTACAGTTCCACTAATTTATTATATGCTTATATATCTATCATGAAAAGATTCTTTGGAGGAAAAAATGAATGTATAGCTCTGCTCAAGAAGGTACTGTGGTCATTGGTTGTTTTTTGATAGATATGGGGTTTTGATATAAAAGAAAGATTAACAGTCACTTGATATATTATTTTAGAATTGGAACTCTAGATAGAATGTTAATTGGTGGCACAACTGTTATATAAATTGATGAGAATATTTCAAACAGTTATTATAGTTCACACCTCAATTATCAATGAACATCTTGATGAAAATTCAAAGAAGATAGTTCTGAAGATGCACAGGTATATGACATTCCTAGTTGGATAAGTGCACTGGTAGAAGACTTGGAATTGAAGCAGGATGTAGAATTGATATATCTCAAGTTGAAGCTCTTATTAGAGTCAGATCCTGCTGATTGCACATATTTTATTGATGGTTTGATATATAGGGAAGTTGCAAATGCATTGAGTTACTTGAATTCTAGTAGAAATGAGTAAATTTTGAATTCTTGAGCTTTATCCAAGATTGATACTGATTTCTTCTTGATGGTGCTAATATAGACTTGCTCAGAGTGGCACTCATTGTTAAAATTTCACAAGATAATGAACTTGACCACATTTTTTCAAGAGATATAATTTTCATCTCTGGTTAGAATTGGATTTGTATTCAAACTCCCAAAAGGTCTTCACATTTCTTTCAGGTAACCCATTTGCAGTTGGGTGGCCTAGTACAAGCAGTTTTTGGAATATACCCATTTATTTGCAATATTTCTGAAATTCTTCATCGATAAATATTGATGCATTATTGGAAAGAGAACATCTGGAAAACCATGATGAAAAAACACATCTTAGAAAATCTCAATAGTTGACTGTGAAGTTGCACAGTCATGACTGACTTGGTGTCCATCCATTTTGATTTTGCATCAATAGTGATTAAAAAATGATAGCCTTTGAGTGAACTAGAATTATTGAAGCAGTCGATGTCTAATCATCATCGAGCTTCATGCTTCACCATCTATACTAACCTCCTGTGGGGTATGCAATTCAGACCTCACCTTAAATATATGCCATTCACCCACACACTGTATACATAATGATTAGGAAAATTAGTAAAATTAATTATATTTAGCAAAGGGAAACAGTAATTTGCATGATGCATATATTCTATTAATATTTATTGCTGAAAATTAGATGTTTTTTTATGTAATTGTAAATATCTTTTATATATGTGTATTTAATTAAAGTATTGGAATGTAAAAACAAAGAAAAATGGGGAAGGTTCGAAATACTGAAATAATCTTTATCTAGATTTGGCTTGTTTTCATTAAGTAAAATTCTTTTGTTAGTTGTTTTCAAATCTTTAAAAGTATATCAAATGGTATTTCGAGCCTTATCTGTTGTAAAAATATTTTACTAATTAAATGTTGTTTTTTATTTAATCAAGAGATTACAGAGATAGCTGTGGGCAACTGAGATTGCATTCTGGGCAGGATTAAAGGGTGTATAAAAAGGAGTTTAGTTTTTAGAGATTTTAGTCAGTTAAGTTTAGTTACTTTTCAGTCAGTTACTTTCGAAGTGTTTCAAGACCTTGACATTTTAAGAAGTCAAGAGAAGTTGGTGCTATGAACTGTGAGTAGAAAAGAAGCACTTTTCTCTTCTTCTCTTGGAGCACTGTTTGCCTGCTTCTGCCATGTTCCATCCATATGACCGGCTGTATATGATGACCCAACTGATTGACTGCTTATTCTACATCATCTTCCTGCCATTATGCTGCTATCCTTAGGTAACCTTTAATGTGGAGCTGCCTTTACTATAAAGTCCTTAAATAATTTGTTTATCTAAGATATAGTGAACATCTTACATTCTATTTGTGTATTAATTCATAAATCTCTATTAATTATGCTCTGAAATTCTCTCTCTGTAATCCCTTACTAATATAATGTATTTTTAACTTGCCGTTAGTGCTTGAACTCATATATATAACTTCGTGCGGCTCCATTAAGATTTTATGTATTTTGTTTAATGTATAGATATAATTTATTTTCTTTAATATGCCAAAAATGCCCAAACTCGCGAGTGTGGAAAAAAGGGAAAATAATTGTTTAATTTGGAAAGAAGTAGGGCTTCATTTAAAACCTATCAATAAGGTTTTGTTTATATTAAGTAGAAATTGCTCGCGAGTTTGGTTTCATTTTAAATTCGTTATTCTTAAAGTCAATTAAAAACTTGTACTGCGGATGAATTCTGCTAAATTTACTGCTTTGAATTTGTCTTTAAAATTTCATTTTAAAAGATTGTGAACCTTGGTTAATATAATTAGTCCATCCTTTTCTGCTGTTGCCTGAAGGGCTAATGTAATCCGTAATACATATATGGGAATTGAATTTAAATATAAATTTTATTAGTTTAATGATATAGAAAAGAATTATTATTCATTACAATTTGTTAAATGACTCAGGATTGAAAACAGGTTATTGCGCAAGAGGTTAGACCATTGCCAAACTTTAAAATAATATTATATGAAAATTATATTATAAAAATTATATTGATGTCCAATAACGTTGCTGACATACATTTTCTTTTATCCTGATATTTTATCTTTTCCATTTCTTTATGTCTTTGTTGTTGGGGATGTCGGAAGTCTGAAGCTCCCGTCATACTTTTCAAAATCATTCGTAATCAGGGACACTACTCCCTGTGGAACGTGAAGCTTATGAGGTTATGTGCTGTGGATGACAGTACATCCGGCTCTGGGCCTTCAAACCCAGCCTCCCTATCGGTACCATTCACCAGAAAGCGCAGATGTACCACACCTAAGTTTGAATTGAGTATTGCCTTTTAAATGATAAAATATCCACAATCACCATAAATGTCGTATTTCTTTATTGTATGCTAGTACCATTACTCTGCTCCTTAATTTGATCACCGTCTGCCTAACTTTAATAAGTTGCAATGATGTGTTAAAGATAATGATTCATTTCGTAAAATACATTCAGTATGTTGATTTTAAAACTGCTTTCATTTAAAAGCATTATCAATTCCCATAGACGTAAATCTAATTTGTATTAATGATTGTATAATTTATTCTCATAAATATAGCACAGTGTTTGTTTCTTATGCATAAGTTCCAAAGACATCTTTTCCAAACAATGCCAATAAAATATATATAAATATTGCTAAAGTAGATAAGTGATTGAGATAGCATATTTTGCCTGTTTATATCTCATTAGTTGTCTAAACCTGTCATGATCTTTTATATTTGTTTTATCCATCCACAGAATTTTATTTGTAAACATTTGTACATTGGCATATTAACCCTGCACAAGTTATAACACACTCCATAAAATTATATTAATCAGATAATTAATAAAGAGGATTTTATAAAAACAAATCCCAAGTTTTGTAAATAAACAATGACATCCCAAGCGTGAAACATTTTGTAACATATATATGCATTTTCTATATTTATTAAATATATATTTCATGTAAATCCTGGTTTGTTGTTGAATTATTATTTTCTAATTAGTATTTAGAACTATTTTCTGCAGTTAATAACTTAGCATTAATACATATAACTTTCATAAATGTAATTCCTGGGCTACTCTGATCTCGATCATCATCATCAGTCTGATCTTATGCTCTACTGCTTTGATTCTGGGTCCAGAATTAAAATAATTGTACTATATCATCAGGATTGTTGTTCATTGGATCAGAGATTCGAAGAATGGAAAAATAGGTTAGAATTCAGGATTGCTCCAGACCTGTGTATCTCAAGCATGATCGGATTTGGGGTACTTTTGCTCAGGATTTGAATCTTGTTAAGTGAGCATACTATTTTGACTGGTACAGTAGATTTTTTTTCCCGGGCTTGTATGCCCAATCGTGGGGCCTCATTAATAATTCCACACCCTGAAGAGATCATTGATGATATATATGTATATTCCTTTCCTATCTGAGTTTGTTTTTTGATTATATATATAAAATGTAAAAATTTTGTATTAAAACCAATGTCCATGCATTGCAACCATAAATGTAAAGTTTTTTTTTCTGTATCTAGTTTTGCAACTCCAGAAAAATATTGTTTTTCATGTTTATAGCTACAAATGTAAAAATCTTGTTTTTAAAAAGGAAAAGAATTTTGATACCCATGTGTTACAACCATAAGTGATTGTTTTCTGTATCTGGTTTTATAAACATATAAAATGTGTTTCTTATGTTATATACATGAAAATAATAATGTTTTGCAAATAAAACCCATGTATTTCACCCATAAGTTATAAACCTTGAAATTGTAACAAGGTGCACTTCATGTTTAATGTATTTTCTTTACATTACATATGTAATCAGAATTAATAATGTGTAAACAAATATTTATATTTACTAGTTGAGTAGCCCAGATGTAAATGTTTGGAATTTTTTTATATACTGTTGGCTGGCGCCATTATATAAATGTGCCAACAGGTAATATATAAAAAAAAGGTATCAAAATGAATTCAAACCAGGATGTTAGGGGTTGAGAGAGAGTTAAATTATTTTTCCCACTGTTTTGCTATATATATTATAATGAACAAACATATATTATATTGTAGAAACAAATAACTAATCAATTTTTTTTGTAAAAGTCTATTACAGGTGCAGAAAAACAACCAAAAGTCAAGCAGCAAGGCAGTTGAATTCCAATAGATCATACACATACATATTATGATCAAATATTATGTCCTGTATTCAAATAATCCAAATATAGTCCTAACCTCATATTTTTTTATTAATGGCTCAATCATGTTCTTTACCTCTCTCAATTGTCATTCTGGTTTTAAAATATTTTACCGCTATATTGAATCTTTCTTTTCTTCCTTTAGATATTTTCCTTTTTTTCAATGTCATTAAGTAAAGCATTAAATGCAGTTACACAAAGTGTCAGTATCCTTATTTCTTCTCTAACAGGACTTTTTATCAACAGCAGTGATAAGAAAAATAGATTGAACATTGCACTGGGGTCAAAACCAGTAAGCTATTTATTTTAACTTAGCAATTCATCTACCATATAAGCCTTAGTACATAAAGTATCTCCATTACCTTAAGTAAGTTAAAATAATAATTATAAACTTTCAATCCTTGTGTTTATAAAAAGGATTATTTGATAGATACTTTATTTTGCTTTTCTCCACTTGAGAAAAAAGAGTGAGAGAGAGAATGAGAAAAAATCTCATTTTAATATTTTTCAACTTCATTTACATATCAATACCTTTGTTGCTTCTTCATAACCTTTTGGGGTCATCTCCATAATAAATTTAGAATATATATTTTTTTAATAAAGGGAAAATTAATTAAATGGATATGTCATGTTATTTTCCAAAAATATAACGTAACTCTGTCATGGCCAATATAACTGTTGCACACCCCCTCTCACAAATAAAAGACAATGGGACTGTGCAACATTCCATTTCTCTGCTTCAATCACAATACCAAACAGTTTTTTTATATAGTTATTTCCTGACATTCTTGTCAAAAATATTTGAACCCCCCCCCCCCTCCCCTCTCCCTCCCCCTCCCCCCCCCCCCCCCTCCCCCCCCCCCCCCTCTTTTCCTCCCTCCTTTTCCCCTTTCCCCTCCCTTCCCCCCCCTCCTTTCCTCTCCCCCCCCCCCCCCCCCCCCCCCCCCCCATTCCTCTTTTAATATTTTTACACAAAAAAACAACACACACCCCCAAATCCCCTCTCCTTCTCCTTTACATTTTTATTATAATTCGGGATTTTGATTGCCTTTCAAATTAAAAAATTATAATAAAAATTCAAATATTTTTTTATCACTTTATAATTTTATGTGATAACTTCTCACATAAAAAGATGATTGTTTATTGCTAGACAGTTTATGGAAATAGTTTCATTTAATTTATTGTTGAAGATTACAATATAGTTTGTGCTATAAATAATTCAAGTCCAAATATTATATCCTTATAGTTCCTTCATGAATAAAGAATAAAATAATGTCATTTTAACAAATTCCAAATTACACTGTTTGGTATAGAGTGGCACTACTGTATGGAGAGTTTTGCCTTTGTTTACAACAATTATGTGCTAGTATAAAGATGGTGATCATGTGATGTTTAGTGGTTTAACACCAATCCTGCCTAATAGGATAGTGGTGGCTATGTTTGTTTAAGAGCCAAAGACACCAAAATGTATGGGTGCTGAATTGAGTTCAGACCCATACAACTATATAAGCTATTGAGCTTAGATTGAAAATATTGTTTTCAATTTCATTCTCATGGTTTTTTAGTAAAGTAGAGTTAAAAGGTGGCTGCTGGAGGGTTGCATTAGATTCTAAGATCTAGGTGCAGTGCTCTCAGATCCAAGGCTCCTCACTGATGATGGCCACAAGCCAGAAACTAGTCTGGGGATATTGGATGAGTAGGCACTAGATAGGGATTTCATGCACAAGCCTTCTGGCATCCATTGATTACTCTGTTTGGCACAGGGTGGCACTACTGTATGGAGAGTTTTGCCTTTGTTTAAATTCCAAAATAGTTTTTATACTTTAGTTTCTTAAGTTCATATATATTTTCCTTTATTTGTCTTGAATATCCACAAATAAACTATCAAAGTATTAAAAGTTCTAATTTTAAAATATCTTACTACTATCTTGAAAGTCTTTCCCCCCTTCCTTTAAATATTTTCCTTCTTTTCAGTTTCATTGAATAAAGCATTAAATGCAGTTATAAAAAGTGTCAGTATCTGTATTTCTTCTCACAATCCATTTGCAGAGTTCTATTTATCAAAAACAGTTTTTAAATTAGTTTATGAGAAAAATAGTTCAGGAAATTTGCACCAGGGTCAAACCCAGTGAACTATTTACTTTAACTTATACTTCTATATAAGCATTAGTATAAAAAGTATCTCCATCACTTTCAGCAAATTAAACCAATAATTATAAACTTTCAATCCTTGGGTATATAAAAAGAATTATTTGATAGATACTTTATTTTTGCCTTTCTCCTCTTGAGAAATAAAAAAGTGAAGGAGAGAATGAGAAAAAATCTCTCATTTTAATATTTTTCAACTTCATTTACATATCAATATTTTCATTGTATCTTCATAACTTATAACTTTTTGGGGTCATCTCCATAATAAATTAGAAAATTTTATTTTTCTAATAAAAGGAAAATTAATTAAATGGATATATCAAATTATTTTCCAAAAATATAATAATGTAACTTTAGCATTGCCAATATAACTGTTACAATATATATATATTTAAATACATGGGTGTTGCCTATACTAAACATAATGTAATTAGAAAAGATATGAACACAGACTTTGGAAGCTTCCTACAGCCATCCACTCCATACACATGACAACATAATGTGAAAAAGATAAATGATCTCCAATATACATATTTTGTGCTGAACCAGCATCATCAATTGGTCCAGATATACCATTCCCATATATATATAATCAGTGCTCACTTTGTATTAAGATAGAAAATCTTCGAACTTTAATGGACAAGTTTTAATCTTCTCTACCCTGCAACTCTTCAGCCATCCATATCATTGAAAATCAGAGGAGGGAATATTCAAAGCTCTTATTGATGCCAATATTATTATCATACCCCTGTTGACCTTAAGTCACTCTGTCCACTCACATGTAGGACCTTAATATATCTATTTAAATATATAGAAAGGGAAATGGGCAGAATACAGGCTGAATATATAATATTTAAATACATGTATATTGTCTATATTAAACTTAATGTAATTAGAAGGGATTTGGACATAGACTTTTAAGCTCCCTACAGTTATCCACTTCACCTTATATATCCAATACACATAATGACATATGTAAAAAAGATAAATGATCGCCAAAATATATATTTCTTGTTCAACCAGCACTCATCAGTTGGTCCAGATTACTATCTCCCACACATTAAAGTTTGAAGATTTTATATTAAGATAGCAAATCTTCAAACTTTAATACATAAACTTCAACATTAAAGTTTAAAGATTTGCTATCCTAATATAAACTGAGAACTGATTTTTATATATATATATATATATATATATATATATCTTAATATAAACTGGGCACTGATTTATATATATATTGTACCAGACACTCCATCCTTCTTATCACTGAGGGTACCACTAAGTCACTGTTGACCTAGAAAATTTGATTAACAGTAATCAGAATTTAACTGATGATAAATAGTCTGATATAAATGCTAACAGCTAGGTACAGGGAGAGAAAGATATCTTAAATATTATTCAGACAATTGAAGAACAGGGCACAAAAACAAACATTAGCCAAAAAAAGAATTATTAATAAATTTTTAGATTTATTAAATTCGAAACAAATATTAGTCATAAAAAATATAAGTTTCTCCCAAATTCCTTAACAGTATTTTTTTTTACTTTAAGCTTATAGGGAATTATCATGAACTTCCTGCCAATGATTTACCTACACAAATAGTGTTCTCCTTTCATTTCTATTTTCCTCCTCTTTAAGGACCTATTTCTATTTGCTATATTCCTTATGAGTATAAGTTATATATCCACTTGTTAGAGGTTTTCAGTAAACATTACCTTGAATGGAAGTTAATGAACAGTGTAGGGCAATCGCTGTTTAAGCCAGGAAAAGACATCCAGGCCAATACAAAGAGATCCTATGCCCCTTAAACAGTCATAAGGGCTCACATTTATTATATGATCCTTAAGGTTAACTCCATACAAGTAAATAAAAAAGATTACAATTTACATAATATTAAATATAATAATAATAAAAATCTCACACTCTATATGACATAAAAGAAAACAGAATTAAACCATAATCAATAAATCACCAGCAAAAAGAAACATGGTCTGCAAGAAGACACACATTAAACTAAATTTATTTCAAACAAAAGATTGAGATATCACCATTTTAAAAACAGTCTCTGCTTTTAGAATAAAATTTTGGTCTATTTTAATCATAATAATTAAAACCTAAACAAAAAAAATTATCTTAATCATAATCTTTTCAAAGCAATTCTTTTTTTAATTTTCTTCTGAATTCCCCTATCCTTCAGTACCTCTATCTGCTCTCTTGTTATTTTATCCATCTGTATCTAATTCTTGCACATCTCTTCTATCTGTACTATTTTTATTTCAACATTATTTGCTCTAATGATGTTTGGTTTTAATTCTTTTCTAACTACATTCACATCTTTCTATGGCTTCCTAATTTTTCTCCTCTCTTTCCATGGTTTCTTGTCTCATTCTTTTCATTTTCTCTATTATTTCAGCTTTAAACTCTTTCTACATTGTCTGCTGACTTTGTTTCATTTCTTTATTTTTTTATCATATCCATCATCATCAGCATCTGTATCTTCACCACTTCCTTTTTCTTTTCTACTACTTGTGGATTTAGAACTATAGCTTTCTTCAAATAGAATCAAACCCCAATATATCCAACTTTTATTTTCAGTTTTAAATTTTTACTTTGGAAAATATAACTACTAATATTTATTATTCATTTATTTACCACTCTTTCTTTCATTCGAATTTTTAGAAAGCCAAAAAAATTGCTATTTGATTATTTATTTATATTAAAAGAACTCCTACTCCAAATCACTCCATCAACACACACCCCAATTAGCATAATCTAATCCTAACACTAAATTCCCCCCTTATCCCTAAAATATTCTTCAACTGTCTGAATAAAATCTCAAGTGGGTTTTACTATTCAAAGCCTACATGTTAGCAGCACTAAAATCTTTAGCCCAGTTATACTGGATACTCCATACCACTTATCCCCAAGGGCACCTCTAGGTGACTGTCATTCTAAAAAAATTGATTTACAGTGATCAGAATTTAAGTGGTGATGAATGGTCCATTATAAATGCCACCAGCTAGACATGGAGAGAAAAATACCTTAAATATTATCCAGACAATTGAGAAAACATTAGCCCAAAAAATTATAATAATTCATAAATTTATTAAATTCAAAATAAATATTAGTCATAAAAAATAAAAGTTATACCCAAATTCCTTAACCTTATTTGTTTGAGAGTGCAAGATTATGGTATATCAAAAACCTTGGCAGAAAATTTTGTTTTCATACTTCAGCTAATAGAAAATTAGCATGATCTTTCTGCCAATAATTCCCCTACATACATCCTGTTTTCCTTTTATTTTTATTTTCTTTCTCTTTAGGGACCTATTCCTATTTACTACATGCCATATGAGTATAAGTTATATATCTCCTTATTAGAGATTTTTAGTAAAGACTACCTTGAATGGAATATAAAAAATGCGGGCAATCTCTCCTTAACCTGGGGAAAGACATCCAGACCAACACAAGATTGTCCTATGCTCCTTAAACACTCATAAGGACTCGTGTTTATTATATGGCCTTTAAGGTTATCTCCATACAAGTAAATATAAAAAAAATTATGATTTATGTAATATTAAATATAATAATAAAAAAATCTCACACTCTATATGGCATAAAAGAAAACAGAATTAAACCATAATCAATAAATCACCAGCAAAAGAACCATGATCTTCAGAAAACACAGACACACATTAAACTAAATTGATTTTAAACAAAATGGGGCAGGTGAGATAAAAGGAAAACTACTATTATCTGCCAAAGTCTCTAACAACCAATAATAAAAAAAATGAGTACAGAATACCAACTTTCAACACACTCTCTGACAAGCCAATAGAAATAAAGTCTTGAATTAATTATTTACAATTCATAGGTCACAATACTAAATACACACAATAAAAATATTTATAAACCAACTAAAATATCTAAACTTATATAAGTAAGCATATCATATGTTCATCTTTCTTTTCTTTAAATAGCAAGTCTAGAGACTTAAGCCCAGGTACAATAATAATAACATTAGGTTACCTTCAAGGCTCCAATTTTTCCTTGTCATTCATTCTAATGGTGTGTGCAAGGTTCAGTTCCAGAAAGTGTACACTACTATTGTTTTCCTTTTTTATTTCTTCAATCTCTAGAAAGCTGGTCGCAGAGTATAAAGGCAAATTTCCAGATCAGTCTCAATTTTTTAAATTAGGACATGTTAATGATGAAATGACTTTAGAACCCTGAGGTTCATCTTACAATGGTTTTTAGCACAGCATACCTTTGATATTTTTCTGCAAGGCTGGTAGTTTTTGCATTGGGAATTGGTGATTGCTAGCTCCAGTAATAAATGTATACACCTTTTTGTGGAAATCAGTTTGAGGGTCAAATTGTCTATGATAACAACTGGATGATTTTTTTTCTTTTTGAATTCTTCTTTAGCAATTAGAGTCTGCCCAAAAAAATACTGAATGGTCTCTCTTTTCTCTTTTTTTTTCCTCAAAAAAACAACAAAGCTTTTATATCCTATTCTCTATCATCTGCCAGATCTTAATTAAAAATCTAACCAGGAGTATTTTCTTTCTTTTCTTCTCCTTTTTTTTTACTTTTTTTAAGCAGCACTTAAATTTTAATTAATTTAAAAACCCCTCCCATCCAAGTTTTTAGATTGAGATATCACGACATTAAAACTAGTCTCTGCTTTTAGAATAATATTTTAGTTTGGTTTAATCACAATAATTTAAAAGCAAAACAAAAAAAAATTATCTTAGTCAAAATCTTTTCATAGCAATTCTTTATGATTTCAAAATATAATTGGGGGTGTGCACTATATTCTTACTTATAATGGCATGCACTCTTCACAAAAAAAAAAAATACAAGGTTTTAATTAATTACATTCAAATATCAGCCTTTCAAGCTAATTGTGCATATGCTTTTGCGAGTGTTAATAACAATAAATGAATACTTTTATTTACATATGATTAAGTTTCAGTTAGAGTGACGTTTAGTAAATTCTAGACAATTTCACCGTCATTCATTCAGACATCGTATATAGTAATTTAAAGTGACGGTTCCATTCTTACGCTTTACTTGCCAGTACTTCAGATTTGCTCATATATAAGCATTTGAGTTGTAGGAATAGGTTGATTCATTTTATTCCTGCATAAATACTATATCTTGTATTGGAGAGAAAGTATTCATTTATTGTTATTAACACTTGCAAAAGTGTATGCACAATTAGCTTGAAAAGCTGATATTTGAATGTAATACTATTGTAAACATGCGCTATATAAAAATAAAAGGTTTTAATTAAATAAAATTTTGTTTCCCTTGCAAATCCCTAAAGTATACTATTTTTTTTTTATTTTAAAATAGTGACTTTTAAAGTAAAGAAGTCTCCAGTTCAATATATTGTAACGATATATAAATATGTCGTTACATTAATTTAAAATAAAAACTTAAAAGTTCGCAAATAAAAGTAAAAAACTAAACGCTAAAATTAAAAATGTTTGTTATACGTATAGATATTCGCACAGATGCTAAACTTTAAAAATATTTTTTTCATAAACAAAAAAAAAAAGTATTTGAACGTATTTTTTTTAATAAAAAAATACAAGATTGAAATATAAAAGTATTTTAATAAAAAAATAACGTAAGTTAAAATAAAAACAGGTATTAATTAATTCCTGTAATCTATAAATGGAAATGATTGTTTATTAATTATCTAAAAGCTGTTTAATTAAAAAGTCAGATGGAAAGTTAGATAAGAGAAGAAAGGGATTTTAGCTTGACCAATGGAAGCCAAATAAAGGCCCGGACCATAACGAAAAAACAGAACAGTGACGTTTTTGTTCATGGAATCCATAGGAGGACTATAAAAAGAAAAAAATATTGAGTTCCAGTCAGAGAGTTTTTCCAACTTGATTTGATGACAACGGTAAGACGCACTTGCCGTTCTCTCTCATTTTTTTTTGTTTGTTTTAAAAAAAAAAAATAAAATGAAAAGACTGTGATACCAGAATGGAACCAGCTAATGCTACCTCCAGAACATTTTCTTCCAATGGAGACGCCGTGGGAATTGCCAACGGGAACATGGACCATATGAAATGAACAATTATTAAAAGCAATTAAGAACTTTTGTCAAGTTTTATAAATTGATAAACAAGCCAACTTAAAAGTTAAAACGGACTCTTATCTGACTTTTGTAAGTTTTTAAATCAAATTAATAATGTTTAATTTTATATGTTTTCCGATTGATAAACATCTTTTCCATTATTTTTTTTTCTTGTTGTAAAGATTATTTAAATGCATGAAATTTAAGTTGTTTATAGACGCTTGCATGGATTCGTTTGCGGTTAATTATATTTTGGTTTTCATATTTGATCAAAATATATAGACATTCGATAAATAATGATACCTTACGGTGAGTATCTAAAATATATTTATTCGGATGTCTTTTAAGTTATTGGTGACAACGCAAGTATCTTATGGTGAATACTAATGGGTTACTTATAAGTTTCCCTCTGCGATTGTCGGTATCAATAATTTTGTATTTTGATCGTTTATGTTTATTTTGAAATGTTTTTGACCGTGGAATCTATGTAATCGATCTATACCTAACATTTTTAAACTCATTTGTGTGAACGTATCTAAATGTTAAACTTAAGTCGGGCGTGAATGGCTATATAGATTTGTAAAGTTATATTAGGGGAGGGTAATCTTAGGTTATTTGTGTCGTTGTTGAATTGGGTCAATGGATTGGATATATTTGTGTAATTAGTAGATGTAGTATGAGTTTCGCTACGTGCAGAATCGCTGTATACACCGCACCAACCCTTTGCCTATGGATGGGATTGTAAGTCGGCAAAAAGGATCGCGGTCCCTTCCTATGGAGTTTTTATTTTATTGTTCTTCTTGCTATACAGACGTCATATTCCTGTATTAGACAAGAGTCAATGTTTTCTTAAACTATATTGTTCAGATGTCCATTCCTGACAGTATAGTATCTTTGTGCTGTTGTATTTTCATGCTACATTGAATACATAAATGTATCGGATGGATTGATGCCAGTTTGACTACGAATTTTAGCCTAGGGTTAAATAGGGATAGAATGTTTTATTTTCAAATGCAGATCTATGTAGTCTATTCATACTTGACAATCTAAATAAAAAAAAATTAAAATCATTGAAATTTATATAAATGTAAAATTAAAGAGTAATAAGAATATAAAAATCTAAAAATGTTAAACCTATTCCTCGAGTTTAGAATGATTTTATATGTGCGTAAATAAATATTTTATGTGTTAATTTCTGGCAGTGGCTTTTACTCTTTGATATTTAAGATATAAAATTTATAGATTTTTATCTATGCGTCTCCGCTGAGTTTTGATTCAGCATGAAGTACATATATTGTAGATCATTTATCTTTTGCACACATATGTGGTCATGTGTATCAGTTGTATAAAATGGAGTGTTATGGCTGTATAAAGCTTGAAAGTCTTGTGTTCATATCCCTTCTAATTACATTAAGTTTAGTATATACAATATACATGTATTTAAATATAACATATTCAGCCTGTATTCTGCCCATCCCTTTTTTATGTATTTAAATAAACATATTAAGGTCCTATGTGTGAGGTGTCAGATTGATTTAAGGTCAACATGGGTATGAGAATAATATTTCATCAATAAGGGCTTTGAACATACCAACCTCATATTTTCAATGATATGAATGGCTGAAGAGTTGAGAAACAGAGAAGATTGAAGCTTGTCCATTAAAGTTTAAAGATCTGCTATCTTAATATAAACTGAGCACTAATTGTATATATGTGTGGGAGATGGTAATCTATACCAACTGATGAGTGCTGGTTAAACAAGAAATGCATATATCGGAGATCATTTATCTGTTTCACAAGTATGTGGTCATTCATATCTATTGGTTGTATAAAATGGAGTGGATAGCTGTCAGGAGCTTGGAAGTCTGTGTTCAAATTCCTTATATATATATATATATATATATATATATATATATATGCGTTACATTTAAATTTTAATACTTAATTTTTTTGTAAATATCTAAGATTGAATTAAAAGCTGAAATGTTCAAAATGCACAAATAATGAATCATTAATTTATTAATATGTTTAATTTAAATATTGGAATAAAATAAGCTTTAAAAAACTAGAATTGAAGCAAAGATTCTAATTTTTAAATAAAATATAATAAAAACCTTTTAATTTTAAAAATAACGAAGAGAGTTTTTAATCTTAAAAATAAAAATTACAAACTGATACTTGGGGCAAAATGACCATTAAAAAGATTATTACAAAATAGATGAGTCGAGAAATAAAAACAAAAGACTTGCTTTTCCCGCCCAAGATATACACAGACCACAGAGGAAAATCTACTGAATATGTTTGATGGATCTGCACATTCATAGATAAGATGTCTCAGGACCATAAAAGGAAAAATTCAAAAGAAATAATGAATTAGAAGATTAGAATTTTAAACCTGTTGTCATTACTGAAAATTTTAAAAAGCTATTGTCACCGTTACCAAAAATGTAATCTATTTTAATCGCTTCCTTCGGTTCGCCTGGCCAAAGGCAGCCTCCATCTCCACGGATCCCAGAATAGAACCACTGGAACCATCTTCATAAAGTGTACCAAGTCTGCATAAATCGTCATCATCTGCAAGAAATGGCCCTTGCATAAATTCCAAATCATCGCGAAGGAACAAGCTCAGAGAAAGGAAAGTATAAATTATAAGTGATAAAAATGAAATAAAAACTTCTCTTTAATTTAAAACCTTCGAACTTTATTTTCCTTTAAATATGAACTATAGACTTTTTTTCCTGATCAAATCTGAACTTTATTTTTATAAACTTTGCAATTTTAAAGTCTTATCTAAAATTTAAACTAATCTTTTTAAAATATGCATTACATTTTTTTGTATTTATGCTTAGTATAAGTCTGTTTGTAATAGGGCAGGAGTTTGCAATTTCAAATGAATTTAAAGATAAAATCAAACATGTATCATTATTTGTGCATTATTAGATTTAAAAAAAATAGGTCAAATCTATTATTTGATGTAAAAATAAGTTGAATAATATGTGTCATTTTAAAATAAGTTAAAAACCTTAAACTAAAGATTTTTTTAAAGAATTAACTTATTAAATTGACTTAAAGTTAAGTTGAGTGTAGATAGTTGCTTAGAGTCATTTAAGTATATGTTAGTTAAAAGGGGTTTTGATTTCAGACTATTTGTTTCGTAGTTATGTCAATGCTTGTGGAAAGATATATGGATGTTTATATCAATGTAATGTGAAGTGTGTTAGCAGTTTAGGGCAATGTGCCCAACTAAATGCATGATCCCAAAGGAGTAGTCATGGCATTGAAATGGATGTGGAGTACTTCCCATGACATTGACCCCCTTTAGCTGTATGGATAGGGACTATAAGTCAGTAAGATAGACTGCTCTCCCATCCATACATAGTGTTTTCTCATTATTTTATATGCATGATTCCTTCACCAGACAGATGTACATTTCTGTACTGGATGAAGGTCATGTTCTTCAAATAATATCACACCATCAGTTGCACATTCTGTCAGCATGGTTCTGTGCTAACATGTTCACATTGCATTGGTTGTGGATATATATCGGGAAGTGAGCATTGGTGTGGCTGTGGACTTCTAGCCTGGAGTCAAATGTTTTGAAAATCTTTTAAGTGCATCATCTAGGTAGCCTATCTATGCTCAACATTCTAAGATTAAAAATTAAAGTTAAAAACAAATAAAAATAATAATAATAAAACAAAATAAAACATAATTTTTTTATAATAATTATTTTTTTAAAGTTTGTGTGTTATTACTTTTATATACATAAATAAAAGATTTTGTATTATTAATACTGACAGTGATCTAATTATTTTTTTTAATCTTTATTGAAGTATATTTTAATAAATATGTTTAAATCTCTGCTACTCCATGAGCTAGTGACTAGGGCTGGCAGTCATGAAAAATATCTATGTAGAAGTTGGATCTTTAATAGTGCATATCTGCCTACTCCAGGGGACCCCAACCCTATGCCCATGGGCACCATGGCGCCCGCAGACCATTTTACATATTCCCGCCACTATCCAAACACGATAAAAAATTATTTATCTGACACATAAATTTAATTTTTAAATTTTTTTATAAATTATTGTATTATATTGTAATCAAATTGTAGGGCATACTATACTTTTACAGCGTAAAAATATAAACGTTAATTATGTTAAAATTTTAATTTTGAAATAAATATTTTTTTGTACATTATGTGTATTATTAACAATATCCAACTATAAATTTACATTGAAAAAATAAATTGTGCCTGCCACCTGGCCAGTATTGTAGAAAGTGTTCTTAAGTGCAAAAAGGTTGGGGCCCCTGGCCTACTCTATAAATTTTTTAGGTTCAAATAGCCTAGTGGTGCCCTGTAGTGCAGATATGGTAAGACTAGCAAATTCCACTTCACCATGATATATATATATATATATATATATATATATATATATATATATATATATATATATATATATATATATATATATATATATATATTGTAATGGTATGAATGGTCAGGATGAATACAGGATGATGGGAAACCATACTCATTTATAATCAAAATAATGAATGAACATATAAAAAAGGGATAAAATATAGAAATGAAAGGAGCATATACAAAGGAGACTCACTATTGACTAATAATAAATAGTTATAAACCATACCTAAGCATTACATATTACAATCAACTCATCAATCAACAGTCATTCCTTGTGGCTGAATTTAAAAGAAGTATCATATAAACAGCTAATTATCTAGCCACTGCTAAACCTGGGTCATGATATATAAACAATTATTTGAATGTATTTCTTTAAATACTAATCTTTCAATCATAATAAAAAATAATGATGGAATGTGGAGACATACTGATCATTAATGCTCTGGACATATAGTATTATTAGAATACATGCCAACTATAAATTAATTTTTTTTAATAAAATATAACATGAAATGAATGGACTTTAAATATGATACATTTGCATTATCCAGAGTTATCAGCTGGATGTTCAAACTCAAACATAAACCCTTCTTCATATAATTAACCATTACTTCTCTCCTGAGCTAGCTCAAGATCATAAGTCTCTAAGATCTGTTTCTGTAAATAAAAATATATAACAGCTTACTCTACTTTAAATAATTTTACTGAGATAATTTAAAAATCTCTAAAACACATTGTATTTAAGAAATTAAGTTAAACACACTACCCATTCATAGAACAGATAGCTGGATGAATAAAGACTTTAAAATTATTATTATTTTAACAATTATTTAATAAACTAACAGTTTAAAGATTAAAAAATATAAAATAACATGTTAATATGATAATTAATCAAAAATACATTTTATCAAAAAATATATTTTTTATAGCGAAATAATTAACCAGTTGATTTTTATTCATTAAATTAATTAACGTTTACTTTCATAAAGTGGCTTCCTTTTCAAAAACTAAAATTGGAAAACAACTTTTCATAATCCAAAATAAAAACAATTTAAATTAGTTAAAATCCCCTTTTTATAATTTTGGAGAGAAAATCAAATAAATCAAAAAATAACATGGTTTTAAAACAAAATAAAATTAATAAAATAAATTAATAAAATTATTCATTGCCACCATTTATTATTTCTAAAAAAGAAGCTTGTTATAAATGAAGATATAATGTAAATATCACATTTCTTTGACTATGGATTTATTTATTTTTAAGTCCTTTAGTCATTATCATTTTAAGATTTTTGTTGGGCTTCATTATTGACTTTCACAATTTCTTTTTTGAGGCTTATATAAGTTCTCCATTAACACTTATTTCTAGGGTTGTGCACATAGTCAAATTGTCTTCAATTTTGCAATAGAATATTTTTCATCCTCTACACAGAATAAGTTTATCCATTTTTTAAATCTAATAATTTTCCATGTCAGGCTAAAACACAGAAAGAGGCACACATGCTTTTGGATGGAGACAAAGCTTGTTATAGATTTCTTCTCTTTTATATTTTTTCCAGTGAAGGTTGCATGATGAGGTTGATGATGTTTATTTTTTTGCTAAAACTTAGCACATGATTTTCTTTAACTCCCCTTTTAAAACCTTTTTTAATTGGTAATGGACTTTACACTGCTGAACTTTTTCTTTTATTTTCTTCTACAGCTAAATCAATGCTAACTGCTGCTACTGTCTTCTTAAACAGCTTGGTCAAAAATAACTGTTTTTACAAGACACTACAGTTTAATGATTTGTCCTACCCCCTATAGCACTTTATGGACAATCCTGTCTTCATTCAATCACAATCTTGTTTCCTATAACCAAATTAAATACTGACCAATTGGATTAACTTTTACAAAAGATTATTCCATACTTCAAAATTAAAATTGCAAAATACATCAAAGAGAAAAAATCCAATCCTAAAAAAAATTCCTCTAGTTATTTTTCTCTTATGCTAAAAATAAGACTCAATTAATTTTGTTTTGAAAAACACTGCCTGTTGTTTTGGAGAAAAATAAAGAGAAAACAAAACAAAATCAACTTTAACTGTTCTAAAACAAAAGTTAACAAAAATATTAAAATCTTATTTTTTTTTTTTTTTTAAAAAAAAACTTTCCTTATTATTTTTTTGAAAATTTAAAATAAAGACTCAATAATTTTCTAAAGAGAAAAAAAAATCTTATTACTTTTTTGATCCTTAAACTGGTAGATAATTAAAATTACTGATGAGAGAAAAAAAAGAAATTTTTTAAAGTACATTTTTCTCTCTTTTATAACTATTTAAATTTCATTGTAATATCCATCTTATTTATATTGTTTAAAGAAAATTCTCTAGAATTCTCATATTATCACTTAGTAAGGAAAAACATTTGAATAAATTAATTCTTTTTATTATTATTAAAAATACACTTTTAGATTAAATTTAACATTTCTCCATTAATTAAATACATTTTTAAAACAAGTGTATAATATTTGACATGGCCAGAGTTGGTCACTGCCAACAATATTACAATATATTTGTAATCACACTTACAACTCCAAAAATCACTCTTTTGTTTATATTTTGCTTAATATAGAATTTTAGCCACAAGCTGGAAAGAGAAAAATTTTTATGCTTTTCACATTTATATATTTTTTGATTTTGTACTATAGTATATTTCCCAGTTTAGATGGTTAAATATTGGATGAAAACTTTATTGTGGATTAAAGAACTGGAATAGATTATCCCTAAAGGTGTACATTTCAGTATACATTAACCAATGAGATGCTACAAACATTTCATTATAGCATATCCCATTGTAATTAAAAAACAAATTATATTTCACACAACTGAAATGAATGAGATTCTTACCTTATTTCTATTATAGCAGTAAAATTAATGAATAAAAAATATTTTTCCCAATCTAATTTCTTTATTGAACAGATGTAAATAGCTGTAGATAAAATATAGTCATTCATGATAAAATAACATTTGATAGCTCAGTGGATGAATTTGAGTGTCCGAGAATTTTTTGCTTCTCACCATTAAACTGAATCACTTGAAACACATTCACACACAAACACATTACTATATACACAAACAAAATTTGCTTATACTAAATTACATATTGCCTTGAAAATAGATAACAGCCCATTCCTCTCCTATTAATATATATGGATATGTAATGGTCGAACAATATGAAGAATTAGATTATTGTAATATCAACATGGCTATGACTATGACATCAAATCCAATAAGAGCTTTGAGCATTCCACCATCATTTTTCAATGAAATAGCTGGTTGAATACTTGGAAGGATGAAAAGATTGAGGCCAATCCATTAAATTTTAAGGAATTGCTATTTTAATATAAGCCAAGCACTGACTGTATATATGTGCAGAAGATTATGATCTAATCCAACTGATGAATGCTGCTTCTGAATGAAATATATATATTTGGATAATCTATCTTTTTGCATGTATGCGGTTATATGTATAGACTGAAAAATCCTTATGTTCAAATTCCTCTACTGATATATATATATATACAACCACACAGATATGATCCTTATGTTCAAATTCCTCTACTGATATATATATATATACAACCACACAGATATGAAGAGGGACCCAAATTAACCAGAAATGTTCCATGATAACTGCACCTGTTGTTATGGATGCTTCTACTGTTATATATCTCTTGCAGAGATTCTTTTGCATCAATCTGCTAAGTTGCATTACCATATGAAATCATAGTGCCATGTAGCACATTTTTTCTAAAATGCATTTTGAATATTTGGCAATTTTTTTGTAATGGTGTAAAAGTTGGAATAATGTAAAATTCTGTTTTCATCTAGAAAAAAATGGCATTGAAAACAGTTGTACTGCTTGAAACATATTAGAAGCTATTCTAAGAAAAAACAAGTTTACAAAAGATTTAATAAAATTGTCAAATTCATCATGTCTGAAAAAAGTGTGGGAGTGAAGTCCAATCTCAAAATGATGCTAATATTGTTTTATTGATGCAAATGGCATTTTCTCTCAAAATTAGTTCTTAACAATCAGATAATTTTATCTAGAAGTTCTTAAATGTTTGTGTAATGTTGTAAAAAATGTAAACATTACAGCTGGTGGCAAAGTGAAAAGCACAAGCTTCACTACAACAATTCCTCTGTGAGCAGTCTTGAGAGTGAAACAATTTTTAATTAAATTCAATGTGATCCAACTAATTTATCAGTCATATTTACTCAATTTCTAATTATGTGACTTTGAATGGAAAATGTCTCTTTTTGCTGACTTAAAAGTAGTGGGGGAAATACCACAGGTGTTGAAAGTTTTCACTTTGTAAGTATTTATGGACTACTTTGAAAAGTGAAAAACATTATTAGACTGATATATTGTATTAAATGGATGGTTCTTTGAAGGAGATACAATTTATAATGCTTAAATATAAATAAACAATTTTTATTATAAAATTCTGATTATTTTTGATTCTTCCCTCATATATATTGTAATGCTAGCAAGACATGTTATAAAACACATATATCTGCATTACATATTTCATAATTTAAAAATATATGATAAAGTTTATTAAGAAAGAAAAGACTAGTTAAAGAAATAAGAGATAGTTTTTAAAACATAATTTTGTAAAAGTAAAAGATTACATATATTTTTCTTTTAAAAGAGAATAAAGCATTTTATTGATAATGAGGTGGGAAAAAATAATTACAAATAAAATCTTAAAAATCACTCTCCTTTTTATAAATTAAAAATAACTTAAAAGAACAAATGTGTAAAAATCAATGTTAGTGGAAAATCTAAAATAAAAAAAATTAATTAATTAATTAGTGAATGCCAGTAAATTTCATGGCTAATAATAAATATGAAATGTTTAAAAATAAAACTGATGATGGAATTGATTACAAAGAATGTAAGCTATCTGTAACAAGATAGTAACTTAATCTAGAGAAAAGATTAGATTAAAGAAAATGAAAAATTAATTTTAAAAAAAGATTTAAAATATAATAAAAATAAAAACTATGATAAGGAAAAGAACAATGATAAAAAAGGATATAAAACTTGCAACTGTTTATTGATATTGATTTCACTCTTGAGTCTGTAAATCATTCCAGTCATCATGTGGTTATTGATTTATTCTGATATTCATTTCTTGATTCATCTAGTTATACAGACATTCAGAAATATAGGTACAGCATAGAGGCAATCATTAGTGCTGTGAAAATCTTATTGCAGAAGCCATAGAACTAGTAACATGCATTGCTAGGCACCCCTAAAAGTGTTCAACTGGATTTCATGCCCTAAGTCCTTTGCCAAAATCAACTGTCCATGCCTGGGACCAATGCCTGGTACCAATGCTTGTCATAAAACAGATTCTGACAGTACTCTCCCCCCCCATTTTCAAGCTGAAGAATGAAAGACAAGCCCTGGAACCATTGATAGAGACCAAAAATCCAACTGGTTGGAAATTAACACTAATAAAAAACAAAAGCAAATGAACTGCATCATCTAATACTATAAAAACCTAGGTAAATATATTTTTCATAATAATTGTCTATAGACACTTTATTTTTTTTAAATGAAATGAACTTTAATGAAGGACTATTGTACAATTTAGCCTGAACTAATCATTTATATTTGTCTATGTAAATTTTCATATTGTTATGTTATATTAAATATGTGTGCATGAATAAATACTAATGTTTGCTCAATTATTATTTGGTCTATTCTCTCTTTCTCTTGTCACTGTGTCACCATTTATTTAAAAAGATAAATGTTTATATATGTTAAGTTAATGTGCTGGACCTCTCATTAAGAGTGGAGCTAGCTTGGGATATTTCAAGCACTGGCTAGTGTGCCTGCCATCCGAGTAGGCCAGCTATGTAACATATGGTCAGCTGATGCCTGAGTTTGATCCTTAAAACAAATAAAATGTTTTGGATGGCAAGTTTCACTCCAGCATTTGAGATGGGTCATGGTCAGGAAATGTAGTCATGTTATGCTTTGTATAACCCAGTCTGACCAGGGGTATCATTGATGGTTATGCTATCAATGTATTCTTTCCTTTGTTTGAAAGGTCAGTCTGTTTCTATAGTATTAAAGATATAAAATAATAATTACCAAGAAGTTATGTATTAAGCATGATAATAAGCTTAATTAAAGCAAATGTTAAAACTTATTAAAGTTTATATTCCAAAAGTTTAGATTTCAAAACATATTAAAGGTTTTTTTAAAAGTATAGTTTTATTTTTGTCTCAGTGAATTTTTTATTTTACTTTAATCAGATTACAACCATCCATCAGCCCCAAAATCACCAACATTTCTTACTTTGGATGGATTTTTGAAACATTCAGCTCTCTTTTTTAAGTGAAGAAGATATACTATTTTATTCTTCTCCTTCACTTTCTTTGCATATCTTCATATAATCATATATATTACTTATAATCACACAAAGGATTAGAGAAAAGAAGAAAGACAAGTTTTGGATACTTGCATTAAAGTGTATATGAATGAAGTATTATAAGTAATATATATATGAATAAGATATAAAGAGCTCTTATTGTAATTTGCTTTTATGTATATATTTCAAAAGTCTACTTCATCATAATTTCTGAAACATATAACCAATGACATGAAAAAAAGTAAATGATCCCAAGAACTGCATTTTTTGTGGAATCAGCACCCATCCTTGACCCAGATCACAATCTCTTACACATATATTCAACATTGGTTTAGGATTTTATAGATGGCAATTGATAGCAAGTATCAAATTATATGTAAATACATGAAAGCAGTCAACACTTAAACAATGTCAATAACAGTCATCAATTTCAATCTGTTGTCAAGGCAACCTCCTTTAAATGATAAATGTGGACAACCACTTTCATATATGGCCTAATGTCTTAATGTAGATACTAATAATTGTAAGTTAATTACAAAGAGTGAAATTATTAATTCAAAGAATTTTAAATAAACTTCATTAAACAGGTAAATATCTGTTTTGAAAGCAGAATAACAATTATAACTTTCAAATTGCACTCTAGCTATAATGAATAATTCTGTAGTGTAATTTTCACTACACCCTCTCACGCAAAGTAGAGACTGGTTTCTATCCACTTTTAACACTTTGTGGAGGGATGTAATTACAACATATGACCCAAGATATGTGAAAAAAATCTACAATCCCCTACCTTATGTGAGAATGGTGTAGTAAACATTACATTCAGAAATATTATTCATTATTAGATAATCTCTACTCTAATGAATGATTAATAAAATGTATTAATGCACTCCAACTATATATTACATAGATAATAAAGCTAGTAATGTCCAAGGTTAGATAGATAAATAGTGTAAATACATGATAGTAGTCAATACTTAATATAAAAAATATGATTTGGTAATTAATATCAATATTGATATCAGTCAATAATCTTAATCTGTTGTTAAGACAACCTTCTCTAAACAATATATATTGAAACAGTCAGCTTTTCAACCCAACTGTTTCACCTACTATATATGCTATATAGTAGTATTCATACATATATAGATACCACTAATCCTCGTATATTTATTAAAATTAATCTAAATAAATCCCATATAAATTTGAATCTAATTAAGTCAATCGTATATGTGTGCGTATATCTTTAAATATTTACTGAATTATTCATTTATATACTCCTTAAGCAAAATGCGCACATATATAGATTATTAATAATTGCAAGGTGAAAAACTAATTGTATGTGTAACTTTAGACTACATATATGCAAGAATATAAATGTTAATAGATTATAAAACATTTCGTTTTCAATAATTTTATATATTTATTAAATTATATATTTTCAAAATTGTATAATTCTGCATATATTGGTGAATTAGAACGGTCAAGTTACTTATATAATAAAATGTTTTTCTAAATCTTAGATTTGTTTACTGGACATACGGTCGCCAATTTAATTAATCTTTACCGATATTAGATTAATTAAAAATTATATTTAGAATAAAACTTGGAAAACGGAATAAATTATGGCCTGTGAATAGCATTTTTTTGACCTATTTAAAATTTAAAACAGCAGGCTCCCGCTATAATTGGTTACTACCGTATGGGCCAGAAAAACAATTCTACGAAAATAAAATCATGAAAGAGAGGGGGGGATGCTGGTATAAAAGAAGTAGCAGCCATCTTTGTAGGATTATTCAGAGATTATTCGTTAAGATTATTCATTAAAATATTTTCTAAGAGTGAATTAATAAAATGTCGGGGTAATAGGCTTCGAATCTAACCTCCGCCCGGCGAACAGTCAGCTAAGTCGCCAGAACAGGAGCAGACTACCGAGAGAATAAAAGAATGTCACGCGCTATTCAGAGAACCTGCAGTACGGAGAAACATCAAGATTAACAACAGTAAATACTCTTCTAATCTAAAACCTTCAACCAAGTCCAAGTAAATGCTAGCTTAACATCAAATTAATGGCCATCTAAATATTGTAAGTGAAAATTATGTATATTTTGTTTTATAACTTTAACCTAAAAACTCACCTAAATTATGATTATTAATTACTGTATTTAAATCCTAAAGCCTTGCCTGATTTTAAAACTGATACCAAACCTGATCCTGATTTTAAAACTGTTATTTGATTTTAAACCTGATTCATAAAAAGTTAACTAAATTGTCTGATACAAATTTAAATCTCTGATATGAGTTGTATAAATTTTAATTGATAAAAATGATTTACCTGACAAACAAATTATTGAATAGTTTGAAATATTAAATGAGTTATTTAAACTCATCTATAAATGAATTATGGTTTATCTAAAATACGCGCATTCACACACATCTTTTTATTAATATAATTGTATGATTTTATGTTTGGTTTACTCTTAAAATAGTGTTTGATTTGGTTGTGCTATCTATTTCAATTCGTTTAACGTAGAAATTACATCTTTTATCTAATTTTGTTATGTATAATATACAATAAGCTGTTTAAAGTAACATTAAGATTTCTATGATAATTTATGTATGTTTAAAGTTAATGATAATGTTTGCCGTCATTAAATTTCCGAGATAGCATTATAGAACTGAATCAAATATATTTTAGCGAACCTCGCACATCTTTCCTTTTAAAATAAACAATTATCAAATTTCACTTGTTTAAAATGTTATTATGATTTAAATATGCATTTCTTAAGTTGATCTATGCCAATATTATTATTTAGTTACGTTATCTTGTTTATGCTATAAAACTTCAAAACCGAGCTTTATTCTTAAATTAAACTATTCGCGAGTATTAAATAAAGATTCGCTCGCATATATATGTAAGTGCGCATATATATATATAAAACGTATAATTACATACGAAATAAAAAGCTCTGTTTTGGAAAGGATAAAATGTCTATAATTGAAATTCATTACAACGCATCATTACCTTAATATAGATTTGTTTTTAAGTTGATATTTTAAATAAATATTTAGTTAAAGTGATATAAATACAGCATAAATCTATTAAGTTTATATTTTAATTCCCCATATGCTGTAATCCTCCTTAAGCTAAGTAAATCATAGCCTATATAGCTAACTCTGTAGATTGGATTCATAAATTCCCTTAATTAGTACTATTAAGAGTACTGTAATATGAACTGATGTAGGTAGTTTCATGAAAGAAACTTGAATTATAAGCGTCTTAATTTTAAATATGATTATCTAGTCAGTGGTGCATATGTGTCCTTACGAAACGCTACGGCGTATTTTCTTATTGCTGTATTTCTTTAATGGTTGCTTGTCGTCGTGCCGATCCATTACCTTAGTTCGGGAAATTATTTCTTCAGGTGGTGACTGGTACACGCCAACCCATCCTGCATTCGTCTAAATGAAGCATGAGACTCGCCTCAGAGCGTAAGACTCCACATTCCCACATTCTTTTTATTAAAAGGAGCATGAGACTCCTCGTATATATAAATTGCTTGATCAGCCGAACTAAATGGCCTCCAATACCACAGCAATGAGAATCGGTCCCAGGGAACCGTTACACCGGTAAAGATCCCGTGAATAAGGCACATATGAGACGCAATAAGACTAAAAGTTATATGTTCTTCTTTACGCACTTGTATCTGAAGTATAACTTCCTTTAGTCAGTTCAACCCGCCATTTTAATAGTTAATTCAGCATTGATCTGAAAGGGAATCTAATCTAAATAGTATTTTACTGTGTAGAGAATATATTAAAGTATTCGTGCTAGTTAAATTATATTAAATTATGTTCTGTTAAAAATTAATTATCACTTCCGCTAATATGGCAAATCTAGATCCTTTATAGCATAAATCTGGCATAGATAACCATGAGCAAAGTCAAATCGTTCTGAATTAAAATTCATATTAAGCTCATGTACAAATTTACTGTAATATCATTTTATCACCTGCGAGTGATAGAGATATATATGTATAGCCAAATAAATAATTGATTGTAACTTACATACTATCACCTGCGTGTGATATGAGGCTATACATATATAGAACGGAAATGCAAAACCTCCAAATTTTATTAGAGGTATTAGAAGCTTAAAACCACTTATAAGAAAATTAACTTATATATGTAAACCAAACTAATTAATGCTGTATGCCCAAAATTTCACTATTGACAACGCATCACTTACGTGTGAACCCCTTTTAATTGTAAAATCCCTTATTCACCTGCGTGTGAGATCAAAGAAGTTACTTACACTATTGTTATTTTAATTTATTGTTTACATTGAATATTATTAAATTGATTTTAAATTTACTTTGGTTTCTTGTCTTGATCTAGCTCACCGACTCACGTTTATTTAATATTTAGTAATTAAGTTTATAATGATTATTGAAATTTTATGTAGAATTAATTATGATAAGTGTGCCACATGATACCTATATAGATATGCTATATAAAATACCCATTGTTACCCGTCTTGTGTGCTACTGATGAGCTACTGCCGGCACGTGAAGGATTAAAATGCTGCTGTGACCTCAACTGTGTCGTTTGTAAGGTTGTAAGTCTATGAGCAATGGTAGAGGAACTAGGGTTAGTCCAGAGCCGTGGCTTCCACCACCGTAAACCTGGTCGGCCTTAGGATGATCTATCAGAGTTCTAGGTTTTGTTGCGTAAATGCACATATTTGACCGTTACAATATATATATATAGTAATCATGGGGGGTTTTACAATTTACTGATCAATTTATTGATCTCAATTATTTATGGTATTATTATTATTAACTGTCTATGTTTGTTAACTGACTACATATCTGTATCAATGTATTGTACTATTAACATTTCATACACTATGTATATTAACAGAGAAACATTTCTATTCATATTAATTTATAAGCGTTATTTCACTATCAGATGGCAAACATTGTTCTTCAGTTATTATTTACTTAACTATTCAAGTTTTATTTCTTTAAGACATTATTTTATATTCATTTGAAAGTTCACAGCATCTTTGCCCAGTGATTGCACATTCATGCAGAGAGGTAGAATATCATTGATAGATTAACTATTAATGATACCTATGACCAGATCAGGGCTACATGAATTCACAGCTTTGACCATTTGGTCTGATCATAGCACTCCTCAATACAGCTGGGACAACACCGATCCTCCAAGGCAGTTTATTTGTTTTGAGATGAATCTCAGAAGCCATCTGGCCATATAAACTTTATATAGCTGGAATTCCCAGACAAAAGGCAAATGAACCCAGCACTTACCTAGATTAATAGGGGGCCCAACACATTAATAATGATTGCATAGCAATATCATATAATCAAGGTGACATAGGTAAAGAAGAAAAGTAAGAATCAATAAACACTTTTATTCCTACACCCACACATGTATATTCAATAAAATAAAAAGAACCATAACCATACAATAATTATTAACATTTAAATATTATTTTACAACATTAAAAGTCCTTTCTCTTAGTAATGTCCAGACTTTCAGTAATAACTTTGAATGTTCATATTGACTTGGTTTTCTTAATGGGAGATGACATCATCTTTTTGACAGCAGTTTTTTTTTCCATGGTTTGTGGTCCTCTCTATTTCTGCTGTTTCTGTCATTACTCATAGCTAGCTATTCGATCTTGAGCAATGATTTTCTTTCTCTTCTTCTTTCTCTTAGATCCATCTACTGTCTTATCACTCAGGAATCTTTGCAAAATTTAAATGTATTCCTGCCAATGAGATAGCTTACAAGGATTACCTTTATTAATTAATTTTATTGTTTAGTTCTATTTTACAATCTTTTAAAATTTATTTTCATTTTAATTATAACAAGAAGAGAATGGGTTCTGAATCTTTATCTAAACAGGATTCTCTTTCCTGACCCTTATTATTTATAAAACAAGTCTGCTCAAAAAAAATCTGATGCAATATTTTAATTTATTCTTAAACTATTTTTATTTGCTTAAATTATTAAAGTATGTGTAATGCATATATATATATATGAGTGTTTTACAACATATATTTTATGAGTGCTACAATGTTTAATAACATTAAAAACACTAAATATAGTGATAATTAACTTTTATATAGTCTTTTAATCTGCAGAAGTAATTTTGAGTAATTCCTTAACTCTCCTCAACTGCCATTAAATTCAAAAACATAATGGAAGCAAACATCATCAACTCAAATTCCTTAATCCCGAATTTTAACTTTAGCCACTTGTCTATTAATTATATTCATTTTATTTCTAGTTATTAAAATTGCCTCCTTAATTTTTCTTTTATTATGGTTTTTATCTTCATGAAGAATCTTGACACCATAATAAAATAAAAATTAAGGAGGCAATTTTAATTTTAAAATGAATATGTTGAGGAGAGTTAAGAAATTAATCAGAAGTACTTCTGCAGATTAAAAGACTGTATATAACAGTTAATTACCATTATATTTACTAAGGCTGTAACCTTATGAATAAGCGTCTAAAAAATTCGAAGGTAGGGACCTCTACAGGCCTTAGCCATAAGCTTACGCTCAGAAGAAAAGAGGGAAACCTTTACTTCAACCTACTTTTATATATGAATAGGTGAAGCTGAAGTGGTTAGATCTAAGAGTGTGAAGCTATTCAATACTTCACTAATTAAGTCCACAATTCTTATTATACATTACTACTTATTATTTTTATAGTTATTATAATATTTTTTAATTAATCCACATTTTACTTATATATATATATATAATATGTTTTTTGAATATAATTGCAAAGTCAAAATGCTTAATCATATATGTAATTTTTGTAAAGATTAACTTTTAGAATCCAGTTAATCTGAAATGAAAATAAATTAGTGATTCAAGAATTTAAGCTATTCAAAGCAATTGGCATGGCCTTGATTGTTTGTTAACGTCAATCAACATAACATATATGTTTGTGGTTTTGTTTTGGCAAAATATATATATTGAATACTTTCAGGAAATGATAAACTAAAAAAAATCAACTACCTGATATGTAATATCTTAAACTATCCTTTTTAATTTTTTTTTTTTTTAGTAAACAAAATAATAAATTAAAATGCTATTGAAAATGGGTGTGGAAAGCACTGATATAATCTGTAAATGATATAGTTATTCACATATAACAATAATAATAATATAATTAAATTTAATCAACAATAAAAAATATTTAAATTCTGAGACTTACTAAATTAGAAAAAGAATAGTAAATTTGATTCCCTTCTAACAAGTTTTACATATGTTCTCAAGTAAGAAGAAAAATGTTTAATCAAATCATAAGAAAAACATTTCTTCCATATATATATAAATTTTACTAAGGTCATTACTTTTAACTGGCAACAGAAAATTCTTTTTCCTTTTTTTTAATGCTCTCTAAGGAATTTGAACTCAGACTTTCACATGACCCTCAACTCTCCATGCCATCTCATATTGCTGACCCACCTGATCACACACATGTTGAAAAGATAAATAATCACCAATATACATATTTCGTGCTGAACTAGCACTCATCAGTTGGTCCAGATTACCATCTCCACACATATATACAATCAGTGCTCAGCTTTATATTAAGATAGCTAATCTTCATACTTTAATGGTCAGGCTTCGACAAATATATGTAAATATTTCCATGATGTTGATAGATACTGCTGAACAGGTTTTGGGGTGTGGATTTTTAAATTGATTTTGTAACCATAACAAAATTCACTCTATAATTCTCATATGGTTTTATTTTAAAAGACATTTTTCTAAACAAACTGTTAGTTTCTTTAAACTTCTGGATATTTTTAAACCCTTTCTTACTTTTGTGACTCATATCACATTTGGGCACAATTTAAAATTTGGCTATTATATACCATTTTAGTTAAATAATGAGTTTATAGACAATGTTTACATTCACTCATAGTAAAATTAATAAATAAATTAATTTTTTATACAGGCATTCATGAATAACTACTCATTTCTGGATAAACCTTAATCTGAAATTTAAATTATGCAGAATTTAATTATTATAATTCTGTAGATACATTTATATAAGCATTATGTTACATCTGAAATATATTTACATTAGTAATAAGTTTTGATTTACGATTTTTTTCACTTTGCTCAATTCACTTCTACCTGGGGATGAGTTGCATAATCCCCTCTTTTTTTCGTAAATGTGTCTTTTGTTAGCTTGCTTGTGTTATGTTCTTTGATTTATTGTTTATAATGCAAACTCCAGTTATAGTTTAACATAATTCTTATTCACATTTACATTAAGATTATTTATAAGAATATGTAGTTTGTTGTCACTCCTCAAGTTCTTGCTCACACGACAGATGATTGTCAGAATAATCTATCTGGCCTGAATTGCTTCAGTCTGGTTCATTATTTCTTATCTGGTGCTGCTTTGATTCAGTGACCTTGATTTCCAAGTGATGATGAGTTTACTGCTATGTTGTCTTGACTCTCAAAGACTTGCGGTCTTCTGTACTTGATTCTTATCTATTTCTTATCTTTTTTTGAAGATATTTCAATAGCTGCTACCAAGATCAAACACTATCTGCAGGTCATAACATATATGTGACATATACTGCACAGATTTAATGTATGTATTACTTTACTCAACCTCCATATTGCTGTTGGACTTTCTATACTTCCTTTAAATGCAATGCCTAACATTGAGTGGTGATCTGACAGCAGTGCCCTTGCAGCTAAGCTGAATCTTCTAAACCATTCAGGTTCTGGTTTACTTGTACCACATAGTTAGAATGCAGGATATGTCTCTTGTATCATCCTTCTGCATTGAAGTGTTGGCTGCTATGTGCTATAAGCTATTGTATGTTTTATATCTTTCATTATAGAGTTACTTATACTCTTTGTACACATTTAGAAGACTAGCAGATCTCAATGAGAAGACTCCTTTCTACTTTCTTTACATTTGTTTGCAGATACTTGTTTAGATTTTAGCTGAATTCATTAACATACCTTCTCTTTCTTATTCATATTTTATTAACATTATCAATAAAAACCCTATCCATGTACAACAACTTATTTTAATGGATTTAATCAATTGTCATATATGACACTCATGATCCTGTATTAACAAATACCAAATATAAGAAGAAAGTGGTCAAAAGACTAGAGCACTTTTTTAAACTATTGATATCATTGCATAATAAGTCATCATATGGTCATATGCGATGTGATGCGCTGTGACTTCTCCTTATACAGAGTCAAGAATCTCTCAGCAAGGATGGTCAGAGAAACCTGTTAGTCACTTTAACTTCCCTTTCCAATCACCACCCTAAGTTTTCCCATATCCTGCTCTATCCCATTTCCACAACATAATCTTTGTCAACTCCATGGCCTTTATATCTAAATCCCCATTATCCTTTACCAAACCCAGTATAAAAACCAAGAACACACTTTCAATATAATCAATTTGTTTAATTTATTCTTTCACAATTTCATTATTTGTACCCTTTCTGCTTGCAGTCATCTATATTCAATTAACAGATGACTAATATTTTCAATGCCTTCTTTTTATAACTTGCAGACTAAATCACCCACATTCCTCCAATTTATGTTTATATTCCCTTGTTGCTAATAATCCTGTTCAAGCCTTAAACAATAAACTACTTTCCTTGCTATTATCATAAATTAACTACATCCAATATTCCATTTACTTCTATATATATTTAAATTCTTTTTACTCTCCATACTAGTTCTCCATCTCTCCAACTCCCTATTCTTTATTAATGCATTTATTATCCTATCCCATTTCTTACCACTATAAGCCTCAACAATTCTCCTAACACAATTATCCCAACTTTTGTATAAATATACTGATGTAAATTCTTTATCCAAATCTTCTGCATACCACATTTTCTTTCTCAACTATTTTGTTGCCTGCCTTTTATTCATAACCCACTTAAATACTATTTTAGCTAGTCTTTTATTATCCTTAAACTGCAATCTACTGAACATTTTTATTTTGTTTTTTGCATCTTTTATATAAAAACTAGACCATTCCATTTCACCTTGAGTTGCCTCATTTGCCATCCACACATCTGCATCTAATGCATGGCTTCCTACTTCTCTTTGTACTTTTCCTAATACCCCTTTACTAACACCTAATGCTTCATTACCATATGTTAACCCTGCTACTGCCACTTCCTTCCATACAATTCTAGCTGCATCATATTTATTATATGAAAACACTGTTAATTTCTTTATCAATCTTTTCTTTGCTTCATTTATCAATTTTTTTCTCCCATTCATCCAGCAATTTCTCTGATTACTTAAGATGATTCCCAAATAGTTATAACTATTCACCACAATAACTTTATATCTCCCAATAGTTTTTGTCTTCTCTTTCCCTAGTATTAATCATCATTACTTTTGATTTTTATTCACTAAATTTAATACCTATCACTTTACCACCCTTGCACATGTCCTCAGCATAAGTTCCACATCCTCCCTTCTTTCTGTACACAAAAAGACATCATCTGCAAATAAAAGATCCAGCAATGTGTATACTCCCTTCCCACCTATTAATGATATCTGTACCCTTTTTCTTAGTCTTTCTATTGCTTTCTCCATTTCTCTCAAATACAACAAAAACAAAATAGTGACATAGGACATCTTTGCCTTAATCTCATCTCATTTCTAACTTTAACTGATTCTATATTTCCTAAATGATACATATAGTAATTATTTTCATATAATTTCTTAATAATATCCAATAAAGCTCTATCCATTCCCAAATTTACTAAACTTACCCATAATTTATTTCGATTTACTCTATCACACACCTTTTCTACATCTATAAAAACCATATATAACTGTCTACCTGTATTCCTATTTATATCCATAAGTGGTGTAACTATAAATAAACTGTTTTCTATACACCTATCTGATCGACAATCTCCTTGTATTTTTTCCACCTATTTTACAACCCTTCCAGCTACCATATATGAGAAAACTTTATATAACACTGATGTTACCACTGTCAGTCTATAATTGTTTAACTTTTTATAATCTCTACCCTTTCCTATAAATAGTAGCCTTACTCTTGTATTACTCCAATTACCAAGAAAATCTCTCTTCTGTGCTATCTTATTAAAACATGATAATAGTTTTAATTTTGCCCTATTCCCTAAATTCATTACCATCTCTGCTGCCCATCCATCCAAACCTTTTGTCTTTACACTTTTAAATTTATTATCTGTCTCATTCAGTTAACTTTTTGTAAACCTAATATTCCCATTACTATATGCTTTCATGTTTGCTATTACTCTGTCCTTCACATCTAACATTTTTTCAATATCCATTTCATACTTATTTGAGATTATCTCTAATTCTTCTCTAGAGTTACACTCTAGTCCCTCATCACTGAGTAATACTATTTTTTTTCCCCCTACATGTCTTCTTTTAATGTATTTCCAAATTTTTTTGCTCCTATCTCTTCCACTTTTATTAATATCCTCCAAAAATTTACTATTCAATTTCATTCTCTCTATATAATTATCTATTTTAGCCAAATTATTTTTTTCTAAGTACATTTCCCATTTTATCATTAACATCTTTTTCACTTTCTTTGTTCTTAATAGCACACTTATATTCACTGTATGCTTTTTTACTCTCGTTTACACTTTTACTTTCACTTTCCTACTACTTTTATTCTTCTGAATATTCACACCTAAAACACTATTTGCCACTTTTTCTATTTCACCATACCAGTTCTTATACTCATTTCCAACCAACCCTTTCATGGTTTCTTCAACTTTTTATTTTATATTCTTCTAACTTATTATTTTTCATCACATTATTGACCATTTTTATTATAAAGAAGTTATGGTCACTATTACATATTCTCTCTTCATTATCAAACACTTTAATTTTCTGTATTTTATTCATTCCCTCTTTCTCTACTAATACATAATCTGTTGTGTTGAATATATTATTTCTAGACCATGTGTACTGTCCCTCATAAATATTTGATAAAGTTCCAATGCTCAAATTCACTCTCTGACAAAATTCTTCAAAAGCTATCCATTTTTATTATCTACATCATCAATTTCTTCAATATACCCATTCATATCCCCTATAACCATTATTCTCTTTCCCTTTTCTTTGAAACTCTGTATATCCTTAACTAGGTATTTATATATGCTACTGTTCCACTCCATTATAATTTGACTATCTCCAGTGACTGTATACACTATAGCAATTATCCATTCTTGTCTTCCTAACTTTATCTCAAATCACAAGTGTTCTTGACATTTAACAGTATTTAAATACTTTTTGACATAACTCCTATACTACCACCCCCTTTTTTCTTTTCTATTTATACCCTGCTATCCCAAGTCTTCCAGAATAGGTTCTTTTTCTTCTCTTAGATGTGTTTATACTACTGCTAATACCTCAAGCTCTTCATTTTTAACTGCTTTATTTAATACCAGCTTCTTTTCTGGTCTCATACCACCTTGCATATTCAAATACTCAATTTTAACAATTTCTTCTTTCCTAACTACTCTTTTATAATTATTTTGACTTTTTTTTTCCATTACATTTATAAAAACTTGTTTATCATTAATTTTACAGACCCATTTCCTCTCCACACCTACATTTATATCTAAATCAGCTATCTTTGATTATTTCTTACATCCTATCCATTCTTCCTCTTCCTGATAACATTGTCACTTAAAATCTCACCCCCCTTTATAAGTTTCCCGAATTATATTTTTTATAAATCAAACTCCCTAAAACTTCACTTTCTTGTTTTTCTAATGCAGTCCATCTTTACTATTTAACTCCCTCTTTCCAATAAAAAAAATTCTACATATCCACAAACATGACATCATTTCTCCCACACAATTTTTTCAATCTTTCATTTATAGAACATGATCTATCTAATATATACCTCTTGTCAAATCTTGGTAATAATCCAATTATTACTACTCTCCCTTCTATGTGCTCATCCATTACTCTCTCTGATATCTTTGACAAATTATTAGTCCCTATTATAATATACACATGTCTACTCCCTTGCTTCTTTACTTTATTTGTAAAATCCCCAATTCTAGCTCCCGGCAAACATACTCTTACATAGCTGTTTATATTTTCCCTTGGAATACACATTCTCTAATTAACGAATCTCCTATCAATACTATCTCATAATCTACTTTCTCTGCTTCATTCAGAACATTTTTACCACATTTTGGACTTCCTTATCTAATTCTTATTCAGTAATTTCTTTACCTGCTCACACTTCATCTCTAACAATTTTAATTTTGCTTTACCTTTTCCTCTATCTTATTTACTTTTTGGCTAACCATCTCCATTTCATTACTAATTTTTCCACCCATATCTCCTGTCATTCTACTAAAAGCATATTCTATCCTATAATACTCAATTACATTTTGTCCATTTCTCCGACTTTCTCTTTAAACTATCTACACTAGAAACCACTTTTTTCACCTCTTTTATCACATTTACACACTTTTGACAAAACCATAAAACTGTTACATCCTTCCTAGTCTTATTTAAACATTTCAAGTGATTGATTTTATCATATACACTACACTCTACCACAGCATGCCTAATTTCTTTGTGACCATTATATATGCATTGTGGAATATAAATGCAATCCATATTCCTTATTTTTCAAGTCACCTACTCTATATTTGACTTTATACTTCCTCTTCTATCTTCAAACTTTTTTGCATGGAAGGATAAAAACTTTATTTTCTTTCAATGATGATCGATCGATAACTACGTGTTTTCCGACCGTAGGCTTCCAAAACGTTATCTTTTTTTCTCAAATAAATCACTTCCTTTCTAAAAATTAAAAAAAGTCTTTAGTAGCAAACACTAAAAAACCAACTAATCTTACATACAACTTAGTTATAAAATATCTTTACATTAACACACATATTCAACAAAATAATTTTTTTTACACTTTTATATTTAGAATAGTGAACGAAACACTTTCTAAACATTAACAATTCCCGATCTTTCCAAATTCAATTATAGCTATCTCTCTTGATCACAATTTACTCTTCACTTTCATACAACAAGCAAACAATCTTCGTATCAATGATCTCAGATAATTAATCAGCTAAAAAAAGTAAAAAACTTCAACATAGCTTTCAACACAGAATAAAAACTTAACCACCTCACCTTTCCCTGAATTTATCCTTGCATTATGCTTATTAGACATTCATTCTAACTGTTTTTGGAATCAATCTAACACATCTATTTATGAATAATATTTCTATAATATAATTTTCACTACATTACTCTTATGCAAGATAGGGAATAGTTTTTATCATGATAAGTGCTGTTTCAGCATGAAGTATGCATCTTGGGAATCATACATATTTTTCACATATTTTTGGTAATATGACCATGATTACATTTCCCCATAAGGATAGAAACCAGTTCCCATCTTGTGTGAAAGTAATGTAGTGAAAAGTAAATGATAGAAATATTATTTATTATTGAATAATCTCTAGTCTAAATGAATGATTAATAAAAGTTATTAATATACTTTCATTAAATGACTTTTGTCAATATTGTGAGGGCAGCATGTTTGACACTCATTAATTAAACCATATCTGGTAAACTGAGAATGCACACAGAAAAGATAGTTGTTTTTTAATAATCATCATCATTAAGTATTATCAATCCACTGCAGCATGAAGGTCTCTCTACATTCAATACATCTCCAATATCTAGCCTCTCTTCTCCACATCACTCCTCCACACTTTCTTATTTCATCCATCCATCTGACTTGTGGTCTCCTTCTGGGTCTTTTATAATCTCTTGGAATTTAGTTTAAGACTTTAATTGTCTATTTATTACTATCTCTTCTAATAATATGTCCAGCTCAACTCAACTTCAGTCTTTTAATCCTTTCAATAATGTCAGTAACACCTGTTTCTTCTCTTACTCATGTATTGCATTTTTGATCTCTTCCAGTTTCCCCTAACATGCATCTCTTCATACTTCTTTGAATGCTCTGAAGTCTCTGTATTGGTCTTCTATTATGTGTCCAAGTCTCAGATCCATAAGTAAGAAACTGGTAAAACACATTTATTAAAAACTTTTTTTTTTAGACACAGACATTTTTCCTTTTAATATTAAGTTATTTCTATCAAAATCACTCCCACCAAATTTAATTCTGTGATTAATTTAATCTATTATGTTTCCATCTGTAGTAATAATCTGACCAAGATATTTGTAGTTTTTGTATTGTAATAATATTTAGTTTTTGTATTGTAATAATATTTAGCATGCTTTCAATATATTTTTACTATATCATATTTATGGTATATAGTGGTGTGATTAAATGGTTCTTTATATGAATAAAGCTAAATATTATTTTAAAAACTACCTTTTCTGCGTGTATTTTCATTTTATCAGATATTATTAACTCAGAAAAGAAGAAAATTAGTAACAATTCAACTAAATTATAATATATATATATATATATATGTGCCATATAATATATATATATATACACTGTGCAATAATGAATACTAGTTCAGCATGAAATGTGCATCTTGAGAATCATAGTTCTTTTTCACATATCTTGGGTCATTTGTTTATCCCTCCACAAGGTGTTAAAAGTGATTAGAAATCAATCCCTTATCAATTAAACTATAATAATTTGCTATATATATATTATGATTCGATGTCTGTATTTTTAAAGCAATATATGTAATTATATAACTGAATATTTATAAATACAGTAACTAAATAATTAAAAAATTTTATCCACTTAGGAGCACTTTCAATTATCCCAGTAATCTGTGTCAACTAAAGCTTTGAAATGCTAACTTTCCCACAATTCCGTGATCTTAACGTTTGCTGCTTGCCTGTTAATTAAGTCATGTTTATATTTGTATATTAGCATAGCTTCCTTTATTTTTCTTTTATTGTTATTTTTTTCAATTTGCAATATTTTTACACTGTTAAAATTGAAGTCAAAACCATAAATACATGATTTATTATGGTCGTAAAAAACAGATGCTGAAATATTATTATCTACTATGCAATTTTGTTTCGATTTCTGAACACGTTTTAATAATAGCAAGTGTTCTTTAGTTCTTTTTTCCAACGTACATCTAGATTCACCTATATATCCACTGCCACACCTACATATCCATTTATAAATGACACAATTTTTATTTATAAATGAGGTTTTATCTTTGGAGTTATTTATTAATTTGTTTAATGTAGGAGGTGTGTAAAATGCAATATCACATATATCTTTATAAATTTTCCTTATAAACTTTACTTGATCATTTGAAATATATGGGATTGATATCCATATTTTTTTATTAGCAGGAGAATCAATATTATTATTAAAATTTTTATTTTTATATTTTGTATTAAAATCTCTAATAACATTATATATGTGATTATAACTGTAGCCAACATTTAACAATTCATTCGAATATATTTCAATATATATTATGCTAACATTTAACATATTCTATATAACGCAATAATATTTCAATATTGAAATATATTCGAATGAATTGTTAAATGTTGGCTACAGTTATAATCACATATATATAATGCTATTAGAGATTTTAATATAAAATATAAAAATAAAAATTTTAATAATAATATTGATTCTCCTGCTAATAAAAAAATATGGATATCAATCCCATATATTTCAAATGATCAAGTAAAGTTTATAAGAAAAATTTATAAAGATATATGTGATATTGCATTTTACACACCTCCTACATTAAACAAATTAATAAATAACTCCAAAGATAAAACCTCATTTATAAATAAAAATTGTGTCATTTATAAATGGATATGTAGGTGTGGCAGTGGATATATAGGTGAATCTAGATGTACGTTGGAAAAAAGAACTAAAGAACACTTGCTATTATTAAAATGTGTTCAGAAATCGAAACAAAATTGCATAGTAGATAATAATATTTCAACATAGTAGATAATAATATTTCAGCATCTGTTTTCTATGACCATAATAAATCATGTATTTATGGTTTTGACTTCAATTTTAACAGTGTAAAAATATTGCAAATTGAAAAAAATAACAATAAAAGAAAAATAAAGGAAGCTATGCTAATATACAAATATAAACATGACTTAATTAACAGGCAAGCAGCAAACATTAAGATCACAGAATCGTGGGAAAGTTAGTATTTCAAAGCTTTAGTTGGCACAGATTACTGGGATAATCGAAAGTGCTCCTAAGTGGATAAAAAAATTTAATTATTTAGTTACTGTATTTACAAATATTCAGTTATATAATTACATATATATATATATTGAAGAATAATAAAGATGTGTGTAACTTGTGGTTTGGGCCAACTAATGAGTGCTGTTTCAGTATGAAATGTTCATCTTGGGGATCATACTTCTTTCCCACATATCTTTGGTCATTTGTTTATGATTACATTCCTCCACATGGTGTTAAAAGTGAATAAAAACCAGTCCCTACCTTGCATGGGAGTGGTGTAGTGAAAATTATACTACAGAAATATAATTCATTATTGAATAATCTCTAATCTAATTAATGACTAATAAAAATTATTAACACGTCTATTTTTTTTCTTGAACATGTTAAGCACCGTTTTATTTTTAAAAGATATTTCTGCAACACACTGTTTGTTTCTTTATGATTCATGATGATACATCTCTATTTGATTTAGTTTCAGTACCGTTTTCTAGAAGTCTTTTACTTATGTTTTACATTTTCTCCAATTTAACTCAGCTGCGCTAAACAATCTTTTTACATTATTTAATGGATTGAGTACTTTTTAATAATTTCCAAATATTTGTACGAATCTTTCTTCTTAATTTTATACTCAGGAATATTCAATCTTTAACTTCATATTTCATGTTTTATCAATTTTTCTATTTGTTTCTAAATTATCTACGTATAGAATAGTGTCTTAGTTTATAAACAGTGTAATTTGGATTTTATTTCATACCTTGACATGATTTTTTTCTTCCATATGTTATAGCATCGGCCGGGAGGCGAACCCGCAACAACTGTCTGCAACCAATTGCTTGCTTGCAAGGCCTCTCAGCTAACAATGCTTGACGACTTTTTTTAATTGCACAATTTGATATTTGTTATATCTTTTTATACATCTGGCGAAACTATATAGAACTAATAGTTCCACCCAAGTGTCCAGATAGATCCACCTCCCTCTCTTTCCCTAACTTTTGGGGGGTTATATAATACAAATTTTATTATCTCCTGTTGTGTTTTCGTATGACTGTAATAAATATAAACTCGTATAAATGTGGTTAAATATTTATTTCATGTATATATACATAAACTCGTATAAATGTGGTTAAATATTTATTTCATGTATATATACAGTATTTACAATTCCGTTAATGTAAAATAAATGCAATATTTTTACATGTATATATACAATACTGTTTTTCTATATACTACATGCTTGATACATTGGCTGAAGTACATCATTTAGTTGCCAACAACTATTAACATAAGCTGCCTTTCTAGGTTTACCTGACACTTCTAGCAATACTGTGACAGCTTGCCTCTTGTATGACAACACTTCCAACTGTTCTGAGTCAGCTTACCTCATGTCTGGTTGATATTCTAGCAGTTTCCCAGTTTTAGCAGCCTTACTGCTTTAACAATATAGCAGACCACATATATACTGTTGTTCAGTTGTGGCAGTAATTTGTTGTGGTTTCATTTTATTTCCAACTGGACTGCCTATTTATAGCCAGATCCTCATCCACAATAAAAGCAATCAGATTTAGTGAGCATCATCCCCCATTGGTCTGTTACTGCTATTGGTCATATCTTATCTATTCACATAACCATTGATATGTGGTGATTAATGCTCAATCTGAGCAAGATAAAATGAAATATAGACTAGTTCATTAGTTGAAAGTAAGTTGAGGTATAACATTCCCTTCCACTGGATAAAATTAGTCCTGAAGAATGTAGTCATTGGAATGCTTAATTGCTTTCTGGCTTGATCAAGTTTAGTGACTTCAATAGCAGATCCTAGAACTTTGAACCTTGTAGACACTTCACTGCTGACAGGTGACTCTTCACTGTTGGCTGATGTGTTTACTGTTGGTTATTGATGTATAATTAAATCTTAGCAGGATTCTGTGATGTGGTGCTACTATCTATCTGCTGTTTGAACAATCAGTTTGTTTTCTTTTAATTTATTGATAATGCTAGAACAAATTTTGTGAGTCCATTGTACATGCGACTAGAACTTGAGTGCCTATATGCATTTTAGTAGTTTTGTTTTCATAAGCATATTGAATAGTTCTCCAGACTGACATGTTTGTCTTAGGTTCAAATCCAGTTTTTATCAATCAACTCTGAGTAGACTCTTTTTGTTTTACTTTAGTCACTGTAAAGCCCAAGTGGTTGAGCCAGATGTGATCTAATAAATTTGCAGAAACAACAGAAGGTGAATTAATTGTTTTACTAAGCATAGTAACTTAAACTTTTATTTGATCCATGAATGATATTTGATTACCTTGATTGTCAATAATTGTTTTACTGCTAGGTTGAATGCAGATGTTTATTTTCCCTTTTAATAATAACCCATAATTTTTTTGACTCAATGGACACTGCAGACCAGGTACACAGTTCCATTGTTATTGGAGTATCATTAATAAAAATTTTGCATTAGAAAGCTGAGTCAATGCCTCTCACATAATTTATACAGACATTGATTCTTTTCTGAGCAACATGTTTTTTTCTTTTTAAAATAAGCAGCTTCTGTGTGATTGACATGCTAACAAAATCTACATCCTGTATCTCAGTGTGAACCTTTGGTGTGTGCAAGTTTTGCTTTGTCACATCTAGAACAAAAATTTCATTTGTTTTTCTGATTTATTCAGGTGCTTTTTTCTTTGGTCATCTGGGTATTTATTTGACCCAGTCTTCTTATTGACAAATTTAAGACTGTAGTCCATTTTCTTCCATGTATCCACTTGACTCAATGTTGATTCAGCTGGAGATACCTGAGAGGTAGCTAAATCAAATATAACATCAGAATCTATCAACAGCTTGATCCTAAGATTGTGGTCTCTAATTACATAAATGAAGTAATCTCTCAAAAATTTGTTGAGGAAATTACCCACATTTACAGCTAAATGCAAGGTTCCTGAGCTTAGATGCAATATCTCTCACTTTCTTCCCCTCTCCTTGTGTACAGAGATTAAAGTGATATCTCTGCATTATTGTTCGGGGTTTAAAACAGAAAAATGCTGTCAGTAGAGATAGCACTTTATATAAGTCAAACTAAATTGGAAGGACAAAAGCTACCTGTGCATGTAAAACTCTCACATGTTGAGACATGCAGGCCACCACATATGTTGATAATTTTAATTCAGGCCTTTTGCTTTCATTAAACTGCATATGGAAAAGCATTTGTTCATGTAGTATGGCCAATTTTCAAGATAGGCTGGATAAAAACTCTTCTAATGAATCAGTTTTAGCCATTTTGAATTTTTTTCTGCCAAGAAAGAAAGAAAAATGTTTCCAACTTCTTTTTGTAGTAAATGAATAACCACTCACATTTGAATCATTAATTTCTATCTGACATGCTAATAATGTTAGCTTCAATTTTTTGTAATTAATGACAAAGATCTAAACAACCCATGTGGTGAGATTCTGTCGACTGTGCGAAATCTGTTGTAATTATGTGTGACCTAATAAACACACTTGTATAAATAAATATAATTAATTATTTATTTCACACATATATACAATATTTATATATTTGTTAACATAAAATACATGTAATATATTTACAACTGTTATCATATGTCTCATGTTTGCTGAGGTGCATCATTTAATTGCTGTGAAACTATTAATGTAAGGGACTTTAGATGTCCTTCTAGTTTACCTAACACTTCCACCTATACCATGATAGCTTGGGTCATGGGTGGGTATGGTGTCACTTCTAGCCATTCTATGACAGCTTGTCTCATTTCTGGTTTATGTTCTAGCAGCTTCCAGTTCTAGTATGAACTTGACTGGCTGCTATAGCCATACAGTGAACAATATGCATACTACCATTCTGAACTGAATTTAATTTATTGCTATCTCGCTTTACCTCCAATTGGACTGTTTATTTATAGACAGATTCCCATCCATAATAAACGTAATCAGATTTATTAAGCATCATCATTTATTGGCCTGTTCCTGCTACTGGATATATATCCATTGCTCTGTTGTGATGAATACTCAATCCAATCAAAATAAAATGGAATCTGGATTAAGGCTATTGGATATATATCCATTGTTCTGTTATGATGAATACTCAATCCGATCAAGATAAAATGGAATCTGGATTAGTCTATTAGTTGGAGGTAAGTTGAGTTATAACACATTTATTTGTGTAATTTTTTTTTTCCATGTGTCATAGCATTGACCGGGAGGCGAACCCGCAACAACCGTCTACAACCAACTGCTTGCTTGCAAGGTAGCTGCGCTGATCTCTCGGCTAACAACGATTGACTTTATTTGCGTAATTATTTCTAGAGTCATCTTCTTGCAAGGGGCTGCGCTGACCTCTCGGCCAACAACGCTTGACTTTATTTGTGTAATTATTTCTAAACTCACCTTCTTATAGAATAGTGCCTTAATTGACAAACAGTGTAATTTGGATTTTATTTTGAATACTGTTTAATTTTGTTCCTTGAAATGATTTTTTTTTAATTACGTAATTTGATATTTGTTATATTTAACCTCTGCAATCCCTCTTTCTATACTTCTGGTGAAGCCATATAGAAATAAGTCCATCCAAGTGAGTAGTTAGTCCCCCCCCCCTTTCCTGACTTTTGAGGCGACCACTTATTTGCTACTCATCGTGGAATTTGTGGGGAAAGAATTATAGAATTTTTATTATCTCCTCCCATCCCTCTTTATCTAGGTTACAAATAAAAATAATAATAATAAAAAGACCAAAGATCACTTTAATATGCCATTTCACTTTACGCGAGCTATTTTACTCTTTCATTAATCAGAAATTTGAATGAACTTAACGTTTAACCCACTAATTTAATCTCTGCGTGTGTTTACATATACACACAAACATGTACACGCGCGTGTGTAAGGATATACACACAGACATATCTCCAATTGATTTTTAAATCTATGCACAATATTTCCCGTAAGCTTTTCTTAAAATTAGGATTATGTAATATTGGTCAAAACGAATAAATAGGAGGAGTTTAAACTTTTTAAATTCATCCTTTAGGGTGCGCCACAAACTTTGGTGAAAATTTTTAAATTAGTTTGTTCAGAATCACAATACTACTTTAGTCAAAATTTGTACCACTCTATGGTCTGAAAGGAATTTCTTGGGAAAAAAAAAAAAAAGATTGTAAATTTAAAAAAAAAAGAAAATGTATATATAATCCGTTATATTCTTCAAAGAGTCAGTTGTACAAGCTGATAAATAACTTTAATGTTTTGTTTTTTTTTAACTTAAAGAGGTATAAAAAAAGTTGTATAGCGTTATCAGGCACATAAATACTAAGAAGCCGGTGGCAATTTTTGAGCATTAAAGAAACTGCATCACAACTTGACGTGACAAAAAACTAATTTTAAAAAATATTTTACTATATAATGCTGCAAAAACATGTGCTTGGATTTTGTTTACTACTTTTAAGCCTAGAAAGTACTTTAACATTTAAATTAACTATATTACATACAAACGATGTTCACAGTCATTTCGAAGAAACGAACGAGAGAGGAGGCAGTTGCGACCGCTCAAAGTCTAAATGTTTTGGCGGAATAGCTCGGCAGAAAACTAAAATTGATGAAATTAAAAGAACTCAAAAAAATGTCATATTTCTCAATGCCGGGGATTACTTTCAAGGCACTTTGTGGTATACGCTATTCAAATGGGAAGTTGTTGCACGATTTGCTAATCTTTTACCTCATTCTGCCATGGTAAGTGCATTGTAATGATATTGATTGTTAAATATATATCCTTTCTTTATCTATATCTGAATTATTGATTAATCTCTAGTTTATAATTGTTTTTCCATAGTACTTTTGACAAATAAAAAATTACGTAGTTAATGAACAGATTTCCAAAATATATAGATATAAATTGATTCTAGTTCTAAAGATTCCATTGCTAAGCTATAAAAAAGTAATTAATTTTCGAAGTGAGTAAAATGTTAATAAAATATCAATTGATGACGTATTTACGACGTAATTTATAAATCGTTCAACTCTTCGTTAATACATGAACGGGTAGTTTAATAAGCAAAAATTGTATTTAATTGAGAGCCACGTGCGTTTAATACATTTAACATTTAAACTTTTGGGAATAAATATATATAAAGTACAGTACAGTATTTAAAAGTTTTAAATTCAAAGTGATAAAACTAGAAAAAAGCGTTCGAGCATTGTGTCCCTGAACTAATGAAAGTTGTTCGAATGCCATTATATGTATTTATTTGAGAAATATTTTCAAACTTATACTCATATATATATGAATTTATACATTGATTATGTTTAGAATTATACATAATTTATATAGATGATATTGATACATAATAATTGTAATGTTCCACACGGACACCGTTAACCACGTGTGGATATTGTTAACTATACTTAAATGACTAGTGCCCCTGAATAACAAAGTCTTTAATTTAAATATAAAAAGCTATCAAGCATTGGTCGTAGAGATTGTCAGCGACAGCTGCTTTACAAACAGTTGTCCCGGGTTAGCAAGTTCGCTTCCCGGCTGATGCTATGACACGAGAAAATATATATATATAAAAGGCTGAAACAAAATTTTATTCAATTTTTGTCCAAGTTTCATTTGATTAGTTATATCGGATGCTGTAAGGAAATGTTTGGGTGTTTAAATATCACTAAATGGGAATGTGCTGCGTTCCATAAATGAAATGTGGAATAATTCGTCACTCGGGAAGTTATTTGCTGTAAGAATAACGGAAGTGACAATTTAACTTTGATCTAGGGTCGTTTAGCTATTGAGTCTGTCATTTTGCCATTGCATTAATCACTAATAATAGCTCAAAAAAATATTATAAAAATGTATTTTATCTACATAATCGTGACTATTTTAATGCAATTTAAAAATTATAAGTACGGTCGTGACATTTTTCTATTGAAGCCATTACAAAGTTAAAAATGTAGCTGAAAAAAATATATACGTATTGGTGAATTGAAAATTGTAAAAACATTAAGTTTACATATGTAATACAATTAAAGTAAATTGCATTTAGATAAATATAAATTTATAATCTTGGTGGCTTACAACAGTCAATCATCATCTTCAATCGTTTTCAGTCCACTGCATGATAGTTTTTCCAAGTTTAATCCAGTTGCTCCAATCTCTATTCTCTCCACATCACATCAACAAACTTCTTTATTTCTTGCATTCACTTCACATGTGGTCTCTTTGTAGATTTTTTATAATCTCTTGAGATGCATTCTAAAACTTCAACTGCTCATCTTCTATCATCTCTTCTAACAATATATCAAGCCAGCTCCATTTTAGTCTAACTCTGTCAATGATATCAGTGATGCCTGTTTGTTCTCTCATCATTGCATTTCATGTTCAATCTCTTTTTGTTACTTCTAATATACATCTTTCCAAACTTTATTGAGCAGTTTGAAATCTGTATTGCTCTTCTAGTAAGTATTCAAGTCTCAGATTCATAGTCGAGCGTTGGTGGCCTAGCGGTTAGCATAGCTGACTTCCAAGCAGCTGGCCAGGCTCGCTTTCCAGTCAACGCATTTTGACATATGAAAAAAAAAGTCTCAGATCCATAAATAAGAATTAGTGAAACACATCTATCTATTGAAATCTTTTTCAAACTTATATGTGTGTGTTTTTTTAATATTGGATTATTTTTACCAAAAACATTCTATTCAAATTTAATTCTCTGATTAGTTTTATTCGTTATGCTTCCATCTGTATTAATGATCTGACCAAGATATTGGTAATTATTTACTTTTATCTTTAGTCTTACTTTGTACTTTCATCTCATAGCTTTGCAATATATCCCGAAGCTGTGAAATGTTATTTGCAAAAGCGACAATATTATCTGCTAAGTTTAGATGACTTAAATAATATCCATTTACTTTTACTTCCTCAGTTTCCCATTTAGATCACACAAGACTTCTTGTAAAACTGCTGTAAAAATTTTTTGGAGATATGGAATCACCCTGTCACACCCTCTTTAGATTATTAATTTTCTTAATATTACCATGTAATCTGATCACTGTCATTGCATTTTGATAAATATTCTTCAAAATATGCCAATTATTTGGGTCTATATCTTGATGATAATGCTTTAATCATTATAGAAAGGTTTATATAATCAAATGTTTTTTTTATAATTTACAAATCCAAAGCATAGTTGCAATTCATGTGCAATAGAGCTTTTTATAATTTTTCTCAATATTTGTGTATGGTCCACTGTGCTAAAACTACCTTAAATTCAGCTTGTTTTGTTTTTTTGGATGCTTAGAATCCCAAATTTTCTGTAACCTGTTGGTAAAGATTTTTAAAGAACTGATAGGTCTATAATTTCAAACATTTTATTTATTATCTTTCTCATTTATCAATATTACTGCATTCTTCTAATCATTTGGTACATCTTTATTATTTTAGACATTTGGTTTTTATTTTTATCAACAATTTTTCTATTTCTTCATCTGCTTCTTTTAAAATAAATAATATTTCAGTCATTTCCTGGAGCTATTTCCTTCTATCATAGATTTAATTCCATATCTCCCCGCATAGATTTTGCCTCGAATGAACGAAACATCCCTTTGATTGACTGTCCTTTGATCAAAGTTAATATACCTGTAACACCTAATTTATTGTGTAAGGTGGTTGGACCGCTTTGAACCACTGCCCGGTTGTATACAGTGTTATTTTTGTGAACTTATTCACTCATCCTTGTTATTGGGGTATGAATAAGATTTGGGGTTTTTTGAAAGATAATCGACCTATAACCTTGCCTACCTATGTACACATTTGAATTGCAAGTCAATGCTGATTATATTATTTGTATCTTATTGATGTAACCTTGTTTATTGTTCAATAAGGTTTTGTTTTGAAACATAATTCCATATCTCACTTCTTCATTTTTATACTGGGCAATTCAGAACTGTACTGATTGCTGGAAATAGAACTCTTCCAGGTACTTCATGATGTCATTTTTTTATTAAAAAGTAGGTTCATCTTTACTTCTTATTGCTGAAATAACTTTATTTTCAATACTAAGATGTTGATTTACATATTTTTCTCTTCTATACTTTCCTGTCCAATTCGCAATCATATTTTTTTATATTAATAAATCATTATAAGTTAAACTTTCTTTGACACATTATCCAATCTTAGCACGGTTAGTTGTTTGGAGTCAAACAAAGTTTGAGCAACATTTTCAAATCATTTCACCACACGGATTTTGTTTTTTCACAATTACTTAGGAAACAAACAAATTATAATTTCCAATTCTTTTAATGTTGAATTTATAAATCACAATTATGAAAATAATTTTAAGCACAAGCCTTCTGGCATCCATTGATTACTCTAGCTTGCTGTGTGTGGCAATACGTATAGTGAGTTTTTCCTGTTTAACAACAGTTATACCCAAGCATAAGAGGTGGTGGTCATGTGATGTTTATTAGGTTAATTATGAAAATAGTTTGTAGAAGAGAAATCTGGATCACATTCATGTTAATTGTAGGTTTTACACTTTTAAGAAGTGAATAACCGTAACAAGTTGAAGCAAATAGAAACAGCAGTTTTTTAATTAATGATATGCTATATCCACAACCTGAGTATAAATCCTGGTTGAATAAAACATGAAAATTTTTTAAGTTCCAATCAGGCATATGACTATTTTCAGGTAGCTGGTCTACAGTCAACTCAACTATCTGATATTGGTTGGTAAATGGGTACTACCTATTCTTAACTAGATAGTAAAACAAGAATGACAAATCTCTTAATCAAAGTAAATGTTAGAAAAGTTTTTGCCTCGCAGCAAACCTGTCTTTCTGTTCTACTTTTACTACTTTTAAGATTTTAAATAGTTTTCATGTAATTTAATAGTTAATAATACAATATAAAAATATTTACACAGTTTTTTAAAATCAGAAATGTCAAAAAAATGATTTTTTTTGGCTTTGATTTTAACATATTGGATAATTAACATAGTAAAGGATTCTATTAAACATATTTTTTCCTACACCATATTTACTTTTTTAAATATTTATTTGTTGAAATAAAGTGTAAAATATTAAAATAAAACCTTAAACAATATTTAAGTTATAAATTATACCATTTATCAAAAACAATATTTAAGTTTATTTATCCCTCAGGTTATGAGATCAGGTTTAACTTAAGAATAAATTTGAAAAAGATTAGAAAATTGGGTGGTAAACCGAATATTAAAAAACTCACTTGGATTTAGTTTTCAATTTAAATTCAATTAGAAATACACAAACAGTTTTATGTAGATTAGTAGAGAAACTTCTCAGTGGAAGTAATATATAATTATTAATCCAAACACAGAATTGAATAAATTTGGAAAACAGCATTGTCAGTTTTTTTCAAGACTGTTTGGTGGCTTTTTAGTTGGAACTGTCATAAATCATCTGAACGTTCTGCTATGGATTGCATCTCTGCTTATGCATATGTATTTGTTTTTATAAATACCTGTTAATGTTGTCACAAATTTATAATTATTATGTGACATTAAATGCCCTGTTTTTTATGCTTTTATAAAAATGTCAACATGAGTAATCAAATCTAACTTGGTAGTCAATACTGACATATATTTAGTTTAATCTTATTAACCAAGACTATCTAAATTTAATTTCTTAACTAGATATCAAACACCATTCTATTAGGTAAAAGCTAGCATCAAAAATAATTTCATTCCTAGCTTACATTAGTGGTATGTCTTTACTTTCTTTGCAATTTTGTTATAATTATTATAAGCAAATCTTAGAGTTTACTTATATTTATTTATTTATATGCAACAGCAAATGAAACTATACATGTCTCTTTTATATGATTAATGTTCAATGTTACGTGGTTGATTCAAATACAATATATGTAGGATCAAAAGTATGCTAATATTTTTATAGTGGTTTGCTATTCTAGCATAGGTGACAGGTATTCAAGAATTCTAACATATTTGATTATGCTGGTGAGTCAGAATGCTTCTTGTTTTTTTTTGTGTCATTCATTAACATTATAATGGTTCTTAAAGCTTAAATAATCAGTACAATGCTTAAATAAATAATAGAATGCTTTTAAAGTGTACTATTTTTTTTATAAAAATACATAATACATATATATGACCTAGTTTATTTGCATATTGTAATAATAACTTTTGACAATGACAGCAGAAACAATAGAATATACAAGTAATAGAAATAAAATAGTATGAGGCTAGGGATTATTTATCTGAAACTTATATTTCCCATAAATATATATTTACTTATCTACCATCGACTCCAGTCATAACACATAGAAGAACATGTTCTCAGAGCTATGGGGGGCGGTTATTCTATGAGTTGTACATGATATTTATTGTTTTATTTTATTAGAATGTGTTATATATAAGCTGTACATAATTTGTGTTTTTTATGAAATATCAAAATATTTTTATTCCACTATTATTGTAGTGGGTGCATAAAATAATAATAAATAAATTTGGGGAACAAAGAAATAATTTTATTAATGAGAAAAATAAAATAAAAAATCAATTAATAAGTAAAATAATAAATCATTAGAATCTTCTCTGGGATTTTCTTTTCTTGAGTACTTTTTGCTTCAAAGACTGCAATAAAAGTTTGAATGCTTTCTTTTCAATTTCATGTTATAACTTTTCATATACAAAACAATTATCTTTATTTTTAGATAGGTTTCTGGAAATAATTTTAAATGCTTTATTATTGTAGAATATTATACAGTTTATACACCAAATAATTCAAATTTTAATATTATATTTCTATCATTTTTTATGCATAAGAAAATAACATCATTTTTAACAAGTTTGCAAATAGTTTTCATTCTTTAATCTTTCTTTAAAAGTTCATAAATATTCTTTCTTAATTTATCTTAAATATCCATAAATAGCAAAACAATATTAAAACATGAACAATTCTTACTTTAAAATGTCTTATCACTATCTGGGAAATTTCTTCTCTTCAATATTTTTTTCTCTTTTCAAAATCATTAAATGAAAATCTAAAAGCAATTATATAAGTCATTCATATATTTATTTCTTCTTTAACTATCCATTTAAGATTTCCAATCACTAATAGTAGTTATGTAGATTAAACAATTGCACTAGAGTTGGAAGTAATTACCTATATTTACTTTAACTTAGTACTTCATTTTCCATATAAATGTGAATACAATGAATCTTTCCATCACTTTAAGTGAATAATGAAAAACAATAATTTCCACTTCTTATTTATAAAAAGGATTATTTAATAGCTAATTAATTTTGCTTTCCCTTTCCTGCTTCAAAGAAGAATTGGAGAGAGAATGAGAAAAAATTTTCTCATTACAATATTTTTCCAGTTGATTTATATATCAACACTTTAACTGCATTTTGTAAATCTTGTGGAATCATCTCCATAATAAATTCAATGTATTTTATTTCTAATAAAAGGGAAAATTAAATAAATGATTATCTCACATTATATTTTTGAAAATATAATAATGTAATGTAGGCATAGCTAATATAATGACTAAACATTCCCGAAGAAGAGAGAATCAGACTGTGAAACATTCCATTTCTCTTCTCCAGTCAGAATACCATTTAATGATATCTTTATTATGAAAGATATTTCTTTACATTCTTGTTAAATGATTTTAAAATAAAAGATATTCCTTTATTTTTTTTTTAAAAAAAAGATCATATGTTTTTTCTCTTCAAAATCATTAATTCTTGAATGAATATTTGTCATCAGGAAGCAAGACATCTTTGATTTTTTTCTTTAATATCAGCTTTCACATCTTCCAAAATAAGTTCTAAATGGGGATGGGGTTGGTAACCTTTTGAATTTCACTTCAGTTTTTTTTCATCTTGAATCTTATTAGTTGCCTTTGGCTGACATGAAATTCCCTCTCTTTTCTGTCTGGGTCTGTCTCTTTCTATTTATTTTTCCTTTTTGGTAGGTGTCTCACTTGTATCTTGATTGAGATAAAGATGGTGATTATTTCTTAAGAACTTTTATGCATGTCTCAGACTGCTTGAGCATAGTCTCACTTCAGTTCTTTCATTATTTTCATTTCTTTTAGTTGTCTGCTGACTTCTATATGGTTGGTATCTTGGATTATAATCAATCTTCATGTTATCAATGAAGGAATTGCCTTTCTTAAGTTGTGGTTGAGCTACCATAGGAAGTTTTCTTTCTTCATTCCAGTTGTGGTGACTCATATCTACAGCATTCAAGAAATCCACCATTTCTTCAATAGTCTTTCTGTCAGTACTAATAACTATCTGCTCAAACCTGAAAGGTAGATTATGCCTTATCCTGATTATTTGCTTTCAGTTATCCCACATGCAAATAAAGTTCATAATTTGGTGACCTTCATCTAAAGAATGTGTATAAGTTTCATGCCCTTTGATCCAAAACTTCTTGCATGATCTGGTACTTTGCTTAGAATTTATTTTTTATATTCTGGATAAGTAGTCAGTTTGCTTATCAGTGAATTCCACCATTCTTTAGCCTGTCCATTTAGATTGCTATAAGTGATGGATTCAGCTCAAAATAGCTTTTCAAACTATCTAGATGCTCTGTTAGCATTTCTCCTCATCATCTTTTAAATGTTTCAAATTTTCAAAAACTGGTTGATGCTTTTCATATTTTCACCAAGTTCATGTTGGCTTCCAGTTACTGCATTCATTTATTTCCCTGGAACCATTTTGTCTAAAGTGTTATTTGATTTTCTTTTTTATATTGTTACACAGTTTTTTTTCAATCTGTTATAATCTGCTTTGATGCCATTTACAGTGACAACCATTTCTTCAAATGAAGACTCATCCTTTGGAAGTGTCTTTATCTTTTCATCTTTCATCTCCAGCCTTTGTAATCTTTCTCTCAAGCTTGACATTGTTTTTGCACATTATTTTGATAGATTCTAACAGCTTTGTAGATCATATTCTGAACACCTACAGACAATGTTTTTTCTATGAACTTCATATATTTTTGGACACATTCATCTACTTGCTTTATCATCTTTTCTTTCAGAGTGATTATACTATTTTTTACTCCCAGTAATTTTTCTTCCATTTCTTCTTTATTTGAACATAAAACTTTTTATTTTTGACCATTTTTGTACTCATTTCTTTTTGATTTTTTTATGCATTTTATTAATTATTTTTTCTTGATTTTTATCCATTTTATTATTTATTGCTGCGGCATTTCTTCTTTCATTTGATGATCTGTTCTATCATTATTGTCTTTCATTTTATTAACTCTTACCATTATCTTTTTTGATTTGTTCTTTCATTTGTTTATCTTTTCTATTATTATCTTCTTTCATTTGATTCATTACTGTTAGAAACATTTCCAATGTGAGTGTAGCTTCTGTTGACTTTTGCTCTTCAGGCACTTGCACATCTGAGGTCTCTTCTTCTATCACCATCTCAACCTCCATTGGTTGACTTTTTCCAGTATCAAGTGACTCCATATATATTTGTTGTTCACTGTGTATCTTCTTAAATCTTGTTAACATTAGTCTCAATCTAATTCTTTAGCAATTTTGCAATTCATTATTCTTTTTTCAGAATAAAATATTCAGGACTTTCAAAGTTGTTGACACTCACTAACAGTAGAATAAAATGTTTGATGCCATCACATTTTCTGCATTATCTATGCACAGATACCATCATTCACTAACAGAACAGAATGCTTAATGCCACCATTTTGTAAGCTAATTATGTAATTATAACTTTTATCAATGACAACAAAAGTAGTAGAATATACAAGTAATAGGAATAAAATAATGAAGCTAGAAATTATTTATCTAGAACTCATACTTTCCATAAATATTCATTTACTTACCTACCATTCACTCTAGTCATAACACATAGAAGAGCATGTTCTCAGAGCTGTGGGGGTTATTCTATGGGTCATTTGTGTAGTATTTGTTGCTTTATTTTATTAGAAAGTCTTATATATAAACTATACAATTTGTGTTTTTTATGAAATATCAAAATATTTTTATTCCATTATTATTGTAGTGGGTAATAATAAATAAATTTGGGAAATAAAATTATTAATAAGAAAAATAAAATAAATCAATTAATAAGTAAATTAATATCCCCCCCCCTCCCCGCTAATAAGTAAAATAATAAGTCATTAGAATCTTCTCTGGAATTTCCTTTCTTGAGTACTTTTTATTTCAAATATTGCAATAAAAGTTTGAATGCGTTCGTTCTTTTCAATTTCACATTATAACTTTTCGTATACAAAAGAATTATTTTTATTTATTTCTAGATAGCTTAGTGGAAATAATTTTCAATACTTTATTATTGTAGAATATTAAACAATTTATATGCCAGAGAATTCAAATTTTAATATTATATTTCTATCATTCTTTTATGCATAGGAAATAATATTTTTAACAAGTTCAAAAGTAGTTTTCATTCTTTAATCTTTCTTTAAAAGTTCATAAATATTTTTTCTTAATTTATCTTGAATATTCATAAATAGCAAAACGATATTAAAGTGTGAACAATTCTGACTTTAAAATGTATTACTGCTATCTGGGAAACTTTTCTTCTTTTCAATATTTTTTTCCCTTTTCAAAATCATTAAAGAAAATCTAAAAATAACTATATGAGATGTTCATATCCTTATTTCTTTTTTAACTATCCATTTACAGAGTTCCTTTCACTAATAGTAGTTTTAAGATGAATTGAAAAGTAATGTCAATTAAATAATTGCACTAAGGTTGGAAATAATGACCCATATTTATTTTAACATAATACTTCATTTTCCATATAAACCTTAATACAATAAATCTTTCCATCACTTTAAATGAGTAATGAAAAACAATAATTTCCACTTTCTTACATATAAAAATAATTATTTAATAGCTAATTCATTTTGCTTTCCTTTTCCTGCTTCAAAGAAGAATTGGAGAGAGAATGAGAAAAATTTTATCTCATTACAATATTTTTCCAGTTGATTTACATATCAACACTTTAACTGCATTTTGTAAATCTTGTGGGATCATCTTCATAATAAATTCAATGTATTTTATTTTTTATGAAAGGGAAAATTAAATAAATGATTATTTCACATTATATTTTTGAAAATATAATAATGTAATGTTAGCATGGCCAATATAATCACTACCATATATAACAGAATTGGTGCAGTTAAATAAATGTAACAGGTAAAATAGTTATCACAAATATTTTTATTTCTTATAAAAATGAAAGTAAAATAATAATTAAAAAATACAAAAATAGTTACTTGAAAAATGTAACCAGATTTTTCTGAAAATAGTAGTTGTGTTACAACTTTTTTTTTTTTTTTAGAAACTAATCATATAAATAAATCTTAATTAAAAATATCAATTTTCATGGGTGTGCGTGATTCAGCAACGTATGAAGTTTTACAATCTTTTAAGCAGATACTATCCATCTACCTTTCAGCTGATTTTTGATAAAGTAGTAGTTATTGATGACTCATGAATTTTTTTTTTGGTTTTCTGTGAAATATGCAACCTATTATTACTTTAACCTACAGAATCTGTGAAATGAAGACAGTTAATTATTAATCAAACTGTGAAAATTAGCATTTATAAAAATTTTATCTGTACATGAAAGATCACAATTTGCAGTTAATATAATTTAGTACTTCCTTTGAGTTGTACAGCATATTTCAGTGAAAAGGTGACTTGTTCTCTCTCCAAGCTGCCTGCAGTCCTGTCTCTGAGTCAACATGTGTAACACAATAACATAATATAGCAATTCATCACAAAAAGTTTTTAAGTAGTAGCATGTCTAGATCACTGAAATATGACTACATTTTGTATTTTAATCCATTATGAAACTATGTGTTAAGAGTATATTTTGTTTTAAATTTGGAAAACTGCTATTAAAACATTTGAAATGATTCCAATTGTATATGAAAGTAGAACCATGAGTTATTCAAATGGGTAAGAGAACAAACAGGTGTTACTGACCTCATTGAAAAAATTAAAGACTGAAGTAGAGTTGGGCTGAACATATTGTTAGAAGAGATGATAATAGATGAACAATTGAAGTATTAAACTGGATTCCAAGAGATTGTAAAAGACTCAGAAAGAAACTACATGTGAGATGGATGGATGAAATAAGAAAGTGTGCAGGGGTTATGGAGAAGAGAAGCTAAAGATCGGAGGAGATGGATTGAACTTGGAGAGACCTTCATTCTGCAGTGGATTGATAATGGTTGATGATGATGATGAATCATCATAATTTAGATTTTTATTGCAAATATAAACATCAAAATTTAATTAACAAAATAAATAAATTTTATTATTGTACTAGAGTAAAGTAATGATTAAAAGAGAATCTAATGTTTTATGAACATCAATTGGTATAAGAACTAGTTAATAAATTATTTATAATAAAATTTCATATAATCCTCAAACTTAAGTAATTTTATTCATTCTTTAGTACTAAAATAAATTTTGATACATAGTAATAAAAGGGTTATTTATGGATGAACATTAATACAAACAATATATTTTGTCGTAATTTTCAAATACATTATATTGTGTAATATTGGTATTCAGCTAGGTTGATATTTATTTAGTATATAGGTATTATTCATAAATTTGAACCTCATTCAATATAGATTTTGGATTATTTTATTGGTAGAGTTTGAATGAAATTATTGCTTAAATTTATTTCATTACAGATTTGGTGTTATATAATTCATACTATTATAGATTTTAACTATATATAATTCATAGATCATATAAAAGAAATATTCCATTTAATCGATTTATTCTATTACAGATTTTAGAATTCATACATGTTGGTATTTTATTATAATAAAAAGATTAATTTAATCTTTCCTTATTTTGTATTGTTACCGATTTAACTCGCTCAAAGACTTATGCGTTAACAAAAGGAATTCTCATGTTATCGTTTTTATACCATTACACATTTGGTGTTCAGAGTTAGGGCATATAAAGAATCCCTTTCTCTTGCTCTATTTTATACTATTACATGTTTGGTATCCAAAGTTTAGGCATGTAACAAAGCCTCTCTCATTGCTCTTGATTTTTCTTTCATTACAATATATTTTAATCAAAACTTTTATATTCTTTTTATAATACAAATGAATTTCATGATGTACAATTTTTGCAGAGATAAATTATTGTGGGATTTAGACCATCTTTTGGAAAGTACTAATTTGGGAAGCCCTCATGACTATTACAACTTTTATTAGAAAGATAGTAAGAATGTTAATAACTCTTAAAGGTATTTCAAAAACCCAGAATAATTCTTTAATTATGCGAACTAGTCTTTTCATTTAAAGGATACATATATGAGGAATGATTAATAGTCTATTGATATTTATGTGTGCTTTGTATTTTATGTGTGGGAATTTTGTATTTTTTTTCATGTTAGTATCATTATTAAACTTTACAGATTGATTAGTTTGGACTTCTAGTCAATATCATCCTTTGTTCTTATGTTATTTTGTATATCACTTGAACCATACATTTACATCTTCATGAGATTGTATGATTAATAACTGTATGTAATCCAAACTCTTGCACTGTTCCTGACTCCCAAGGTTATGTTTACAGAAAATAGGATATTACAGGGTGGAAGCAAAGTGGCAGCAGCCCTTTTAGATGCTAAAAAGTAGCACCATCTAGATAACTTTCAAATTATCTGGGAAATAAAATAACCAAGGTTATTAAATAGCTTTTTTCTCAGGTGCTAAATCAGAGAGTGGTCCATTATTTTGATAGTACAACATAGAATCATCAAGTAAGCTTTAAATTAACTTGAATATTATCTGATTATATATGCATTTGCTTTTGTTAGGGACATCATAATTGGTTATCCAAATTCTGTCTGTTACATATAAATGTTAAAGCAAAAATTTTCATGAGTAAAAAGTGTTAACTAGATTTTGGATTTTCACATGTATACATTTTTATGTTAATTTATTTTTTGACCAGCTCATTCCAGAAAGTATCTGGGTAATAGAGATGATATAAAAGGGTTGCAAAGATGTCCAATATTATTACACTATGTTTTAGATAAATTTATCTTTGAATAACTTCTACTCTCTGGATAGTCAAAATATTAATATAATATTAATATTAACTACAAGAAAATGTATACATGAATGATCCTAAACAAATATGTTCCCACACAGATGTACATGTGTATACAAGTGTTATAAAAATATATGTATATGTATTTTGGAAAAAATTTTTTAATCATCATTGCTAAAATGCAAACGTGCTTATAATAATAATAGTAAAAATTTTAGTCTGAATGATATCAGAGTAAATCTATCCCAATCTAAAAAAAAATCAATATGGCAAAAAAGCGTTAATATAACCAAATGCATTTTTAAGCCTGCATATTTGCTTCTTCAGATTGACCTTAGGTCAACATTGGTGTGACAAGAATCTCGGCCTCAGGGTGGCCTTTGAGCATTCATCATTAGATTTTCAATTGGATGGATGGTTGAAGAGTTGGAGTGTAGAGTAGATTGAAGCCTGTCCATTAAAGTATGAGGATTGTCTATCTTAATATATATCTGAGCACTTATAGTATATATGTGTAGAGGTGATAATCTGGACCAACTGATGATTGCTGGTTTAGCATGAAATACATATATTGGTGATTATTTATCTTTTCAACATATATGTGTTTAATGTATCAGTGTTATTAGATAGAGTGGAGAGTGGTGGGTCGTGTGAAAGTCTGTGCTCATATACCCTATATTTACATATCTTTTTTTGAAAATAAGTAAAATAAAAAGAACATTAATGTGTAATTGAAAACTTTGTAAAAATATATATTGCATAAAAGTTTGATTGGTGTCCACATGTCTGCGTTCAAAGCTAAAGTATAATCAAAGTTTTATATTAAAACATTTCGTTGTTTTCATGATAAATATTTGTATGGGGTTAAAAAGTACTGTTAAATCAAGTTGCATTAGAATAGATTAATTTTATATAAAAAAAGTTACACAAAGGTGTACATTGTCTCTATCTATTGTCTTGATACTGAATATGTGAGCTAAATTTGATAAATGTGTGATCTCAAGTTCAAGATTATTGGAAAAAAATATAATGGAAAATGAATAAAAAAATCCATGGAATAATAACAAAAGTGATTTGTATATCTTCTAAAAAGTGTGGTGATTGGGGGGGGGGGGATACTAAAAAAAATAAATTTAGGCATACACATATGATGAGTACTTTGATATTATTTCTGCTATGACATATTGCTCTAAGTTTGTGATACATTTAAAATAATGGCTTCAAGGAATATGCGGATAAACTTTATCATTAAAATTTATTCACAGATCCCCGTGGAGGTATTGTTTTAAACATATCACAAACTTAGAATAATAAGCCACTGGGAGTAATACATTATAGCACATGTAATATATGAACGTTCAAATATAAAAAAAAGTAGTGGAGACATATATTCATTATAAAAAAAAAAGAAGATATTACGATACTAAATAAAACAGATACTTGTGCCTTTTTATTATGATAATGTGTTGTCGAAATCATCCCTCACCCTCTTGGTGTACTATGGTTCTTTGCATCATCATATTTCACAAGTAATAGCAAACTTCAAATCTAAAAAATATATATATTTTCCAATGATAGAGAGTTATATTTCATTATGAAAAAAGGGAGTAATATAAAAAAGAATCTAAAATATTTTTTAAATAGGAAGTTGTAACAAAGTTTTAAATTTCTGCTATTTAACAAAAAAAAATGGTGAACTGTAAGTTTAACCTTATATTTTAATTATCTTTTTTAAAACCCACAAGTATAACAACTTTTAATAGTAAATGTATATAAAGTTTGTATATAAAGTTTGGTAAACATTATTTTTAGCAGGCCAAAACATATGCACTCTGGTGGAATAATTTTGAACTACAATGCATAGCTCTCAGCAATATATTTAATAAATTTCATAAAAATGGTGACACTATTGTGAAGAATCCTTTATGAAAATTCCTGCAGATAGGATAAATATAAGGCTTTGCTGGTATCAAATTGCCATTTTAATTTATGTTTCACACATATCGACATAATCTGCATTGCCATCTACCGCCATCTGCATCCTCAGTATATCTCACCAGTAAACACTGTTCATTGCAATGCTGACATAGGACATTGTTCTTTAGAATCTGCCTCCTCGCTAACTACCTCATTACCATTTCTGCAGTTTAAAGTTCTATCAAATGCCATGTACATCAAGATTCTGTGTGAATAGGTGGAAGAGCTAACATTTCATTTACTGATATGATAAGTGTTACACAATTTATGCCTGCTATAGTCATGAAGTATTGCGATTCTCACATGAATTTTGTGAATGGATTTTAAACACCAGATAGTGTGTGTACAATTACTTTGTCAAAGTACCAATTTTACAACTACAGATATTGTCTAAGGACTAAGTTTACAACTACAAAATATTGTCAAAGTACCAACTTTACAACTACAGGAAAAAAGAAAAAAGTAATAAAATTTAAAAAAAAAGTTTGAAATTATTCCGACAAAGCATACAAGTTTCGGCCCACTAAAGATAATATTTACCTAAAGAAAACACAAATACAACAACTTTTACTGCTAAATTTTAAAATTAAAAAAATATTATTTACAAATAATGTGATATATTTGCTGCAAGTTTAACATTGTATTTTAAATATTAAAAAAACACATACAAAGTTTTAGCAAAAAAAAGCACAACTATATAAAGTAAATGTATTTTTAAATATAAAACTGTATTATTTATGAATGATGCCATAGATGTATTATATTATGGAGGGGGGGGAGTCACTATGGTGGAGTGAATCATGTAATATCTTCTAAAATAGGAAAGGGTCAGTTTATTTGACATGGATTAATCAGATCAAGATTTTTGGTTGCCATAGCATCATAAATGGAAACTTAGAATAAATATTATGGGACAAAAATGTTACCAGAGTAATATGTCATAGCAGGAATAATACCAAAGTATGTTTTGTTAGCAGTATAGATTTCCATGAATGAATGTGTAGGTATAAATATATATGCATACATATATGATATTGGTCAGTTATTTTCTAATTCTACAAAGTCAATAGTGAGAATTTAAATTTTATCATCTGCTGATTTCTAACAGATTTTTAAAAGTAAGTATTCTTCTCCCTCTAAAATTCAAGAAGGCAAAAAAAAAACTTTCAATCTTTGAATTTATAATTAACCAAAAAAATAAGAAATTTTGATTCCTTGTTTTTGTTTTATTCTAAAGATAAATGGAATCAATTTAATCTTAGTGTTTTACTGAAGGTTTGTGATGATGGTACCTCCATCATAAGTATTGAATATCTTTAGAAAAATTTAACTTTACACATCCAACTGTTAGTAATAACACACAGGTTAGTATATGCACAATGTTTCAAGAGGTATTCTTTCTTCTTCAGATGTTGTTGCCTGACAAGTGACAGTACTAGCATGGGAATCGAACCTGGATCATTAGATTCTTGAATATTGAATTTTAAGATAACACTCTAACCAACTGAGCTGTTGGTTAGAATTGCACAGTTCAATTGGTTACATCATTACCTTAAAATTCAATATTGAAGAATCTAAAGGATCCAGGTTCAATTCCCATGCTAGTACTGTCACTGGTCAGGCCAGCAACATCTGAAGAAGAGAGGAGAATAACACTTCTCAAAATGTTGTGCATATACTAACCTGTGTGCAATTTAAATCAAGTTAAATTATTCTAAAGACATTCAATATTTTATATTAGATGATGGAAATAGTCCAATATATTTACAACTTTAATCTTCTCTTGAAGAAAATATGTGTAAACATTATCTTAAAATTTCCGAATTTTTATTTCAAAACTTTACTTTTTAAACTTGCTAAATTTTAATACTGTACTTTATTAATAGCTGTCACAATAATTAACATTAAATAAAATAAAACCTAAAGGAAATTAACTCATTTTTAGTAAGGAATTTCTTATTGTTATTTTAAAAGGAAATGCTTTGACAAATTATTACCTATGCTAAGATTAAGTGTTTGTTCTAAAACTATTTTAAAAAGCAAATTATGCATGTAACAAAATAGAATAACAATACATGCAATCATAGATTTGGATAATAATAAATATGTTAAAAATAGAAATACTAACAAAATATATATAAACTATTACTAGCTTTGACTAAAAAAAAAAAAAACTGTACCTGTAATTTAAAATGTCTAAATCAGGGACCCCCAACCTTTTTGTATTTAAGAGCACATTCTATAATACCAGCCAGGTGGCGGGCACCATTTATTTTTTCAATGTAAATTTATAGATGGATATAATAATAATACACATAATGTACAAAAAAATATTTATTTCAAAAATAAAGTATAGTATGCCCTACAATTTGATTATAATATATATAATGCAATAATTTATAAGAAATTTTAAAAATTAAATTTATTTGTATCAGATAAATAATTTTTTATCGTATTCGGATAGCAGCGGTCACACATAAAATGGTCTGCGGGTGTCATGGTACCTGTGGGCATAGGGTTGGGGACCCTAGTCTAAACCAATTAGATTTCAATCCACATTAAAAAGAAATAATGTAAGCCAAGTGAGGTTATGATGGATTTCTTGGGAATAAAAGAAAGTACAGAAATGAATATATGAAAATGGATTTATTTGAATCAATATTTCAGTGGTAGCTTCCTGCACTAGACTAATATTCTTTGATTTTTATATACATTTTAAGAAAACACAATACTTACAAATATTTGGTTGACAAATGACTTCCCACTTAGTAGTATTCAAACATTAAGGAAAATGTGATTTTTTAATATATTTTTTTTATCAAATAATTCTATAATTTGATTTGTAATTATGATTATATTTTGCTTTATGTTTAGATTTTTTTAATACAGTATAAAGGAAAGTTTTAGTTGTGTAAACATACATGTGTATATGAACCTTGAATATTAAAACAATATTTCTTTGAACTTCTAATCCATATCTGTATATAACCTATAAGTTCTTTTATTTGTTTGTTGATTAATACCAAGAAGCCATATTGATGCAGTTTTAGATTATTCCATGTGGATCTCAAGATCCTCTATATTGATTCCAGTTCTGACACTTTTGGAACATGAACTTCTTATGAACTCCTGCTGAATACATTCAATTATTGTTGTTGTCGATTAGCCCCACACACTACCTGATGTCACTGTTTCCATGCAAAAGCACAGAAATATACTGCTCACATGGCCTATAAATCAGTTCTCTTCATATTGGCTGTTAAGCACCTTTTGTGCTTCGCAGTACTATTGCACACTTCACAGATCATTACAGTATGATGTGAGGGTGTGTAGAATTCAAGTAGTCTTAAGTCTTTGCATGTGCATTCAAAGTACTTATTTTTTATATGACCTGATGTAGTTTTAGATAGTATTAATTGTAAGACAAAAGATGCACTTCCGTACACATATTTTTAAGGTTAAACAAATTTCAAAAGTGTACATTCCTGCATTATATAGAAATCACGCGTAAAACGTATGTTGCGCAGGGACAGCTACGAGACTTTCAAAACATAAGCTTGGCTTGATCAGAGGGGAATTTTTCCAATCAAATTGTGTTTTGTAAATTGTTTTAAAATAGTGTTGAAAAAAATTTTTTTTTGATCAACCGTTAATTGAAAAAAGGAAATATTAGATTTTATTAAATAATTTTGTTTTTAAAAATGTCATGTATGTTGTGACAGATGATCCTTCGGATCATCAAAACCATCAGATCTCCCTTCCTGCCAATTCCAGCACTACACGCTGAGATGGATAATGTTTTAAAAATTGTCTCACATGTGATGGACAATCCTTCAGATCGGCAAAGACATTGGATCCCCCTCCCTGCAAATTCTAGCTGACATGTAGTAGTGTAAACAAAGTAAATTGTAAATCAGCCTGGTAATGTTATATCTATTGGTTTTTGACTAGCAACAGCAACATCAGGTGACATGTGAAGGCTAATCAACGATAACTCAATTATTATTTTAGGAAGAAATAAAGTTATTTTTTTCATATCATTATCGTTGACACAGAATTTACTATTTATTATATGAATTATGCTGTTAAGTGAAACGTATTCATTAAAATTACATCTGTAGGATTATTTGGTGCCAATATAGTATTTTCTCAACACTATTTTGAATTTTATAACTCACCCAAAATCCCCGCTCATACGTTCAAGTGATAAATGACATCGATTATCAACATATGGTTTCAAAAAAAGATGGTTACAAAATCACAAATTTCATTATTAATTAAAAAATCAAAATGCAAAGTTTGCAATTGTCATTGAGTATTTAAAAATCAAAATTCTAATTTTGATCAATATTTAACATTTAATAAAAAAATCAAAATTAAATAATGTGAGTAAATACTTTGCATTAGCATACGTTATCACAATTTACATAAATCTTACAAAAATCAAAATGCAATTTACGTTTGTTAGCAGCCTATAAAAGAAATCAAAAGGCAATTTATGTTTTCCACTTTAGAAAAAAAAATAAAAAACCTAATTAACCTACTTTTCATTAATATGCCAAAAGATTATAACTTATAAAATATGAAATACAGCACATTATTTTTACAAATAATAGGATTTTAGCTTTTTCTTATCAGAAATTCTTAGTTCACTACTGTTGATCACTTGAAGGTTTTTTATTTTTTTAAAAGTAATATAAACTCTATAATCTTATTAATATTGTTTTTAGTACTGTAGTTTGATTATAAGTGGTATATGCACTTGTGTTGACCGAAAATTAGTTTAAGATTTTTTTTCCAATACTTTCTTAGCTAGAAGATAAAGAACTCTGATTCATTTAAATTGTCTAGATGATTACAAATACATTAAATTTAAAAATATAGTACAATTGTTATATAATATGACCTTCATGATTAGTATGCTTGTTGATAATCAATGTCATTTATCATTAAATGTGTCAGCGGGGATTTTGGGGGAGTTATAAAATTCAAAATGGCATCAAACACATATTATATTATCGTTTATATATACATTTGTTTACTTGAAATTTAATTAATTACTTACTAAAAAAATTATATTTGAAAAGTGATTCAAACTTGGTCTTTTATTCCAATATGTGCCTTTAATATGAGTGCTTTCTGGATTTTTATAGTTCAAAAAGCAAAACTATTTAGTTTTGGATTCAAACTATATCTCATCAATGCCATTAGTTTTTATTATTTAGGTTAAAAAATGCTAAATTATTAACTGGAGACATTGGGAATAATCATCCTTTATGTATATTTACTTTCTGAAATTTGAACAATAATATAATGATTATATGTGTGTAATAATATTAAAGGTATTGCAAATGGAAATTGATGACGTCAGTCTATTAAAACATATCTTAACACTCATAACACTAAATGTATTTGATTTCAATTATTATGGAAAGAAAAACATTACTAATGAATAATTAGTGTGGTGAATCTTAAGATTTGTTTAATGAGGATATCCTTCAGATATCTTCATTATATTCTCATGATTAACAACTAAGGAATACATCCCCATGTTTTCTTTCATTTAATTGCATTTGTCAAAGTATATTTACTAGTATTCATATGTTTACTATCCATTAGTCATGATGAACTTATAAAATTAGTTGGCTTTTATAAATAGCTCCGTTGTTTACTTGATTATGAATTTAAATTGGCCTTATAAATAAGGTCATCTACCTCTGTACCTAGATCAAAGATGTTATTTATGATAGATGCTTCATCATATATCATTTCAATACTGTGTAGGTGGATCCATGACTTATATGCCCATATGCATCTTTTCAATGATTGTGCTATGATGTTTAACCAATAATAAAACTATAAATATTATTTGTATTATAAATGATATCCAAGCCTCATTTTGCTACAATATATGTAGCGAATAAATTATATATATATATATTATTAATATCCATGTGTTAAACATGCAGAAAAGTAATATAATATTTGTCTTTCTCTTAAATGTGATGGAAAATGCTATTATACATGCATATGGTGCATTACCCAATCATAAGTTCTGTAGTTCTTTTATGACTTTATTTGCAAAAGCTATTTTTTTTTAAAAAAAAAATCCTAACATATAAAAAGAAAAATGTGGATATTCCCTTCAAACTGGATATTTTAGCAGAAATTAATAACTGTTTTCAGTATAAGTTAATTATTTCAATATAAGTATAAATTATATTTTACACCAGCTTAATAGAAAAAGCGATAGATTAAAAATTAGTTTGGAAGTATAGGTAGATTAGTACTTGGATAATGATTTATTATAAATAATTATCTTGTATATTGATTATCCAAATTTATGTAGATGGCTGAACTAAAAGAGAAGAAATAACTTTGTATTTGTCAAGCGTTGGTGGTTGAGTGGTCAGCACAGCTGCCTTACAAGCAGTTGTCCCGGGTTAGCGGGTTCGCTTCCCGGCCGATGCTATGACAAATGAAAAAAAAACAACTTTGTATTTAATAGTAATTAAATTATCTCACTAAATTATTCCATTTTAATCTCCAAAAAATAAAATAGTTTAATATATGTATAAATCAAATTTAAAAGTATTTCATTAGTTTGTGGTAAGAATTAACTATATATTAATAAATATACATGAGAATACATATTTACATGCATGTATACATATAAATTGGCAATATGCAGTTTGTATATTTGTATTCCCAAATTGTAATTTATCAATACTAGTAGTAAATAAGGATTTGAAAATAAGTTATTACATACGCTAATATTTATTTTTATTAGGAATAAAATCTTAAACACATGGATAGGTCCTGAATTAAAAATAAAATGTCTAGATATTGTCATTTTCACAAAGAAATTGATAAAAAATATTATCAATAACTACTTTCATATCAAAAATGTACAGTTTATGAATAAATTTAAAATTACTCATTTTTAAAAGGCTTAAACTTTTGATTTTATTTTATGATAATTTAGTTTACTTAGTTTAGTGTATTTTATGGTATATTAGCTTGATGAATCATATAATAAATTCCCATGAAAATTACATCTTCATGCAAATGCATAAATATTCAATATAGTGCATGTGTAAAACATAAACTTAGGTAAACATACATAATTATATTGTGATAACATTTTTTTAATATTATATATCATCATCATCACCATTATCAATCCACTGCAGGATGAAGGTCTCTCCAAGTTCAATCCATCTTTTCCTATTTTTAGCTTCTCTTCTCCACATCACCTCTACACACTTTCTTATTTCATCCATCCATCTCACATGTGGTCTCTTTCTGGGTCTTTTACAATTTCTTGGAATCCGGTTTAAGATTTCAATTGTCCATCTATTATCATCTCTTCTAGCAATATGTCCAGCCCAATTCCACTTCAATCTTTTAATTTTTCAATGAGGTCAGTAACACCTGTTTGTTCTCTTACCCATACATTGCATTTTCGATCTTTTCTTGTTACTCCCACATGCATCTCTCCATACATCTTTGAGTGGTCTGAAGTCTCAGATCCATAAGTAAGAACTGGTAAAACATATTTATTACAAACTTTCCTTTTCAAACACATAGGCATATTTCCTTTTAGTATCAAATTATTTCTACCAAAAGCACTCCAACCAAGTTTAATTCTATGATTAATTTCATCTATTATGTTTCCATCTGTATTAAATATATATATATAACATTAAATATTATATATGTGCATGTGTAAAACATAAACTTAGGTAAACATACATAATTATATTATGTGTTAAATATTTTTTTAATATTATTATTATTATATATATATAACATTATATACTTTAAATGATCAAATTTCAATGCTAAAATTTGTCCAAAATGTTGAATAAAATTAAAAGTAATTTAAAACAAAATTGAAATAGATATCTCGCTATAAATAAATAAAATATTTAATACAAACCCTGGCTTTCATTAAATAATTTTTTTATTCCTAATGACTTGTCTATTTCAATTTTGTTTTAAATTTATTATTTTTAATAACATTATATATATTAATGGAAACAAGAAATATATCGACTAACTAAAGAAAATATATAAATAAATAAAAACAAAACACAATTACTTGTCTACACCATACTTTTAATATTTCAATTAAAGGATTGGTTTCCATCAGAAAATACATCCAAGTGACTTCCTTCAAAAATTATTTCAAATCACTTCTTTATTTGATAAAGTAAAAAATTATAATAGATTAATAGTCAAAAAAAAAACTATGTATACAAAAAAATATTCTGCATTTCCATTAACAATATAAATACATATAAGGCTTTAACCTTAATACTATGCACCTTGAGTGCTTAATTTTACCACAAGAGCGACCTCTACAAATCTTAACACAAGATTACAACTTAATAAAGATAAGAGCGGCCATCTTATCTTCAACCTACTTTCTAATTATATAGGCAATTATTAATTAACATTAAATAATAGTCAAAAATTAGTGAATGAAAAATAAACCATTAGAAAACTAAAGTAGTTCAAAAATGTAAGGTCTTAAATTTATAAATGAAAATATGTTCTTTTTGTTTTCTCTCTTTTTTTTTTTAATTAAAAAAACTTTATTGATAGTAAATTATATAACATATTTTCAATAGAACAAATTTATTTTACATAAGCAAAAGTTTGATGAAACTACAACCATAATGGAACAGGTCATACAGTATGTTATTAAACTCCTCTTGTGAAGGAAAAGTTGTTATGGAAAATGACCACTCTTAAATAACTAATTGATTGGTTTTGTAAATTGAAGTATTTTGAGAGTGGTCTATCTTCATTTTTATATATATGGTTATTCTAATATCCAGATTGTTTACCTCCTCATATTAAAAATATTAAGTTTACACTTTTACAATTGACATAGTTGGCATATACCATTTAAAACAGTGGTGGGGAAGATTCATTCCATAGATATTTTCAAAAATGTATATAAGATGGCCCTGTATAAAACTTCTATTTAAATGCATGTGTAGCACAAATATTGAATTAAGAATTAAGTAAAATAAAATATTTATTTTCTCCACTACATCCTTTTCTCTTTCCAATCTTTATATTATATCAAGTTAGAGGTGCAGTATTCTAACAAATTATGTTGTATGGTCTATCTGACTATGGGTTTAATTTATGATGTTGAGGACATTTTGTTTGTTTTTACAGTGATTTTCACAGACGAAAATATGCTAGCAAGAATAAAACTTGAATTTTACTTAATTTTATTATTTTGCATTTAATTTTTTTTATTGGGATGACCCAGTAAAATAAGAAAAATTAACACAGATAATCGTGCATATTTTTTATAGAAAGAAATATAATAATAACTGTGGCTTACTCCACTGCACATGCGCTTTACAGATCGAATACTAATTATAATGAATACACAATTATAATGAATACTCTCCAAACACAAGTCTTGTGTTTGGAAATGAGAGTATTCATTATAATTAATGTTCAATCTGTAAAGTGCTTGTGCAGTGGAGTAAGCCACAGTTATTATTATAATTTATAAAAACATCATGCTATATAAATTAAATATTTATATAGAAAGAAATAATAAATCTATATTCTTTAATTTTTGACAGAATAACTTAGTTGGTTAGAGCATTAGCTTAAAATTCGATATTCGAGAATCTAAAGATGTAAGTTGGACTCCTATGCTAATATTGTCATTGGTCAAGCCAGCAATACCTGAAGAAGAGTGGGGAATACTCGAAACATTGTGTAATTGCTAATTTGTGCTGACTTTATGGATATTATTACTAGCAAGTTTGTATTTGAAATTTAAATAAAGTTTAAAAATTTTTCTATGCATTCAACATTTAATGATAGATGACAGAAATAGTTCAACATATTATCACAAGTAAATCTGTGTGCCTGATGTCCGGAAAGTATTTCAGTTAATAAAGAACACAATAATAAGAGATATTATTTACTAAAACATCCCTGATTGCAATAAAATTGTTGGGGGAGAAAGTACTAAAATGGAAAACTCGAAAAGGAATTTCATCAAGTGGCTGACATGTTATATAAAAAAGTACATATAAGTCAAAAAGTCATGTGATAACATTATTTCAAAAGAAAGTCAAAAAATGTGAAACCATTTTCCGAAGGGATGTTTATTATAGACTGTATCCCAACTGCTGTAGAATTAATCTGTCCCATATATAAAAAGAAATTTGAGAATACAATTATGTCACAAAGAATTAGAACATTCGTCATTAAATGTGGAACAGTCATTAATAATAATTATGTTACTTTATTTTTAATTCACAAAAAAATTATGGTCCTTATTTAAAAAGGAAAACTTAAAATTGGCCTGCCAGTTGAATAGGTTGCCACTACTAGTTGTTAGAAGTAAATTAATTAATTTTTCAATCAAATATAGCAAACTAATTTTTAAAATAATAATTTTGTATGGCCCAAGAATGATATTATAAATATCCAAATAGCCTTTGGCAGAAAAAATATTCTCAATGCCTAATTTAAAGTCATTAATGATAATACCATGAACCATTTTGCCTAACAATAATGTTTGCATTTTGATACAAAATTTCTATTAAAATTTGTTTTAGTCAAGCATTGTTAGCTGAGAGGTCAGCACAGCCGTTTTGCAAGCAAGCAATTGTTTGCAGACGGTTGTTCTGGGTTCACCTCCCGGCCGATGCTATGACATATGGAAAAAATTTGTTTTTATAATTCTATTCTTTTTGTGCCAAAGCACAAAGCACTTATGAATAGACTTGATAAACAGGTTTCATTAGTAATTTTGTATCAGAAAAAAAAAGTTTTTCATGTGGAGATAAAAGAAGTCTTATAAATATCATTATTGATTTTAAATGGTAACTATATCAATTATAAAAGTGTGAACTTAATAAACCATTATTTAGGTAGATCACAAACAGTCTATACATTAGAATAAATAATTGTAGATTTAACATTTTACATAAAAATGAAGACAGACCACTTTCTAAATGCTTCAATTCACAAGATCACTCAATTGATGATTTAAGAATGGTCTAGAACAGTGGTCTTTAACCCTTGGTCCATGGACCGGTGTTGGGCCGCAGAAGTTTTCTGCCGGTCTGCAGTAGACTAGCAGGAAAGTTTGTAATAACAAAATGATAAGAGTTTAAACTTTTAATTAATATAAACAATTTTTATTTATTTTTTCATCTCATTTTTACCCAATTAAAAAAAAAGAAACAGAATGAAAACAAAATCTAATCAATCATACATAAATTAATTTGTTTTTCTAGTTATCACAGATGTTTATGGGGGGAGGGGTAGAATTAAATTTTTTATTATTTTTCTAAAAAAATTCAAAATTAAAAAAAAAAAAGTTTTTTATTATACAAACTCCATATATATATAACTTCATCTTGTATATTTAACATTAAATACAGATATTACATTTATCATAATCATTGTCATGTAATTACACTAGCTGTGATATTTCCCAACATTCAGCTGAATAACATTTTATTCTTGCATGTTTTAACAATGAAATAATAAATGTAGCAATGCAGGCACATTAATGAGAACAATTGTTATTGTACTGTTTTCTGTAACAATATGACTGTGCAACTCGAGAAAGTGTTCAACATATGACGGTAAGCAACACCATTACTATACACAGTAACTAGTGTGTTATTTTGGTCAGTTATAACAATTATGCTCATCTAAGGCTAAGCAGTTTACATCTTTAAGAAAATTTATCTATAGACTTCTGCTGGTCTGTGAAACCTTATCCTTATTTCTGTTGGTCTGCAAAACCTTATCCTTATTTTTGCTGGTCTGCAGGTATGAAAAGGTTGAAGACCACTGGTTTAGAACAACTATTCCTCCACAGAAAAGAGAAAAAAATAAAAAGTTTTATTTCCAAATTTAAGACTTTACATTCTTGAATTACTAGTTTCCTAATGCATTGTTTTTTTCCTGTATTAATTGTTGCTTATTATTAAATATATTAACCAGTATTTTTCTTATATTTGAAATTTAATTCACAATAATTTTTTGTAAGCAGAATTATATATATATTCTTTTTATTTTATCAGATATGAGTTGTAGTTTAATTTTTGAAGTAAGTCCTTTCTAATGAAAGCCAGTCCTCTGACTGCTTTTTATTTATTAATATATACAATTTATTTAAAAGAATGCAAATTTATTCATTGTATTCCTGTATATAATGTTAAAATTATATATCTCATGGCATAGTAATTAGCACATCTGATTGCTATGCCAATGATCTGAGATTTGAATTCACATGAGGTGAGACTGAACTTTTTTTTCAGGTTACAAGCAGGTTTAATTATTTTCTGTCAGGTAGTTGACTTAGGCTGTATTGCAAGAAGTAATTTAGAAGCAGATTTCATTTTACACGAGTATTATATTTACTATACACCACATGTAGTTTTAATATAGTAGGAAAATAGTAGACAGAATTACAGGGTTCCCAATCAATTCTAAACTGAGTAAAAAAAATAAAATTATGAAGTGAAACAATTAAATGCTTTATTTTCCTGTAGATCTTTAAAAGTCATGTGATTTCCAGAGCAATTCATCTCACGATTTCTTTTACTTATATGCACACGTAACTCTGATTTTAAAAATGCGATTAATAATACATCTGCGGTTTGGTGTAGTTAGTAGAGTTTGGGAGGTCCCGAGCAATAATGCCGTACGCCTTTTTTATATGAATTTATTGAAAGATGGCTGTTGTAAACAAAAATATATTCAATGTAAATTTTTGTAATATTTATATATATGACGACTAATGTTAACACCTTTTTTTTTTTTTTTCAGATAACTATTAGAATTAGTCATAAATATATCCCACGTATTGTGGGATTCTCGATGCATGCTCGAGTTTCGCATACTCTTCCGAGTTTCAAATCATTCAATTATTATTTATTAAATTATTATATTTATTTGTGAGTGGAGTGAGTTTGACAATGATAAATAAAAATGTGACAATTTATTAAATAATACTTTGAAATTATATTTACCATTTAGATAAATAAAATTTTAATTATTCTCAATTTCACGTGCCTAAATATAAAGATAAAAGTATATATATACTTAACTATTTTCATTATTAATACTAATAAAAAGGGGAAATCATAAAATAATGACTTTCTTAGTCGCTGAGGATTTCCTTTCACAGTTTAACAACTTCCAAACTGTCAATCATGAACTTTTTAAATACAGACAACTAGAACCATCCTAAAACAAGCTCCAGCTACGGGATAGGGCACTGTTAACGAATAGCAATTTGTTCCTAAATGTACAAAGAAACAAGTCAATCGAGAATGTCTGGAAGTGCTAATAATGTTAACTCTGGTGGCGAAAATCCTCTCAAAAAGTGTCACCTAAATTCATTGATAGTTAGAACAGTTTATAATTGGTCTGAAAAATAAAATAATTTAAACTTTTATCTGATTTTTTCAGTTTCGTGAATCGTGATGTTAAAAAAAAAGAAGATATTCTATAGTTAAGAAAAAAAATTAGAAAAATATAACATTTGTAATCTCTTCAAACTTATCAAATAAAAATAATAATCTTTTGTATTTATTTAGTAATGGTAAACACATTTAGATAAAATCTTATCTATTTACGTAATTTGATTGTAACTGAAACACAGGCTTAATATATACCATGTGTCTATATATGAAGTTTATAAAAGTTAAATAGTACACATCGGAAATTATCTATTCTAAGTGAAAACATTATTATTGTTTATTTAGCTAAAAAACATGGTTAGGGGAGGAGGAGTAAAATATATGTACTTGCACTTATTGATTAGGAAAATCATATAACCGTTTATTTAAATGATTAGTATTGGTTTATTTTTTAGAATATTTAGTAACTTTATATAATTTAAAATTTATCAAAATTTGTCAAAATATTTCAATAGTTAATCAAAACTGTATGGGTTGCAAAAAATTATAAAAGTTAACATTTTTCCATGAGACTGATTTAACCTGAAAAATTTTCACCCATAAGGTGAATGCTATATATAACAAATAATTGTTACATAATATTTTTATCCTGCCCATTGGCAGTCGAAGGCGGAGAGTACTATGAATCTCCTAATTGCGGACCCAGGCTGCCATGTGATGATGACCTTTTATTTAGGTATTTACAACTCCAGATCACTCTCAAGTGAAGGAAGATTACAAGAATTGGAAAAACTGTCTCATATTAAATGGGACATTATTGGACTTTGTGAAATTAGAAGAAAAAGTAAAGAGACAATTGATTTACTGTACTACAAAGGCATGAATATTAGAAGTACAAATGGAATAGGGTTCATTATAAATAGAAAGTGGAAAAACACCATTGTAGATATCGGTGATGTAGCAGACAAAGAGGCAAGATTAGTTACTCAACTTCATAGCAGATACCAAATACACATAATTCAGATTTATGCCCTAATAAATGCTCATTGTAATGAAGTAGAGTATTTTTATATGGATGTACAAAAAGGCTTTTGATCAGACCAAACAACATTTTAAGATTGTTATGGGAGACTTTAATACTAGAATTAGTAATCAATTAAAAGATATAAAAGTGCTGTGTAGGTAAACTTGGTTATGATGATAAATTTGTGGAGTTAGCAGAAAAATAAAAATTTTATATTATGATTTATTTATTTTTAGAAAAATGTTAAATGGAAATGAATATCAAAGCATCAAAATGAAGGTACAGCAGAATTGGATTATATTTTGACTAATAGAAAATACATATTTCAAGATTGTAATGTTCTTAAGGAAGTAATCATCAATTAATGAGATGTAAGATACATGTTAATGCAAAACTAGAAAGGCCAAAATTATTAAGACAAACAATATTCCCAGTTGATATTCCTAATATTTAGAATCATTCCAAGAAATTTAAATTAGAACTTGCAAATTGTTTTCAAATGTTAACAGATTTTGAACATAATTCAGATTTGAATGAAATAAATAAGAAGATAATTGATATACTTTTAAAAACTGCAACAGATATAGCCTATACAAAAAAGCAGCAACTGACCAGTAAAATTTCTACCAAGACAAGACAATGAAGAGAAAGAATATGAAAATATATAAAAATCATACATTAAGGATTGAATATCTTGAATTTTGTAAAGTGGTGCAAAAAAGAGTTGATAACAATAAAAAAAATATAATTGTGAACTGACAAGGAAAGCTGTAGAAGAGAATAAAGTCTCAAGAGTGTAAAACATTATCTTGGTATTAGTAGGAAACATTTCTGCAATAAGAAAAAAAGGTGGAACTATTAGTAAAAAAAGAGATGACATCATGAAATGGGTAAAAGAGTTCTATCAAAGAAAAGTACCTCTTACAACTACTATATCTTCTGGAGAGGATTTTAAATGAAGTGAGGCATGCAATTAAATTTGTAAATAAGGGACAACTTCAAGCAATGATGTAATCATAATAGATATCTTAAAAGGAGTGGTGAAGAAGTAGAAATTTTTTTGGCAAAGTTAGATCCAAATGTTTAAATGATAAAGATGTATCTGATGATTGAAAGAATGCAGGATTAATATTAATATTTTAAAAAATAATAAAGAAGATATTAGAAATTATACACATATCAGTCTTTTATCAGTTATATACAAATTTTTTATTAAGATAATTACAACTCGTCTACAGTGAACTTTGAATTTTAACCAATCAGAAGAACAAATTGGATTTAAAATGGTTTTAATACAATGGATCCAAGTATTAATTAAAGAAGTTATCGATAGAACCAATGAATATGAATTGCCATTATGCTTTGTATTTGTTGATTATGAAAAGACATTTGATTCTATAAGGATTTCTTTAATGATTAAAGCATTGGATCATCAAGGTATAGACCCAGGATATTCTGAAGAATATTTATAAAAATGCAAAAGCAACAATTAGATACTAGGAATGTTAACATTGATAAGGGTGTACTTCAGAATGATTCCATATCAAAACTTTTTACAGCAGCTTTGCAAGAAGCATTTTGTAGATTAAATTATTATTTAAGTCATTTAGATTTTGAAGTTAATAGAGTTGTTGCAAATAATGCTTTAGAGCTTCTGGAAATGTTATTAAAGATAAATGTTAAAAATACTAAAGTAATGTTCGATGGATTTTCTTAAAAGAAGAAAATATAAATGAATACTAATGAATTAAAAGAAGTTAACAATTATGAATGAATACCTTGGTCAGATTATAGCTACAGATAAACACATAAGGGATGAAATTAATCATAGAATTAAACTTGGTCGGAGTTTTTTTGGTAAAAATAACTTAATATTAAAAGAAAATATGCTTATGTGTTTGAAAAGGAAGATTTTTAATAAACGTATTTTACCAGTCCATTCTTATGGATCTGAAATTTGGGTGCTTAACAGAAAAGCAATGCAGAGACTTTAAACCATTCAATGAAATATGAAGAAATGCAGAAGAGACTGAAGAAGAAATACATGGCTGAGAGGATGAACAGATGTTACTGATATCATTGAATGAATTGAGAAACTGGAATTGAGTAGGACATATTGCTAGAAGAGAAGATAATAGTTGGACATTTGAAATCTTAAATTAGATTCTAAAAGATGATAAAAGACCTAGAAAGAGACCACATGTGAGATGGATGGTTGAAATATGAAAGTGTGCTGGAGTAATGTGGAGAAGAGAGGCTAGAGATCAAAAAAGATGGATTAAACTGAGAGATCTTTATCCTGCAATGGATGATTATGGTTGAAAATGATGATGATTATTTATTTTTATCGATGAAATTAATTCATTTTCATACAATTGGAATATTTTGATGTACTTATTCTTTAAATGGATGACATCTCTTTTTGAATATTTTAATGCCCAAAGTTTATGATGACTGCCTATAGAAAATATATTAATATTTGTGATATATTTAGATTCTTATGATTGTTTTATATATATATTGATGTAAGTCTTCTGCTCCAAACCAAGGAAAATTAATAGCAATTAATTATCATTGCTGCTAGTTTGCCACTTCTTGCTACCTTGATACATTTGATTTTAAGAGCAACATCATAAATAGGATCTTATACCATTAAGATGGATACAATATATATGTGGGTCTTGCATTGCAGGTGTAATTATTCACTAGGTTGGCCTATTATGGATTTGAATCAAGGCAGGATAAAGAAAGGTTTTCAGAGTTTTTTATGGCATTCAGATTGCAACTAATCCAGCTGATTGTTTTAATATTGATTGGTAAATGTGCATATAGCTATTCCTAACTACAATGTGAAACAAAAGTGGGTAAATACTCAAACTCCCATTAGCTGATAATTGATAAACTTGATGAATGCCTTCTTTTCCACTACACTTCAGTATGCTGATATTCCTTAAAATAGTTTTAAAAATATGATTTAAATTCAATTTACTACAAAAACTAAAAAACAGAATCATAAAAATTTTATTAATATTTAAGAAAAGAATCCTTGTATGACTAGCATTCTTTTACTATTTTATTTTATGTTGTAAATTATATAATGCATTTTCAGATGCAAAAAGAATAGCAATGAGAATATATATTGTTACAAATCTATCTTTGTAACTGTAAACAATCATAACAATATGAAATTGAAATGGAATAACTGGAACTTCCATTGAGTTATGCTTAACAAATAGTCACACATCAATAAACTATGAAAAGAAATTGATTGACTCCATTATTATTTTTATCTCTGTTACTATTTAAGTTTAGTTTATTGATGTTATAAATCAGAGTATGAAATCTATATTTTAATTTAATTTATGTACGGTGTAAATACTTTGAAATCACAATTTAACTATTTGAAGAATTAAGGCAGTGCTTTAGTTTTAACATTCTCAAATACCAAATGGAACATAAGTTTAATAAATCTAACTACAAATGATTATAGCTTAATGATGGAATGGATTTAATTGTAACTCAAATCAAGCTGAAGTACATATTTTGCACTTTAATTTATAACAATGTCAATAAACTAAACTTAAATGCTAACAGAACTATTTGCCTATTGGTTAAGAATAGTGCAATGAGGGTTACAGTTACTTCCATTTTAAATCTAACTTTGTATATACAGTCTGCCCTAGTGAAAAGTTTATTGTTTCTCTCTCCAAATTGCCTGTGACACAATCACTACATCAATGCATATGATATGTAGTGACATGGTTCAGCTATTTACCACAAACATTTTAACATTCTATCATATCTGGATCATAAATTATGACACAAAATGTAACTGTTTCATACATTTGTGGATCATTTTCAATACTCTTCCTTGGTCACATGACCATTTGAAAACATTTTTGGAACTCATGGCTTCACTACTATATGCAGTCAAATTGTTTCAAATAATTCAGCAATAGATTTGTCCAATGCAAAAAAAAAATAGTTCATTATTTTATTGTAGGCTACGATATGAAACACATTGTCACATTTCAGTCATAATTCATGATAGAGACATGGTTAAAATTTTTATAGAGAATAACTAAATTATATTGATTTAGAGATGGCAATGCAGACAGCATATAGAGAATAGTTTCTAGTTTTCATTAGGATACATTACATATGTATACTGTTTTACAAAAATATCCTAAGGGTGACTTAAACATGAATAGCTGAAAAATTTGAAATTATATAAATTTAAAAATTTCAACAGTTAAATTAATTAAGAAAAATAATACTTCAAATGCAAAAACTGTTTGTAATAAAAGAATTTTAAATAACAACATTAATTAATAAATACCAGAATAGAAAAGAATCAGGCTTTTAAACAAAAGGCTGTTTAATGAGGGAATTGATTAAATAAGTATTTATATTAGATGTTGAACTCAGATTACTGGGAAATTTATATAGCTGGATTATAGCAAAATGACTTCAACTGAGAATTGATAGTAAACAATCCTTAAACACAGACCAACCAAGAATATTTCCTATTGCTTTGAAGTGTTGATCAATATAAGCTAGGTAAGTCTTGAAATTGACTTTTATTATCTTCTCCATTTTTTTTTAAACACTGATAGTAAAATGAGCTGTTCTCATGCCCAGACTGGTTTGTATCCATGCTTGTATCACTGAGGGTTCAAAGCAGCTAACAACCATCTTCAATTCAATTTTACTATTCAGACTAAAAGCATAAATCTCAAAAATCCCAAAGTTTTCTACTTAAGCTAACCTGTTTAAGCAGTTATATACACCTGATTCCAAATCACTACATTATTACAGTATTAGGATGTTATTTATATATTTAAAACATATCTGTCATACTGCAGATTAGTTCAACATCTGCAACATGAGAAACATCTAAATGTCAGGTTCAAATCCCTCAATAGCTTAAATGTTAGCCCTCCATTTACCCACTACTAAACTAGCTCTAAAGAAAAAACAGTACTGCATCACAGAGTGTGTGTGTGACTATATTTAACTAGGTTTGGATAATATTATTTTTTAATAATAAAAATTTATATTTAAAGTTAAATTTATTGTACCAATAAAATTAATATGAGCTTGTTTTTGTTTCTCGTTTATATTAATATTTTTTTTAATGTACAAAAAAAATTAGCGTGTAAAATGTTCTTATTCCAAATATTTATATCATCATTATTTATTTTTATTCATAAAATTTAAACGTTAATTTATGTAAAAGAAAAAATAAATATATATAATAATATTGATTTAATAGATTTATTATAAAATTCCATTATTAATAAGGACTTCTAAGAAATATCAAAGATTATGATAATTTATAGTTTATATGACCTGAGTAATTTATTGTTAATTGCATATAGTTAAATGATTACAATAACTGAAACACACAGGCTTATTATATACCTGTGTCTATATATGTAATATATAGGGTATATGAGCACAGACTTTCACATGACCCACCACTCTCCACACTATCTCATAACACTGATACACTTGAACACATATATGTTGAAAAGATAAATAGTCATCAATATATGTATTTCATGCTAAACTAGCAATCATTAGTTGGTCCAGATTACCATCTCTACACATATATGCTATAAGTGCTCAGATATATATTAAGATAGCCAATCTTCATACTTTAATGAACAGGCTTCAATCTACTCCACATTCCAACTCTTCAACCGTCCATCTCTAAATCAATATAATGGACAGTTGAAGAGTTGGAGTGTGGAGTAGATTGAAGCCTGTCCATTAAAGTATAAAGATTGGCTATCTTAATATATATCTGAGCATTTATAGCATATATGTGTAGAGATGGTAATCTGGGCCAACTGATGATTGCTGGTTTAGCATGAAATACGTATATTGGTGATTATTTACCTTTTCAACATATATGTGTTCAAGTGTATCAGTGTTATGAGATAGTGGAGAGTGGTGGGTCTTGTGAAAGTCTGTGCTCATATACCCTATAGATTAAATGATTACATTAATTAATATGTCATCGATGTTTACATAATATTTTGAATGGAAAAAATGTAATAAATTCACTTTTTTTTTGATATTATTAAATAGATTATAATACTATTAATAATATATAAAAAGTTTGGTTCTTTTATAATGGATAAGCCGAGAGGTCAGCGCAGCTGCCTTGCAAGCAAGTAGTTGGTTGTAGACGGTTGTGGGTTCGCCTCCCGGCCGATGCTATGACATATGAAAAAAAAAACATTAAACACTCGCTATTCTTTTAAATATACTGCTACAACTAAATATATTTAAAAGATTTATAAAATATATTCCACTCCTTTTTAAAGTAATGAATATTTAAAGCATCATTCTAAGTTGCGATGTTTCTAAATGGATTAATACATGTTTTATGACATTATATGAGATTCAATTTTTTGATAGAAATTATTTTCTGTATTCTTACTATTATAGTTATTAAAATTCTCAAAGTAGGAATAAACAAATTAATAATTTAATATACATGTTCAATAAAGAAGACATTTACACTACATTTCAACATTGATATATTAAGAATGTTTCTAAGTTATAATTATCAAAATATTAAGTATGATTATTTATTAGTATGATATTTTTTATCTATATCAGCCTTGTAAATTAGTTATCAATTATTTGGCAACATTATAATTTGTTAATATATATAGTTAGCACTCACTGCGAATTATAAAGCAAAGATATACATAATCTTTAAAAAAATATATATATTTTTATAGATAATTGCAGTCAAAATTATCACTTTGTAAATAGAGATCTGTTGTGTCTATTATGTTTCATGCGTAAAATTGTTTTTCATTTTAAACTGTTTATTTTAGAAAGTTGTTAAGATTAAAATCTTTTATTCGCATATTAAGTGAAAAAGTTATTTTAAATTTAAAAAAAATGATTGAAGTAATATAGACAATTATTTTGGTTTTTATATTTGTCAAAGAATATTTGTGTGCTTGTATTTAAAAGAACAAGGGAGATGTAAAATTTAAATTCAATAAAATTACGTTATATATATTTAAAATACAACTTTATTCAAAGGGTTAACTGGATTTACACTGAAAACCAAAACATAGTTGAACGTCACCAATTAGAGAGCACAATGTATATCTTGGTCTGTACTCATGCAGTAGGTCACCTAGTCCAATGTAGGTTCTTTAATGAAAGTCCAATCGTAGATTCAATTTTAAATGTCCCTGCACACTACTATTAGTCTCTTGTGGAAACACGGCCCTTCAACAGCAGCCCCTTCAGAATAAGCTCAATCATTCAGAAGCACTATTTGAACCCATGTGTTTTGATACAAATGATCAGGTCACAAGAGCCGATCTCTAATTTTAGCTTGTTGGAGAAGCTTGACAAAAATGTCCAGAGCCTTGACATTTGATGTTCTAAAGATCATCTTATATCATGTCAGCCAAACCGTGAGCATCATAAAGATGGAGAGACTGACGCAAGTTATATTTTTATTATTTTTTTGTTAATATTAAAGTTAGAAAAATGATCAAGGTGTGTTGTGTACAAGTATACAAAGTGGTCAATCAAAATTTTAGCAACCATAGTAATTTCAGACATCATTAATTTTGCAGTAAAGGGGAGTTGTTTACCCTTAACAAGAATTTTAAAAAAGAAAACTTGGGTACTTGATAAAAAACTTTTGATCCAACTAGATCACTTTCTTTTAATATAGTTTTAAAAAATGGCAATCGTATTAAAGTTATTAACCATGATAGATAAAGTCTGATGGAGCTTGTAAAGTCTGTTCCAATTTCCTACATTACTGTCAAGTTCTTGTGGCATAATGATGAAGTAAAATGAAAACCTAAAATAAAGTAAAAGCCTGTTTAACAAAAAAAAAAGAAATTTATCTGTTCTAAACATAAGCATTGAACAAGTTATATTTTAAAGATATCTGGAGGGAGAAGTTATTGCATGGACCAGTTAATGGTTTATCAATATTTCCAAGAATTCTTACATTTTTATGTTCACCTGTAATCATTTAAACAAGTTTTGGGAACAATACATTTTTTATTTAAAACTTAAAATTTAATAAGAATGAACTTTCTTTTGGTAATCTTCACTTTCTTATTTTATCAACAACTATCACTGGGAAAACCCGCTGGAAAATCACATTAAATTAAATAGAAAGGATTTGAAAATAAACATTGAATTTAGAACTTTAGAAAAAAGAAATAAAGACGTTATTTCTATTATTAATAATTTTATGATGAATTGTCGCTATGCATTTTTTTTTCTTAAATCTCCCAAAGAAATTATTCTTTTAAGACAACAAAGGCAACATTAATTTTTTTTTATTTATATGTAATACATGTTAAAACAGGCAAAACTCACTATATATATTGCCACACACAGCAAGCTAGAGTAATCAATGGATGCCAGAAGGCTTGTGCATAAAATTCCCATCTAGTGCCTACTCATCCAATATCCCCAGACTAGTTTCTGGCTTATGGCCTTTGTCAGTGAGGAGCCTTGGATCTGAGAGCACTGCATCTGGAGGGTTGCATTAGATCCTAAGATCTAGATGCAGTGCTCTCAGATCCAAGGCTCCTCACTGATGAAGGCCACAAGCCAGAAACTAGTCTGGGGATATTGGATGAGTAGGCACTAGATGGGGATTTTATGCACTAGCCTTCTGGCATTCATTCATTACTCTATCTTGCTGTGTGTGGCAATATGTATAGTGAGTTTTGCCTGTTTTAACAACAGTTATACACAAGCATATGAAGCGTTGGTCATGTGTTGTTTATTGTAATACATGTTACAAATATTCCATATAATAATTTTGGTGTGAATAGTTATGCTTATTACAGGTTATATAATGATTATTAAAATTATTATCATTATAAAATTTTAAATTTTATAAATACATTGTTCCAGGGTAAAGGGAATTGTGTTGATATTTAGTGTGTTATTAGGGATACAAGTAATAGAAGTAAGGCATTGTAAACTTAGTTCGTTATTCTAATAATTTGAGTAGTGGCTATCATATACTTGTCATTGTCTTACACAGTAATATAGATATTTATATAAGAGAGGGTGGATTCCTCTTATTGCAAATTTATTTTATTTGAGAGATGCGAATTACTCGTGTAACTATTTCGTTTTTTATGTAAGAGATAATAAAATTCTTCTTATTACATGTCAAATGAGAATGTACATGAATACCTGCAGGCATATATTAACTTTACTTTTTCCATTTATTAAATACACCATTATTTGGGGTCTTAAATTAGTTTGTTTAGAAGCTTCCTATATTATATTTTATATCAATAGACAAGTTTGATGTTTTATTAAAAGGAACTTTTACCTGATGAATAGATATAAAACTATATTTCAAACTATTTATTTATTATATTAGTAAATAATTATAATATTCTTTTATATAATCTTAGTTAAGATTTTTTTTCAATTTATAGAAAGCTGTGCTGAATATCACTTTGGGCCTTTTTTGGCTTTAAATCTTTGAAAAGCTGCATTAACTTCGTAAATGTGATTGTTATTAATGATAATATGAATTCACTTAAATGCCATTAAAATGTGTATAATTTTTTTATTAAATTTGGTTTTTGTATATATTCTTTATAAGGTTGACCCTTATCATTAATTTATGGTCACACTTATTAGATTCACTATCGCATTCTGATATTTACTTTGAGATATTAAATACATACTCTAATATTTTTTTGCCTAGCCATATCAAATTACTATAAGATAATATAACATTATAATATAAAGAGGAAAAGGATGATGTTTACAGTAAAAGAAACTAGAGTTATTTATTACTTACTCTAAATATATTTCGAGATCAATAAAATGCCGCTTTGATTTCGATGCGTATTTATTTGAAATATGTACATATGTAATAGCAGAATCTTAGATATGAATACATTTTGTCTTTTATAAGTTTAGCTAACCAGAAGTGAGAGATTTATTATTATTGATCTATTATTTATAGTTACAGTTTTGGCTTATTCAAATTGTAAGAAATATTAAATAAGAAAAGCTAACCTCACTTCTCATTATCTTTATATGTATGATACAGTTTTCTTACCCAAATACATGGAACATTTGAAGAGCCAACTTTCAGCATTAGTTACTGTTACAATTTTGGCAACCTGACATGATGACCTAATAAACATGTTGTCAAGTTATAATTTTTATTTTTTTTATTATTTAATGTCATCCTGCTAAATGATTTAAATGACTTTATGCCAATAATAATATTTTTCGATAATAACATTTTTAAATTTACATATAATAATTATGTTTACTTTAATATAATGAGGAAAAGTTTACTTGGAGAAAATTTCATTCCTCAGAAATAATTAATTATCAAATATAGGGATTTTTTTTGTGCTTTTGTTAGACTTTTTTTTCTTAGGCAGTAATAGAAGAGATATCAGGCCTCAGATGATTATGTAAGTACACTTTGAAAATATAGAGTAATTTTTTTAAATATACATACCTAAATATCTGTATTATGTATAATACTAATGAAATGTTGGAAGGGTCTAGCATTAGATTGTCCAATCCAACAAATGAGCTTATAGAAATGAGAAAGGTGTTAAAAGAAATACATACTAAGATAGATGCCCAATATACTTATTTAAAGGATAAGCTCAATGCCAAATTTGATACTAGTTCAAAAAGCTTAGAAATTCTTGAAGTTAAGACTGATACTAACTCTAAGAAAGTAGAAATCAAATTTTTTAAATAATCAAAAGTTGAGTTAGAAAGCATATTAGATGCTAATTTTGTCAAAGTAAATGATAGTTTTGAGTTTAAGAAAGTCCAAGATAAAAGAGATACTGATAAACCTTTTACAGATAGTGATCTATCTTATTTATGTGCTTTCAAAATTAATGGCTTCTCTGTAGAGACTGAAATTTATATAATTTATATATTATATTACATAAGGATAGTTTTTCAACCCTATATCTTGAAGGATGCATTTGTTTATAAGATATTTTGTTTCATTCATATTATGATTTTCATTATTTCTAATATTTTCTGATAAATAGTTTGATAATATCATATACGTAAATGCAAACATTCATCCAAAGAATAGTGCGCCTATCATAATAGTGATATTATTGACTTTTACAATATATATATATACAAAAAACTAACATTTAGTAATCTTATGCAATAAATACTGATTTGGTTTAATGTAAAAATTGAGCTTTCAGAAATAATCTACTGTATGTAAAGATGAAAAGCTTCTTAAATAGTTGAATATAACTAGTACGGATTCTAAACAAAAAATTCTTAATTGAATGGCAATTCGATTATCGTTGGTGACATTTATCACATATTAACACAATTTATTAGGCATTATATTATCAAACATTAATTGGAAGGTCAAATTATTTTTGGTTATTAAAAAGTAATTTGTTTTGTGAATATGTATATTAAGATATAATATCTGTTTTAAGTCAAAATATTTTACCACTCATCTGATCACATTCCATATGTCACTTTATTCAACAACTTTCCTAACTTTTATTCTTCTTTAAATTCTCATGATGATCCACTTTTTTTTTAGATTGAAATATCTTTCAACTTAATTTTCCTCCCTTTAAAGTCGTTTTTTTTTTTTGTTTACATCTCAACATAGTTTAACTCAACCCTTTTCTTTATTATTTTTAATTTTTTTGAACAAATGGCGTATTTCGGACATTCTTTATATATATATTTCTAACATCTTTCAAAGATTAACTTTTAGCAACGTTTTTATCAATTAAAAATATACAATTTTTAATTAAATATTAAAACTGATTTTTCTATTAAAGAAGCAAGTAGGTGTATAGTTTGAGTTATGTTCAAAATAAATGCTTATTCATTTGTCAAACTCAAAATCTAGCCTCATTCTAAATGATGATACAGAAATATTTATAAAAGTAAATATGGATTTTGCAATATTTTTTCATATTTATTATGTTTTTCTTTTGCTGAAGTTTTCAGTAGATAAGAATTTTTAAAGATTACCATTAAATGTGAGATACACATAGGCTAAACTTCCCAAGGCTCCTCACTGATGAAGGTCAAAAGCTAGAAACTAATCTAGGGATATTGAATGAGTAGGCACTAGATGGGTATTTTATGCACAAACCTTCTTGCATCCATTGATTACTCTGGCTTGCACTGAGTGGCGCTACTGTATGGAGAGTTTAGCTTCTGTGTAATTAGCTTGTGAAAGCATAAGTAATGGTAATCATCTGATGTTTAGTGATTAGATGTGAGATACATTTGTTGTCACATGATATTAAATATATATAAAAAGTCTATTTGTATATATAATCCCAGTAAATATATTTAATGTGTAACAAAGCATTTAAAAAAAGTATGTATATACTTTGATTAATTATATGACTTTTTTTTAGAAGAATGGAGAGTACATTATTAATAGATACATGCATGCGCAGAAAGATTGATGATAAACAGATGTTTTTTATTTATATGATTTTATAAGCACTCATTTAAAATGTATATATACAAAGTATTATTTACTGGAATGAATATAATTATAAACTTTTGACTAATTCATATGTCACTCATTTTTTTAAATATAATTTCATTAATAATTAGATGTTTTGATATTTAAAACCTTATTTTAAACAAAGGGAGTAAAGCTTCTCTCAGGTTATGAATTAAAAGATTCTAAATGTTGAACAAAGGATCAAGAATAGAATGAACCCATCTATTCCTGGAGCTTTGATGTTTATAGGTATCCTTTTGTCAACACTGTTGGCAATTCAAAGTGAAATTATATATCAGGCAGATGAAATGTGGCACTTAATATTTATTAAACTAATAATCAATTAGTCAAGACTGCAGACAGAATCTCTCCTTTAATACCTTGTGTAACAGTAGCTGGGTTCAAATCCTGTTACCAGAAAGTTAAATAATGCGAACATATTACCCTTAATACATTTACTCATTTAAGCTGTCGTTAAGAGGTTAAAAATGTATAAGGAATTAGACCTATATATGTACGTGAATCAATTTGGAATCTTTTTTTTTAAAAAGAAAACAAATGGGGAAGGGATTAATTAGGCATAATTATTTATTTTAGAATGTTTTATTTTTAAAATATTATAAAATTGAAAAGTACAGTTATGCGCAAATATTTTTTTATATATATTGTTTAGGATTGTCTCAAATAGAGATTTTGTTTCAATCATATCTCAAATTAATGAGGGTAGCGAAAAGAAATATTGTATATGCCTCCAAGCAATTCTGGGTTGTATAGCAATCATTAATGACTTTAAAAAAAAAAAAAAATTCTGAGAAAGCCAAGGAATGTATTGTGAATTAAAAAGACCAGGAATGATGGCACCAAAAGACAAAGGAATGTAAGGAAATGTTAAAGAAAAAAAAAGAAATATTTTTTAAAAAGAAACAGTATTCAAGAAAGGAAATAGATTGGAGATCCGATAAAAAGTCTTTGCTTGGAAAGTGGACAAGGCAGTTAAAGGCAGTTAGTTTGAAACAGCTAAGCAGGAGATAACTGTAGATATATTAATGCCAATGTTTAAAATGATGGGGTAATCACCGATACATGAAGGGCTTCACCATCAGCCGCTGATACGAAACTGACTCTACACACTGCCTGCCCGTGGAAGAACCTGGGAACCTCGTCAATAATCTGTACTACCTAACATAGGACAAAATGGGGGAGAATTGTGTCTCAAAAGTATGAATAAATTCATTTTGGAAGACTACATCATCGAGAACTTAAATCATGTCATCCATAATCCAAATACACCGTAATGCCGGACTTTACAAAAAGAAACAAAATCACGCTCTCATAAAGCAAACTTCGATTACTTCAGGACTATGGAATTCAACCAGTTACACTACGTGATTGACTATATTCTAATCCAAACCCCGGGGTTCGTCAGGTAACATGAACTTTGTATTTTTTTTATATATAACTCGGAATTGCTTCTAGCTGCCCTCATAATGATTCTATTTGATTAGTTCATAGTATTAAACTATTGTGTATAACTGTATATAAAAAAAATTTTATATATAAATTAATATTTATTTGTTCTACATTAAGTTTTTTTTTATTATTATTTCATTTATGGTTCGGGGTTTATTATATTTTTAGCTGGGAATGATATAATTTGATTTTAAGAATATTATGTTAAAATATCAATAATAAAATTCTATATATATTTACCTTGGCATTGAAGTTACCTATTGTTTATCGTTTATATTCTCCTATTGCTTTACCTGCCAAATAAAGTGCAAATTATTCAAATATGTCTGATGTGAATAGACACGTTTATGAGTTCAGTATATGTTACATTCAAATCCACATTTTTTTTATCTCCGTTCATCCAATAGGTTTTCCTCCCAACCCTGAGAATGAGCTAGCTTGGGTCAGGCACCTTGTGAGACAGGAAAAGTAGGGAAAATATAATTCTCACCATAATAGTGAGTCTGGCACTTGAGGTCAGCTATCAACTGATGCTCATAAATATATTTTTCCCATATATTTTTTTTATAGATCTTACTCAAGAGACAATAGCCACCGGAAAACTTTCAATTCATTTTCCGTAAATCATACACACGCAATATTTAGAAATTGCGTCTATAAATAATACTTATATAATTAATTCATATTCGAATTCTTATTTGGTAGATAGTATTTAAATATTATCTGCAGGTGTTATGGTGACTAGACAGCCATAGTATTTCCATCTAGTCTACTGTGTGGCCCACATGTCCATCTTTGAAGATCTATTTTATTTAATTCTTGTTGACAAGCATTAGGTAGGATGGAAGAACGGGGTTGTCGGTTAAACTTGATTATAATAATTAAATAAAATTTAATATGTAAACATTAAATTAAACAAAGTTAAATATACATGTAAACAAAGGAAATCAATCATGCTTCCTTAGGTTATGCATTAAAACACTCTAAATGTTGAACAAATGATCAAAATAGAATGGACCCACCTATTCTTAGAGTTCATATGTTTTAGACTGCTTTTAATTCATAGCCTGAGTGAGAGTAATTTATTCCCATTATTTACATATATTTATTAAGCTATATGTCTAGTTTAATGTTTACATATTAAATCTTATTTAGACTTTTAACTATAAGATCTTTCAATTGACTCATTGTAAATCGAAAGATATCGCGAGTACTAATGTATAATAGGAATTGTGGACTTAATCAGTGAAGTATTGAATAACTTCATGCTCTCAGTTCTAACTGCTTTAGCTTCAACTATTTATATAGAAAGTAGGTTGAAGTAAAGAAGAGTTCCCCTCTTTTCTTCCAAAACGTAAGCTTGTGGTTAAGACCTGCAGAGGTCCCTACTATCGCATTTTTACGCGCATATTCTTGAGGTTACACCCTTAGTAAATATTATAATCAAGATATTAAAAGAGAGATTCTGTCTCCAATCTTGTATAATTGATTATTAATTTAATAACTAATAAATGCCATATTTTATCTGGTTAGTATATTAATTTCACTCTGAATTACCAATAATGCTGACAAAGGTATGCCTACAGACATCAGAGCTCCAAGAATAGGTAGATCTATTCTATTTCTAATCCTTTGTTTGACATTTAGAATGCTTTTAATTTAAAGCTTGGGGAAGAGTGATTTATTCAGTTTAAATATACATTGAGCTATGTTTAATTTAATGTTTACATATTAAAGCTTATGGTATATTTGTAAAAGCTGTACGATGAAAGTTTGTTATTTGTGTTTGTCTTAGTTATCCATTTTCTGGGGTCTCAATTATTTTGTTTACATTTATTTTTTCAAAAATATTTTACTGAACATGTATTACTTATTAAAATTAAACTATATTAAAAAAATAAATTATAAGTTACTGTCACCTTAAAAATATTACTAAATGGCTTATAAATTCCTTTCACAACATGTAATTAATAATTTTTTATGTATATTATAGCATATAAAGGTAAATACATTGTGAATATTGTCATTATTTGGTGGCATTTTATTATGTTTAGTGTAATATTTTTGAGCTTTTACTTTACTTGTTTTTTGTGGAAATGATTAAAATTTGGGATCTTCTAATGACAAAAGAAACAGAAAACACGGGGGAACTGTGAGATACCACATCGATTTCTATTTATCAGAATTTATGTTGCCCCAACTGTATAAAGATGAAGATGCATATGTGGCCATAATGCATGCTATTAAGGATTTCTGCCTGCTGACATGAATAACCCACATTATAACATGCATTTGCTATATTCTTTGACCAGCCTTTTCATTTGTTATTTATATTAATTTTTTTTATTACAATCACTTGTAGTTACGTTTATTTTCTTTTGATTTTTAGAGTCATATTAGAAAATATTAATAAATACAATAGCTTGTATTCAACTTTAGTGTTTAAAGATTTTTTTGATACCTCTATAAATGAATAATTAAAACAAACATAGCTGGTTAACTTCCGTTATACAGCTTTTACAAAAGTACCAATCTTATTTAATTATTATAATCAAGATATTAAAGATATTCTATCTCCAATCTTGTATAATTATTATTAGTTTAATAACTATTAAGTGCCATTCCATTTGGCTGATATATTAATTCATTCTGCATTATCAACAATGTTGACAAATGTATGTTTATAAACATCAAAAGTCCAATAACAGATAGGTTCATTCTATTATTGATCATTTGTTTAACATATAGTGTTTTTAATTCATAGCCTGAGGGTGGGTGGTTTAAACCCTTTGTTTATATATACACTGAACTATATTTAATTTAATGTTTATATAAATTTTATTTAATTATTATAATCAAGGTGCTAAAAAAGAGATTCTATCTCCATCCTTGTATAATTGATTTTTAGTTTAATAACTTTTAAGTGTCATATTCCATCTGGCTGATATATTAATTTTACTCTGATTATCACAAATCTTTAGACAAATAGGAGAAAAACTTGAAAAACATTTTTTTTATATTAATAATATAAATAAAAGAAAAATGTGCAGTTATTATCCTTATTATTTAAAAAAATATTATTTTGATATAAGATGATAAAGAATGTTTTATTGAGTTTATTTTTTTGTTTGAAAAAAACAATTCATTGCAATTATTTGATTTGAATATATTGTATATATTATCAAAAATGGAAATTAATGAAGTCCATTATGCTGTTCTTTCTTATAAATTATAATAAATAATAAAAAACCACATACAGCAGCTATATAAATAAATATATATATATATATATTATTAATAATTATACATAAGCATTTTTGTCACATAATTTAGTGCCCTTTGCAAATATTTAGTATTTATTTTAACATTAACCAATTATTGCAGATAGAGCACCATCTAGTGTTCTATAATGAAAGTAAAGTAACAACAATAACAAAATGCAACATCGGTAAAAGAGAATAAAATTTCCATATAGAGATTTAATATAACATATTTTATATATTTGTTATTTTTTATCTTTAATGTAATTTAAAAGATTTAAAATTTTTATAGCATCTATTTTACATCCATGTGTAATAAATGTATAAATCAGATTTTTCATATCGCTTATTAATGGCATTGTGTGTTCTTTGGGTCTTACCTCTAACTGATTCCCTGTTTGGCTGACCATAGTAAATCATATTGCAGTGATTCTGATTAATTTTATATACTACTCCTTTTTTGTATTTTATATTGTCTTTTAATTTAAATTATCTATTAATTTATTCACATTTTTACTATTTGTTCATACAATATTTACATGTTTTTCAATATAATTTTTGTTTTTTTATTAATATTTTATAAATTTTAAGATAACACAAAAATTTGATCCATTTCTTATTTGAACTATTTTTATTATTATCATTTTGCATAGAAATGTTTCTATTTAATAAAGATTTTTTACAATTAAAAAACATATTTTTAGGTTTATATTCATAATCTTTATATAATTGAATAACTTGATTCTTTGGTAAATCAGTTGCATTTTTGATGCATTATATTTATCATTTCTATATTTAAAATTTTTAATAACTGTCATCCTGCTCACTGTGAATCTATAGAAATAATTTCTTAATTTGTCTTCTTTAATAAAATGTTGTAATATATTTTTTTATTATCTTTGTAAACTTCTATATCTACATTTTTAATCTTATATTCAAATTGTACTTTTGTAAATTTAATATTATCAAAATTACCCCAAATTCACAACTCAACCAGACTAGCCAAAAAATAAATTCTAAACACAACCAATGGTTTCACTGCTGTAAGCAGACTTCTCAAGTGTAAAACTACAAAATAACATATTTAAACTAAACTTTAGCTTCATCAAAATTAATAGTGTTGCCTATATATTTTTCATGGATACTAAGATATTTATTTCTAATCCTACTTTTATGTACCTTTTTTTTTTCACTTAAGTTCAAACTACTCTGACCTATATATACCTTCTTATAGAAATAAGGGATAATATACACTAATCCAGGAATAGTTTTTCTATCAAAAATCTCCTTTGTCAACATAGGGAAGATAGGAGGCCTTATCACACCCACAATAAATGTGTAATATCATGATGATATCAAATTGAAAGGAAATAATCCCTGCGAATATAAATGACAAAACGTGTTTTTCTTTATCAGCGCGATATTTTTTTTTGTAATATCTTGACATTTTCAGTTATTCTCCAGATTCCTTTTTGACAACAGCTATTCTGATTCATATATAGTTGGATATTTTTAGTTTTTGTTTCTTTTTTGGTTTAATTTATTTATATAAAAAAAAGTCTGTTTATTAGCATTTCTGTTGAAAATCCCAGCAAACTCTGGAATCACATGCCACATTTTCAGAGGGAATATTTTTAGTAGAGATCTCCATTTTCTGTGGTAATATAACATGTGAAATGTTTTGTTTTAAGATGACAATTCCTGTTATACATTACACAGTAAGTATCATATGAGTATACTTAATATGTTTTTATAAATATTATTTAAAAACCATTTACTGTTTGTTTAGTAACAATTTTTTTGTGTAAGGGCATCATTTCATTAAGATCGCAAATCACACTTTGTTTTTGATTGGGAATGTCATTCTTAAAAGTTATTAGTGTGAAAGTCATACTTATAGTTAATGAGTTTTTATAAATATTATTTAAAAATCAAAATCATTTACTGTTTGTTTAGTGCGTATTTAAACTAACAATTTTTTGTGTAATGCTGTCATTTCATTAAGATCACAAACCACTTTTTTTTTTTTTTTATTTCAAATGTCATTCTTAAAAATTGTTAATGTTCAAGTCATACATATTTGAATGTCTTGTTATATTTAAACTAATAATTTTTTTGTGTAATGCCATCATTTCATTAAGATCAAAAATCATATTATTATGTTTTTACTTTTAGTTATTTTTAGCCCTGCAACACAGAGCATGTATTAGACCTACTATGCCCTTTTCACATTCATATTACCCCCCCCCCCCTGATAACTTTGTAAATCTTGCCAAAATATCATGTACAAGATCTGTGTACATGGTTTTTTTTTTTTTGCTAAAAAAGTTGTGTACATATTATTTTGGTCAGATCCCAAGATTACAAAATTATCAGCAGATTTACATGAATGTGAACAGGCACAGTAGGTCTAATACATGCTCCATGTTGCAGCTATAATACTAAAGTACCTAATTTTCTTACTTCCAAAGAAATTACTATTTTTACAACCATTGGTTGTTTTAGAGTTTATTTTTTAACTCTGTTTGAATTGTGAATTTGGAGTAATTTTGATTATTTATTGACTAATTTAGCTCTATACTTTTAATGTTTATATTTAATATTATATATAGTATTATTAAAATCATAAATATTATTCATGCATGTAACTAAAAATAAACCACTAAACATCACATGATCACCATCTCATGCTAGCACATAGCTGTTAGTAAACAGGCAAAAACTCTCCATATAGTAGTGCCACCTTATGCTAACCAAAGTAATCAATGGATGAAGGCCACAAGCCAGAAACTAGTTCGGGGATATTGTATGAGTAGGCACTAGATAGGGATTTTATGTGCAAGCCTTATGGGATCCATTGATTACTCTGTTTAGCACAAGGTGGCACTATTATATGGAGAGTTTTTGCCTGTAACTAAAAATATTTAAAATATACTTTTTAATTCTAAAAAATGTATATTAAATAATATTTCTATGCAAAATGATTATAATGATGATAGTAATAATAGTTTAAATAAAAAATGGATCAAACTTTTATATTATTCCAGAATTTATAATATATTAGTAAAAACAAAGATTCTATTTATAAGCATATAAATATTGGATGTTGAATAATAAAAGGCTGGATAAATTAATAATTATAAATTAGGAGATGATATAAAGTACAAAAAAGGAATCATTTATAAAATTAACTGTCCCTCTGTGTTTTTTATTGCACCATTTGACCGAACCCCACAACCTTTCAACATTTTGTGTATGTGCACCGGTTGAGGGGTCTACGAAGTTGTACATGTGGTTAACTTGATGGTGTTCATATCCAGCCTCGGCTAACTCTTCACTCTTATATCCTTTTCAGCAATTGCTGTAAATTGTCAAGCCTTGGTGCACATTTTGTAAAATTCCTTGCATGAGACTCAACACCCTTCTATCTCGAATAGCTACAATAAAACATTCATCAGTCTCTCTGCATATGCTACCAAATAACCATTGCTGTGGCAGGACTCTTTCGGCATTGTTCTTCCACTTTGTGAACAGGCTTTTGTCAATCTCCACGATTGTGTTGGGACCTCCGATTTTATGGCTTTCATTTCTTAATAATCTCCACGTACATACTTCACGGAGGTAGTTGTTCGAATCAACAACCATTTTGTCGGCCATATACAATTGCTCCATACAAAATGCTATGGATGTTAATTCTCTGGACCAACTGTATATGAAATTTAGAGTAGTGATGAAAGGAATTTTGGAGCCCTCAAACCACGTCCCTTTTCTTATTGCGATTTGGGACCGATAATCTTTCAAATTACATCGCTCATTGCTTCACTGAATTGTGTACATATTTTTTCATTTCATGGCCATTTTGTCATAGTTTCCTTTTGTGGAAAACTCCATGGTCTTGAAAGAAAATAATAGCTTCTTCTTCAGTACTCGGCAAATTCCACAATGTAAGATCTGTAGTTTCAGCCATTTGTAGCAAAAAGAAAATATGACAGAACGAAAAAATCAGTGTAAAGCTGTGAGTAGAAAAATCACAAGACAGACAAATGTCAAAATTTCCCAAAGCTCTCTCTCTCTGATTTTTAAATCTCACAGGTTAAAAAAAAAAAAATTGACTCTCCCATGGATTAATCATGCCAGTGTCTTGGTTTCCATGACAATGTTGTCATGTTATCATCAATGATGTCTACCAGAAGGAAAATCGGTATGTGTAATACATTAGCGGTTAAATAATACTAAAGTACCAGAGAATGTGGCTGTGTGCCTTCTGGTGTTATTTTTAAGGCAGAAAGTTCATCAAGATTTAATTTACTCTGACATATATAGATTTTATGACAACTGCAAGGAATCTTATAAACTATCCCAGGAAGTTAGGGATATAAAGAAATTGCTTAATATATCTAATAAAATAGTCTGTAAAGGCTCAAGTAAATTTTTTAAAGAATTGTAAACTTTATAATATTTCCCCCCAATTCTATAATGTTAGGCTACACAAAAAATTGGCTTTCTTTACTATGTATGATTTTGTTTTAAATTATTAATTTTAAATAGATTATAGAATATTTGTTTTGTTTATCTTATTTAATTAATAGATTTAAAAAATTTCAAAGGAATTCGATTTTAGAAGTAAATATAATTCTATTTTAAATTCATTTTTAAGATGGCTTAAATTAAAATGTCAATTGTTTTATAATAATAAAAATACATGAATAAGCTTAATTGATTATTAAAGAAGTTTGAAAAAAGGAAAGTTGTTAACAAAAGAAATTTAAATATAGGATATTATAATAAAAGGCCTGAGGGTTTATCTATTTTAAATTTATCTAATTTTGTTTTAATGATTTTGATTTAGCAATTTTAAGTAAAGGCCCTTTCTTTGTTCCTTTTAGCAGTAAGAATGTGATATTTGATTTTATTGCTGCTATTCAATGTTGTAGAAATATTCAAGATAACAGTAAAAATTCTCTACAGGTAATTTTGAATAAGCAGTTACCTGAGAGAGAAAAATTTGCTGTCAAGCGTTGTTAGCCGAGAGGTCATCGCAACTGCCTTGCAAGCAAGTAGTTGTTTGCAGACGGTTGTGGGTTCACATCCCAGTCGATGCTGTGACATATGGGGAAAAAAAATTGTTTTTGCTCCAAAGGAAATAGATTTTCTTAAAAAAAGATTAAAGACTAATGATGTTACTCTATTAAAAGAAGACAAAGGTGGCCATTTTGCATTGCTAAGTAATAGTGATTTTAAAAATAGTTTCTTTAGAATTAAATAATGGGAAGTATTCTATTTTAAATTCTGATCCTGGCAAAAAAATAAAATTTAAATTAATTGAAATTATAAAAATTATGGTAAATAATTTTTTTTTAGATAGATCTACTTTTCAAATTGTTATCCTAGTGATTTTTTGGCTCCTGAGGTTTTCTTTAATTTGAAATCTTTATAAAGATTTTTATTTTATTTTACGGGGGGGGGGGTTGTTGATAAAATTTCAAAATTTCTTATTAAGAATATAAATTTAGAATAATTTTGAGTACTTTTGTATTATTCCTGCTATGACATATGACTCTGGTAATGTTTGCTGTTTGGTAATATTTATTCAAAGTTTCTGTTTAAGATATCATGGCAACCAAGAATCCTGGCATGACTAATCCATGTTAAATAAACTGACTCTTTTCTTTCCATTTTAGATGATATTAAATGGTTCAGTACGCCACTATGATTTCCCCCTCCCACAATATAATATATCTTTCACATCATTTGTAAATAATGCAGTTCTATATTTAAAAATACATTTACAGCTACAACTTTTATATTTGTGTTTTGTTTTTGTTTTTTTCCTAAAACTTTATATATGTTTTTTTTTTTTAAAAAAAAAATTAAATGTAACATTAAACTTACAGTTTGCAATTTTTAGATATCTGTATGATACAGTGACTTCCCCCTCCCCAAAAATATAATACATCTCCCGCATCATTTGTAAGTAGTATGGTTTTATATTTAAAAATACATTTACAGCTAAAGCTTTATATCTTTGTGTTTTGTTTTTTTTCTTTTGCTAAAATGTTACATATGTCAAGCATTGGTGGTCGAGAGGTCAGCGACAGCTGCTTTACAAGCAGTTGTCCCAGGTTAGCAGGTTCACTTTCCGGATGATGCTATGACACATGAGAAAGAAAAAATGTTACATATGTTGTTGTTTTTTAAAAATAAAATATTTAAATTATATCATTCTCACAGCTAAGTCTTCGTTGCAACTTTCCATTTAAAAAATGTTTTAGTGTTCTTTTTCATATGTGTCTTTTTTATAATGAATATATCTCTCCATCATTGGAAATAAGATGGGTTTTTTAAGATTTGAAGTTTGGTATTACACTTGCTGTGTGCTTATGATGGCATAAAGTACCATATTATGCCAGAAGAGGAAGGATGGCTTTGACAGTATGAAGTGCCATACTAAAAAGGCACAACTCAAAGTTTTATTTAGTATCATAATGTCATTTTTCCTTTTTTCATAATGAATTTATGTCTCCATTATTTTTTTTAGATTTGAACTCTCATATTACAAGTCTGCAATACATTTAAAATAAAGTTCATAAAAGTAGAATTAAAAATAGATTATATAGCTCAGTTTTGTACTTGACAATGCAGAGATTATCTTTTATGAAAAAAGTAAATTGAAAAGAAGAGCAAAAGATACTTTGATGATAAATTTTTATGAATCTGAAGCTATTAATTTCATGAAGACATCCTTTGATGTAAAAGGAAGTTGATTTTTGAAACGAATGATGGGAAGGCTATTTTTTGTTTTGCATATATATATTGTATGTTTAATTTAATTTCACTTGACAAGGTCTATTTGTTAATAAATGAAACCATGGTTGCGGAAGAATTTTAATAAAATTTTGTTTTGGTTAGTATTGCAATGTTATATAAATTCCTATTTTGTTATTATTTATATATTAATAATAAAAATATATATAAATAATTTTTAAAATATTGTATAAAGTAATTTTCATATTGTGTAATTTTAAATTTAATTATTGAAAAGATAATAATATATGATTAATATTTTAAACTTATGAAGATACTTAATAAAAGACTGCTAATTTTACACACATTGGCCAAATCTTATAATTGACAGTATTTTTAAAAGTAAATAATTTAGAAATACCACATTTCAGGAATGTATTGTCTGCATATTTTAAAAATTGTTATGAGATCATCTGCAAATTAAAATGACTATAACTGAAATGTATGACATGGATTTTACTATAATGACAGACTAAAATGTACAAGCTTCTGCCTAGATAGGTGAATCAATTATATAGGAGAGTCTTCATAATGCATTGGAAACAAAACATGTATCACCCTCTATATCAATTTGCAAATAGACTAAAGGATTATACAAAAGAGTTCATCAGTACTAAGTGTTATAAATATAATTCAAATTATTCAATAAATAAATAAAAGATTTGCAGTCAACAATCAGATAAAAATACCAGAGCTCTGAAATAAATAATTAATAACTAATATTTATGACAACAAGCTTACTTAAATTTAAATTGAATGCTGTATTGGCATCTTTATTTGTATGTAAGCTACTACTAATCTGTGAATATAAACTATAATTTTACTAAAAAAAACTTATATAGAAATATTGTAGAAATATCATTTATTGTTATTTCCTGTATTCTAAAAGTGTTTTATAAGTGCTATATATTTTATAATAATAATTAGATAATTTCAAATGTTTAACTTTTAAATAATATTTTATTTTGCGATAATAAATCTTCATGTAGGCTTATTTGTGGTTGTTTTTTTTTTTCCTATGTCATAGCATCAGCCGGGACGCGAATCCACAACCATCTGCAACCAACTACTTGCTTGCAAGGCGGCTGCGATGACCTCCCGGCTAACAACAATGCTTGACTATTTGTTGTTTTGTACTATTAAAAGAATGGATTACTTATTTTTCTAAGTAAATGAATTAACAAATTAAAACTATATATATAAACAATTTTATTTTGAATGTCTATAAGTTTGTAATAAAATAAAGGAATGTAAGGCAAGATTGAATAAACAATTGAGATTGTGAATGATCAGAATTTAAATGAATTTTTAACTTCATTTTATACGTGTTGAATGAGTAAATAAATGTCAAATGCTTGCTATCACTTCCTAAAATCTTGTTATAAAATGGTAATTAACTTAGTAATTAATTTAAATGCATGAATTTATTTGTTGTTTATTTATGAAGATGTTAATCTTGAGATGTGCATCTTTTTAATATAACCTATATACAATCAATATTAATAACAGGTGCAAAGATGTTAAATAAAAATTATTAATGTTTGAAATAAAGATTTTGTTGTGTGAATATTATCCTGCCTCAAGTATAAAATGCAGATGTGGAGTTTCTGCTTACTTATAATGATATGCATATTCACAAATCTGCATTCCTGTTTTTATTTTGAAAATAATTATAGATGTACCAATTGTTTATTTATATTTTGGTATTCCATACATTGCAGTGGAATTTCAGTGACTAATTCATTACATATTAGTTGGTATTTATATGATATTTTAAGAATATATATTTATGCATGTATTTGAATAGCAGAATTAAAGAGATGAGTATTATTATAATCTTATAACAATCCCAGTTACATCTGCCTGATTGTACTTTAAAGATTATAATTTAAAACAGGCAGAACTCTCCATACAGTAGTGCCACTCAGTGCAAGCCAGAGTAATCGATGGATGCCAGAAGACTTGTGCATAAAATCCCTATTTAGTGCTTACTCATCCAATATCCCTAGACTAGTGTCTGGCTTGTGGCCTTTGTCAGTAGTGCATTGAGTGACACTATTGTATGGAGAGTTTTGCCTGTTTTAATAACAGTTATGAGCAAGCATAAGAAATGGTGATCATGTGAAGATTGTAATTTATAACAATGTATTTTACTTGCATATTTTTGCCTATTTATATTACTGTCCATAGTAAAGTTGCTATTACTGCAGACAACACATATACGATGATACTTTGTATGCATGGTCTACAACTTTATGCATACTAGATCATTGTTTAGGGATCTCATCCTTATTTAGATTTATATGAAGTAAATGATATCATGCTCGTTCATGTTTACATGATAGATTGAAGTATAATAAGCAATATTATCACTATAGAAATATGATTACACATAATAATGAAATTCATATAAATTAGATGTAAAATCTTTTAGAATTATATTTGAACAGTTATTAAAAAATTTTGTATTTGGTTTTATAATTTGTTGGGTGCATTGTAAGTGCCCTTCATTTATTAATTAATTTATTACATTCAAATAGTATAACTTTGATACTATAAAGATTAGATATTTTACTTGTTGGTGTTTTTTAATTCATTTTTAAGAGATGTATTTTAAGTAGTGATTTCACTCATTTCATTACATTATGTATGTTAATTTTAATGTGTAATTAAACTACTAAACATCACCTGATCACTATTCCTTATGCTTATATAGGCTGTTTACACAGAGTCTAAACTCTCCATATAGTAGTGCCACACAGTGCAAGCCAGAGTAAACATTGATTACTCTAGCTCGCACTGAGTGGCGCTACTGTATAGAGAGTTTAGCTTCTGTGTAAACTTTAATGTATGAAATATCTAACATACAGGCTATATATATATATACCTGTACAGAATTATCATCTCTACACATATATATACAATAAGTGTTCAGATTTATATTAAGATAGCCAAAATGTTTATTAAAAATATTTTAGATATAAAAAAAAATATTTTAGAGGTAAAAATAAAATATTTCTAAAAATAAAAAGTAAACAGTAATATATTATTAATATAAAGTTTGCAGAAAGGATTAAATGAAAATTAAGTAAGTAAATTTATATTTTAGTTGGTGTATATATTTTAAAATCAATTTTTGCTGCATTTTGATTAAAGTTTTTTTTTTCTTTCTTATATAATGAATAATTCTTGAACATTTTTAGCAAAGTGCATTTAGATGACTTAGAAATTCTGTAAGATTTAGATAATTTAACAATCTATTATTACAAATTATTAAAAATATTTAAGAAACTTAATATTTCAGTTAAAGCATACATTTCCCCACTATATTTTGCTTTACTTTATTATTGTATTAAATTAACTTTTTTTTTTATTTATATAATAAATAAAATTTGTACTTTTTTGGATGTGAATCTTTTTTTTTTTTCACATGTCATAGCATCGGCCAGGAGGCGAACCCACAACAACCACCTGCAACCAACTGCTTGCTTGCAAATGGCTGTGCTGACCTCTCGGCTAATAACACTTGATGTGAACCTTATTATTTTACCTTATAAGGAAGATAATTAATTTTAAGATGTGAGCATTATGAAAAAATGAAAAATATGAAAAAGAATCTTGAAAAAATGTATTTTAAAGAGTGAACTGTAGCATAAAGTTTGTTTTATGGGGGGGGGGGAGGGGATTGTGATCTGTAACATAAAGTTTTAGTTTTATTTAAAAATGGCAAACTGTAAGTTTAACCTTATATATTTTATTTTTTTTAAAAAAAAAACATATATAAAGTTTTAGCAAAAAAAACAACAACACAAATATAAAAAGTTTTAGCTGGAAATGTAATTTTCAGTATAAAATTGTATTACTTACAAATGCTGCAAGAGATATATTATATTGTGGGGAGGAGGGGAAGTCACTGTGATGAACTGAACTGTATAATATTTCCAAAATGGAAGGAAAGGATCGGTTTATTTTTGGATGACATGACATCGTAAACGAAAACTTTGAATAATTATTACTGGACACATGTCACCAGAACAATATGTCATAATACTAATGTACCCGTACCACATACAGCAATTAATCTTTTTTTTTAATTTTCTTTTCAAAAGTTCATAAAGTATTTTCATTTCTCTTAATAAATGGCCCCTTTGCCATTGCAAACTTCACAACCAGCTAACCAAATATCTAAAGCCATTCACTTCTTGAAACTATAATAACCTGAATACCAACTTCCATATTTTTTGCATACTTTTCTATCCATGGACTCTTGGTTTCTTCACCATTAATCTTTATTCCATATTTCATAGATCCTTACTCCAATTTATTCAACATATTCTAGAAATTCTTTTCATTTTCAATTACAAGAGCTATATCATCTGCAAATCTTATACATTTTATTCTATCTCTAATATCTTATAAATTGTATAACATATATATTGAAACATACAAAAAGGCAGTCATTTCAGTGTTACGTTCAAGTAGCTTTGCTAAATATTGTACTTGACATTTTAATCTAGAAAATCTTTCACATCCCAAGTTAAACATCATTTTCCTCTGTTATGACAAACATTTGATTTTAAGAATATCATTGACTTCTTTACCTTTCAATATTGAATGTGAATGTTACCATCGAAAATTATTAAGAAACTTTGTGCCATGTAGTTTGTTGTTATATATTTCATCAGATAATACTGAAAACAGGATGGGTTTTGGAAGCAGATAGATATATGTACAAATGGAATAATAATTATTGATAATTTGATAAGAGATTGTAGAAATGTGATAGAAGAAAAGATAAAGAAAAGAATTTAATAATGTATTTACCAAAAGTTGGGATTTAAAACATATTGGGATAATAAATAAAGTGAAAATAATAAGTGTTCATTGAAACAAATAATGATGTACAAAAAAGTATTGAGGAAATAATGAAGCATTTGAAGAAAATTATTGTTTAAAAAAGTGAATACAAGTAGTGGTTTTACTATTAGGATTAGCAGTGATACAAATAGATTAGTATTTTTGTGAAATATAATTGTTTTGATATATGGGTTATGTTCATTAATAGCAAGAATTTATGTAAGATGGCCATGGAAAGCACTGTAACTCTTTTTAAATGATGATATTTGAGAAAAAGATTCATCCTTTCATTATTGAGTAACATTTTCATGATTCTTCAACATCAATAAAAAAATTAAAATTGAATAAACACACTTTTTTAAATATTATGCTTATCTTTTGATAATCTTTTTAATTTGGAGATCAAATATAATATAAAGAAAGACCGTAAATAACAGTTTCTTTCCTATAAGTTTTTCAAACAGATTACAAATTAATATGGAGACAAGTAGGTCTTAATAGCTTGCAATGAAGCTTTTAACAAATAATGTGTTTATTTGTTAGGGATCTTCAATTACACTTTTTAAAAATCATGTTAGAGGAATTTTGACATTTATAAAGAGAGAAGAAACTAAAATACTATATAAATTAATTTAAAATAAATTTATTATCCATTGAACTAAAAAAGTAAAAGTGAGTTAAAGAAAATAATATTTTTTATATTTAGGGAAAATGATAAGATAATGAAGAGAAGAACAGAGTGGAGGATGATAAAAGGCAAAATACTTTCCTTCAAATGATTCCTGAGATTACTAATAAGAAATATATATATACTCCCCCCCCCAACCCTACCCTAAAAAAATAATTAATTACAATTAATAATATTTAAAAACAATCACCTAAAAAAATACCCACCCATTTTTATACCAATTTCACAATATATATATATTTATAAACCAAAAGTATTAACATAAATATTGATTTCATAAATATGCAGCAGGACAGGTATGTAGTGGAAAGATATATAGAAGATAAATTTATTACAATCAGGGAAGAACCTTTAGAAATATGAATGATAGAGGGTAAACAGAAGTAATGATAATAGGCATTAATATTTTTTTAAAAATGTAATAAAATTGGAAGTGAATTAATATATTTAGATACTGGAAAGAGAATATGAAAGAATGAAATGAGTATATTTGGAAATGTTTATATTGAGATATAAAAGAGTTTGGAAGAAATAATTATAAAATATTAATTATAAAAATAATTGGATGACTCGATTGCTGGAGATTTCATAAGAAATTCAAGCATAAGAAATGTCAACATTGAAATCAGTTTGAGGACTTTGCTCTCCAGAGTTTGGAATACTACTGCACCAAACCATGCGGGGAATTATAAATTAATAATTTTGGTGAAATGATGAGTGTGAACATTATTTAAAAAGACATAAAAACAAAAATAAAAATGGAAATCTGAGTTAAAATATCTGGTGTAGAGTTTATATGATCAAAGCAGAATTTGACGTATATTAATGATTATTTGTTGATAGGTAAAAATCAAAAATTAGGTCAGTATATTGATTGGAATAGGAATATCCAAATTGTTGAAACAAAATTTTGTATAAATCATAGTAAGATTGGATAGAAAATAAAGGATGATTGAACAGATTTAATATTTTAGAAAGAATTATAAAAATGGTAAATTTAAAACTTATGATGGATGGGTTAATATAATAAAGAAGGTTGCTAATGAGTGTTTATTTAGAATTAATAAACTTACAAGGAAAATTGGTATAAACATAAAAAAAAAAGTGTAAAACAAAAGAAAAAGAGCATGTAGAAATATAAAGATACTGCTAAAAACTAATTAAGAGGCGAATATAAACATTAAATGATAAAGTTATTTTTTTAAAAATAAATAACTAGAATAAAAATGAATGTAATTAATAAGAAATTAATTGAAAGAATTAACATTTCACTAGAAGAAAAGAAAAAAATGTTTGTTAAATGTTAAAGAGAATGTGAGGATAGGGGAGAGTCTTAAAAATATTTAATCAATTTGCAATAAAGCTGTAGATTGATGGAAAGTTAATAAGTGAATACAATCCATTACAGAGATTGAATGAAAAGATGATCAAGCAAGAATTGGTTTGAGAAAAGACTTATTAAATTGTAAATAAAAGTTTTTAAATAAATATGAAGATATGAAAATGTGATTATAAGAAAGATAAAAGATTTTAGGTTGGTAATTAGCTATATATTAGTAGCAATAACTTACATAATTTATAACAAATTTAGGTTAGAACTTAGATGAAAAGGCATGAAAAATTTGTGGGAGATTCAAAATAGATTTTGTTCAAAGAAATGATTTATTCATTTATACTCAGTTGATTAAAACATGATGAAAATAAACAATTATTTATAGCATTTTAATATATAGATGTGGCTTATGATAGACTTGTTAACAATAAATTATAGAAAAATTTTGAAAATATATTGAGATTAGATTTGGAATTCCTTAGAATTATTAAGAATTTTTATTATAAAAACCAGATGCATCCAGCCTTGTAAAGGCCCATGTTTTTCTTTAATTGGTTGCTTAACAAAAAAATTTAAGATGTAATGTATAAATAAATTTCTGAATTTTAATTAAGCTAAATTAAAATTTACATTTTTAAATATACCTGTTATATTTGGTAGCATTATATATATATATTGGAGCACCCTCTAAATAAAAATGTAAATTTTTTTCCAATTTTTCAATAGCATCACGACTAATCATAATATTTTAAAGCTTTATTAATAGTTACTGTTTTTTAATGTCAGAATACAAAAATGTGGTTTGTTATATAATATTTTTTTATTAAATATAATATTTGTAATATATTTTTAATTGGTTACTTTAATACTTTTTTTTAAAGATTTGATGTAAATACGTTTTGTTTTTTTTTTATTAAACATTGCTAAGTATGTCATTTATCTGAACTCTATTAGGGGATTGGCAGACCATAAAAGCACAGAGTGCCTTAATACCGAATTAAAAATTGGCATTTGTGGATGTAACTGTAGCTAGTTGGGGATCTTTACAATGAAATATATACTATATCTCTGTAATGAGAACGTGAAAGATGCACCTTAAAATGCTTAAATGACAGCCAATCAGATAATAATAATGACTGCACAAGGAACTCTCAATTGAAAACACAAGCCAGAGGCTTTACAAGAAAAAGATAGAACCCCACCTTCTTCTCTACTTAAATTTATATATAAATAAGCCAGACTCAAGTATTTTGAACTAATGAAATGTTTGTAACAAATGTAAATATATTAATTTATTAATATATCTCTGTAGTTAAAAGAACTCATAATGATTTTTTTTCCTAACATTTTTTATTTAATGGTGAAATTACTTTCTTTGCACAACTGTAGTGGTTGTGAATTTGACATGTGACATCAGACAAACATACATTTACCAATCAGACAACAGAGAAAATATGGATTTTATATATGATGATTTTTATAAATATCAATTATAATATCTAGAGTCAGAAGAAATTAAATATAGAATCTGAATAAAATAAAAATTCATTATCATTATTATTACTTCTTTTGTTTATAAAAGAAGTGAAAATTAATATAAAATATTTCTGTTGTGGAAAATAAAAAAATAAATGAAATATTGGCACTTTTTATGGGATTGACATTTTTAAAAATAATATAAAAGATAGAGAGCTATTAGAAAAATATGTTCTAAAAATAGGAATAAATATAAAAATTAAATTCAGGTGAAAAAAATATATTAATAATTAGTAGAGAGAGTTAACCAAAGAATGAAACGTGTGATATTTGTTTTGAAGAAATACAAATAAAAATTAAATTTGAGACAAAAAAATATAAAGAAAATCTAATGTGTTGGTTTATATTAGAAAAAATTGATAATATTTAACATTTAGAATAAAATACCGCATATTAACTAGAGTTGATCTAGAGTTCCCAGAAATTTTTAGATAGAATTCAAAAAGAAATAAGTAGATATGCTTTGAGGAGTAAACTGTAGACAGTGGACTTGTTTTTGATGAGGAAATTAAGGCTATTACAACTTAATGAATAAAAATAAACTAATAAAAACATCCTAAAATTGGATTACATGGAAACTAACAAATATAGTGAAGTAAAAGGATTTTGCAATATCTAATAATAAAGAATTTGTAAATAATGTTCAGAGAATATGTTATAGTTTCATAATTATGGGAAATAAATAAAGAAGATAAAGAAGTTAATTAGAAAAAAAATAGATGTATAGAAAATGAATATGAATATATGAAAGTTTTGATTAATATAAAAGTAAATGCATATATAATATAACAGAATATAGAGGGATCTTTTCATTTAGGCTAAAACTAGAGTTTTGGATATTAAGGAAAGGTATTTTTATATCAAAAGTCAATTAAAAAATTTGAACTGCAGCTATGTTTTCTGTGACTTAAAAAATGTTCATTATTTTTGGAGTATAGGATATTGAAAAAAAATGTCAGAAATTTTTTTAGGAAGAGTAGGGAAAGTATGGAACTGAAGAAGGTAGCAATTTTTTGCTTAGGTCTTTTTGAATAAAGTAGGAACTATAAAAATAGGGTATCGGAACTAATAAAACAATTTTTATTAAAATAAGATAGGAAAATACAAAAACTGCATTAGTACTGAGAGAATGTTATACTGATTGGAAGGGAGTAATAGGAAATCAGAAGAGAATGGGTTTGCTATGATATATAATAGTTTCAAAGACAAAAACTTCAGATTTCATCTAAAGGGAAGGCATGTCATGTCACATCTGCATGTAATAAAAAAAATAATGGATTTATTACTTGGTTAATATAGTTTGACTGTTCAATTAATCAAGCCACTCAATTCACAATGTAAAATTTTTATTGGCCATCACAATTATTCACCAATTCACAATCTTATGATAAATCTTTATACAGTTTTAGCCTGTACAAATAACTTTATTCGTTAAGATTATAATACAAAAAAAGTGTACAAAAAACATTCCATCCAGAAGTCAGAGATCTAACTTTAACCACTAAAACTATAATCAATATCACAACTAATTACTTGACTGGAACTGTTAATGTCAATCTTTTACTTTAGTGCATGAATTGATATGATAGTTAAGTAATCAGCAGACTAAACAGGCAAAACTCTCTATATAGTAGTGCCACCCTGTGCCAACCAGAGTAATCAATGAATGCCAGAAGGCTTGTACATAAAATCCCCATCTAATGCCTACTCATCCAATATTCCCAAACTAGTTTGGGGATGTTGCCTCACTGACGAAGACCACAAGCCAGAAATTAGTTTGGGGATATTGGATGAGTAGGCACTAGATGGGGCTTTTATGCACAAGCCTTCTGGCATCCATTGATTATTCTGGTTGTCACTGAGTGGCACTACTGTATGGAGAGTTTTGCCTGTTTAATAATAGTTATGTGCTAGCATAAGAGATTGTCATCATGTGATGTTTAGTGGTTTAATCAGCAGATTAGTGGACTTCAGTGTCTTTTAGTAGAGCCAAAGGTATTTAAGTATGCTTTCAAACCCAGAGCATATTTTTTTTCTAAGTTTGTTGCTGAAAAGTAGATTAGTTTTAACTCATATACTTAGGCCAAGAAGAAAGTAATATTTTTCAATTACATCAGAAATTTTAAGCTGAATATTAAATATTGGTGAACAATAAAACTTGTCTTATTTAAAATCAGACAGTGGAAATTATTATAAATTTTGCTCAGCACTTTTGCAGGAAACAATAACTAAGTAGAAATGGTCGGAAAACCCCTCATTGACTCCCAACTATTTGAAAAAAAGCTTCATTTTTCAATGAAACAGTTATGATAATAAGTCTGTGTTTGCCTATGAGCTAGTGTTTTAAATTTGTCTATTGCATTTTTTAATTTCAAATATATTCTTAATCTAATTCTACTTAAATACTTTACTGCCATGAGACAAAGACAAATCTTGAAATTAAACACAAGAAAGCTTTTAATTATTAACCAAAAATCAGACTACAATTTTAACAAGACAACAATGATGAAAATATGATAGATGGATTTAGATATGAAGATAGAAATAAAAGTAGACATAGATTTGCAGGATTTGCAAAGGTAGAAAAATGAACAAACAATGAGTAAAGTAAAAATAACTGCTTTTGATGTGCAAAACAGCTGGAATAGAACACCTGAAGAAGAGTGGAGAATAATACTACTTAAAATGTTGTGTCAATACTAACCTGTGCCGTCTATTTGTGTGTTATTACTAATAAGTTGCTTGTATTTGAAAAATTTAAAATAAAATTTAAAATTTTCTATACATTCAACATTGTCTGATAGATTATGGAAATAATCCAACATATTATCACAACTAGAATGTAAAGCTTGAGAAATTCAAAGTTATTAAAAAATTAATATTCAAAATTGATGTATTTAACTGCAGAAATCTTCTAGTGAATTTAACCTAAAACTTACAAATCATTCAAAAAAATTAATACTTTTTGATAATAGTCAGACTTCAATGAGTACAATAGGAAAAATATTATAAAATCTTCCCTAAAAATAGTTATCAGAATTCAAAACAGCCATGATATAATAGAAAAAATTTCTGTTGAAACAGTGGAATGTTAATAGAACAGAAGTTGTGAAACGGATTGTCTTTTTATTGTATTCAACATTGAATAACATGTTGAACATAAGCAATGGATGTTTAAATTACATTTCTCTTAATAGATTATAATGACTATAAGTATATAATTTTATGATGGATAATAAAAATATAATTCACTATTAATAATTATGCTTTCCAATACTTATATAAATAAGTACTTTTCCATCCAGGGATAAATATCTAAGACATTTATAATCCTATTTGAAAAACATAAATATACAATAGTGCATATAATATTTCAAAAAGGTCATATCTCATGAGAATGCATAACATGATTGTATATTTCACGTATGACATTTAAATTAATATAAGTAAATAAATGCAGTCAATCATTCATTGCACATACAGGTATTAATGCTATACATTCAATCTCTAATCCAAAAGATTTCCATATATATCATGCAATAAATTTATGATTAAAATGTTACTCATTAAATACTCACTTAATATTAACTTGAATTTAGAAACATTTTCAGTAGTGTTCATTTTCCCCCTAGTACATTATGATTTAGATATGGCAAAACTATATCTAAGCAGATCTCTGGTAATTGCCCACATATACACACTTATGTATATTTTTAATTGGTGCTTCCTCTTAAAATGAGATAAAGCATTCATTACAAAACTAAAACAAATGTTTTTGCTTTTGTTTTCAAATAATTTGCATATCTATTGAATATGCAACTATAATTAAACTTTAATAAACACATACAAACAATATTAAATAGCCAAACTCTTTGGTGGTGGACTTATTTAAAATCAGAAGGAGCTCAATGAAATTTAAAATAATTAAAAACTGTATGTTAAACAGTTAAAAAAAGGTAAATGAACATAATTGGGATTCCTTGCATCAAAGTAATGATTACAGTGTGTTTATGCCTTAACAAATTACTAATGAAATATATTCAAAATGAATGTTTTTAATGATAATAATTTTATAAATAATAAATGCGCAAATTGTTATAAGTGAAGTGTATAATATTTGATATTACAAAAAAAATCAAGTCAGATGTCACATGATCTAATTTAATAAGCTTGTATTAAAAATGTTATATATTGTAACGGTCAGAATCGTCTATCTCACTAACACACTGCAGAATTCAAACCCCAAACACAAAACTGAACATTCTAGGAGGGATTGACTTCTAGATATACTAAATTCGAATCTAAAGTCCAAATTTCACAGCACCACCTATGTGATAACGCATCTGATGCTACTACTAGTATAACCTTTTACCGGTGCCTGGTGGTCAGGGAGAAACAAAGAGACTCTATACTAAGATAAGTTTGGGTTGCTAATTAATGTCTATGGATGTACAAAAGAAATGTAGAAAATAGATATATAGACCGAAACAGTGATAGGAATCAATAAAATAAAAGATCAAAATTAGTTTTAAATGATTTCAAAGATTTATTTATATATATATATATAACGCCACTGTCTGCTTATATGAGACAGGGATGCTTATTAAATAATTGTTGGCATTACATTCCATTACATTACAAAAAGGTTTTAAAGCAAAATTATATATTCTATCCCTCGGGCTAATAGTATTAAGATAATGTGCTTAAAGAGATGGGAACATGTGTGAGGTGCTTTGAGTAATTATAAAAGTTTAATAAAATATTTGATATTATGGGTTATATAATATTTATTGATTTCGAGAATAGCACGGACAAAAGCTTACTATACGATAAAGTGGGGATGTGATCAAGGCATTTATTTTATAATAATAATTAAAGCAGATGGGAGGTCGGTATTGCTAATAGTGAATTTATTAAAGGATGGAGGTTGTGATACATTTAAATCATGTATGCTTTGTAAAAATAAATAAAACAATAGTGAATATTAGGAATGACTACGGAGGGCATCTCACCGCTGACCTGTAGGAAAGTGTTGTCACAAACAGCTGAAACTTAGTGACTGGGTGATGACTGCGTCTAATTCCCAGGTGTGACATTTGAGTACACACTCTGCTTGGGAACCGCAGAAAGCGAAAAGAGAACGGACTTGGCCGTTTAAAATCCTTGGAAAGAAAACAAAGTGGTCTCAACAACCAATTCATTTACCAGCAATACTAGACTAATGTATATAAAACATACAAAATGGGTTTTGGATTAAGAAAAAGCCCAATCAAATTCCCAGAATTTCATTTAAAAAGGGTCCATACATTCTCGACATCAATGACGAACTTTGAAATTAAAGTAGAATACAGTATTTAAAATTAGGAAAATGCATGCTTGTGGGTTTGAAAAGAAAGTATAATTTATTTATGCAATCATGCATTTGTGGCACATTTTAATCATTGACCTCACACATACTCTCATATTAGGTTAAAATCAATAAAATGTAGATTTTAAACTATTTGATTATTATATATATTAAAGATTAGAATAGCCCTCAAACGAGTGATTTGCGAGATAATAAAATTGGGAATTATTTATAAATTTAAAATATGCCTTAATATCGGCATCTTACTTTCAACAAAAGGGAATAATTCACTCAGTCAAAAACTATTAAATAGAAAATATTAACCCAAGGATAGAGAGCAAAACTGTCGATTATATTAGAACACATTAAAGAAATAAATAATGAAGTTATGTGAAATAAAAGAAAACAATTTAAAATAGCTGTAGCATGTTAGTTAGGAATCACAAGAGCTTTTGGGTTAATTTGGGGTTACCTTTGGAGAAGCATTTGCAGGTAGATTGATGGTTGGCAGGTTTTATACACTTCAGCAGCAAAATCTGGAATTGTTCATATTTTGGCAGCAGCAGCAGTTTCAGGGTTCCTTATGTGATAGCTTCCGATGGTCTAGAGCAGCAGCCGGCCATTCCTGAGAGGAGAATAGCCTTCTTGCCAGCTCTACTCAGTTATATCATGGTTAGCAATAGGTGTGGTAAACATGGTCAATTAATTTGGAGATGAAAACTCAGCTTCAAATTTAAGTTCACAGGCACGTAGCTAAAAATCTCAGGAAAATATATTTTGAAGAATATTTTACTAGAATATTTTCACTAGACACATTTGCTGAAATATCACTAGAATAATTTTGGTTAGAAACATTTCATCAGCAAATGACTAGAATGGAGAACAAAAGAAAACCTTTCTTTTTATAGTGGGATTGAACAATAGAACTGCCCTGGAGTGTTACAAAAATATATCGGACTTTGCTGACTTATCAGCTGTAATTAAACCTATCCGAATGTCTAAAGGAATTCAACAAAATTTTAATTAATTTCTATTGTTAATTTCGACATTCAAATTACAAACTTGATTTAATTAAAATTTCTTTTACTGATTGAAAAAAAACCTTAAGTGGACATCTGCTGTATATTTTAGATAAGCTTTTATAACATTAAATAATTAAATTCAAAAGAAAATTATTTTACTTTTTAAATTGCAATATTTGAATCTATTTACTAAAAGAATATGAATTTTATTTTAAATCAAAAATATATTACGACTATAATATATTTTTGTAAACAGATTCAAACAAAATAATTTTAACTAACAATTTATAATTTTATCATAAGTTTTGAAATACATATCAAAGTGTGTGTGCAATTATGACTTATATAAACTACTTTTAAATAAATCTAAATTATGTGAACATATACATAATCCATAATATTTTATTTATTTGGGCATGAGTTATACTTATATATATAATTGGGTGGGATTTTCAGTATGTAAGCGCATTGCAGACACACTATGATAGATTGGGGTTCAAACTAAGGTATGAGGGTAGGAAATAGGTGACAAAAGGTGAAATGAAGATCTGTAAAGCAGACCTTACTGTTTCAATATAGAGCTCACAAATAAGCTCTTAACAAGCTTTGCAGAAAATTTCCAACCCCAGACCAGTTTCTACTACTGGCATCTTCAGTGAGGTGCTAGGATATTCAAACATTAGATTAAAAATACAAGAACAAGCCCAGAACTTTATCTAATATATAACTATTAAATAAAAAAATCTGAAATTTTCAGACATCCATATGTCTTCCAATTTCAGATTGTCTACATAATAGTTATATTTTAGATAAAGTGCTGGGATTATCCTGATATTTTTAATCTAATGCTTGAATATCCTAGCACCTCACTGAAGATGCCAGTAGCAGAAACTGGTCTGGAATTGGGAATATTCTGCAAAGCTTCTTAAAAGCTTTCTTGCGAGCTCTATATATAATATATTTGATATGTACAGTTGTTATATTTAAGTTTCTAGTGGATTTTTTATAGATTTCTGTTATGTTTAAAAATTTTATATTTTTGTGTAGAATCCAAGGTAGTAAAACTATATTTAAGAAAATTAAATATAAATGTATTAACTTAAAGAACTCATAAATTCTCTATCGATAGCATGTATTTTTTTAAAAAATTGAAAAAATGCTCTGAACAATTCATTTTACATATAATAAATGAAAATGAAAAATATATACTAGTTTAAAAAAATATATATATAATTATTTTATTTAAGGTTTAATTATTAAGAGATTACTTAATAAATTGTTTCTAAGTGGATTCTAAAAAAACAGAAAATAATCTGCAAATAAGTGCAATTTATCCAAACCACTTTGAATACTTTTTACCAAAATCCTTTATTGTACATATATACATATTTCAACTGTCCTGCAGTCTTCTTCAGAGCTATGTTATAATGAACAAAATAAAATATATAACTATATAAATAATATCATAAAAAATGTAAATAAAAAACTAAAAACAACATAAAATATATAATAATACATAATTAAACAGAAATAAATATAATCAAACCCAAATAAAGTAATAATTAATATATAATAAAATATACAATATAACTACAAAATGGAAAATAAATATAAAGTATACATGTGCATTCCTAACTGTATACATACATATTCAAGAATAACTATTAATCTATTAAACTATTAATAATGAATAATATATTTAGATTAATAGTTCTTGAATATATATGTATACAGTTAGGAATACACATGTATACTTTATATTTATTTTCCATTTTGTATTTATATTGTATATTTTAATTTATATCAACTGTATTATTTTACTTGGATTTGATTATATTTATTTCTGTTTAATTATGTATTATTATATGTTTTATGTTGTTTTTAGTTTTTTATTGTTTATATTTTTTATGGTATTATTTATATAGTTATGTATTTTATTTTATTTTGTTCATTATATTATAGCTCTGAAGAAAACTGCAGGACAGTCGAAACATAAGGTGTGTGTGTATATATATACAATAAAGGATTTTGCTAAAAAGTGTTCAAAGTGGTTTGGATAAATTGTATTTATAAGGTATTACAGTAAAATAAAGGAAAGAGCGGCTTTGGTAATAATCTGTAAATAGTGTTAAAGAAAACAACTTTTCATAAGCAAATGTGGAGATTTGTAAGACAGGTAAATATGTTTTAATAAAGTATCAAGAAGTATACAGTGTCACTGCAATATCCACTAAATTTTGTTTCATTACCACTCCTGTCTGTATATATCATAGGTCATATTTTGTTGATTTAAAAAACAGCTTTATTGCTCAGGAGTTCATAAGAAGGTTGAGTGCCAGAATTGAGCCTGGGATCATGCAGGGTATTTTGTTAAAAAGCATCGATTGCAATAAAATATGTATTGTTTATGAAAATGCAAGTGTATTTATCAATGTATATATATATATAATGCAGACGCTTTATATATATATAAATTAAGATTATAATATAAACAATTTTTTTTATTAATAATAAATTGAATGGTCACATTTACATGTATTTTACTGAGTTTGTGTTCACTCATTTTCTAAGAATAAGAAAATTTTTTTATTATACTGTATTTTTATTTCATAGACAGCATGAATAGCAAAATGTCTGATTTTCATTGTAATAAATACTATCTTGGTGATATTCTTTTTTTTTTTTCAGGGATGCTTGTTTTCGCACAAAGGCAAAACTCTTCATACAGTAGCACCACTCAGTGCAATCCAGAATAATTAATGTATGCAGGAAGATTTGTGCATAAAATGCCTATCAAGTGCCTAATTATCCAATATTTTTAGACTAGTATTTAGCTTGTGATTTTTATCAGTGAGGCACTTTGGATCTAAAAGCACTGCATTTAGATATTAGGGTACAATGCAACCCTCCAGCAGGCTTTACCTTTTTAGTTAATTATAAAACTTTAAGTCCAAAATAAAAACAATGTTTTCAATTCAAGGTCATTTATTTATATAGTTATATAGATCTGAACTCAGTTCAACATCCATACACTTTGGTGTTTTGGCTTTTTAATAATCACAACCACCATAATCCTATTAAGGATCCAAAGATAACAAAATGTATGGGTGCTGAATTGAGTTCAGATCTATATAACTATACAAGAAAATGATCTTGAATTAAAAATATTTTGTTTTTATTTTGGACTCAAAGCTTTATAATTAACTTAAGGTAAAAAGTGGTTACTATAGGGCTGTATTGGATCTTGAGATCTAAATACAGTGCTTTCAGATTCAAAACTTTTCACTGCTGAAAACCACAAGCTAGAAATTAGTCTGGGAATATTGGATAAGTAGGCACAAGATAGGTATTTTTTGCACAAATCTTCCTGCAGCCATTGAGGACTCTGGTTTGCACTGAATGGCACTACTGTATGAAGAGTTTTGCCTCTGTATTAACAGCTTGTGTGAGCATTAAGAATGCTGGATCATATGATTTTTGTTCTTTTATAGAAATATAATAAGTCTTGTTATTAAGAAATCACTTCTCTCCAACTGATTTGATATTTTTAAATCAGCACCAACTTTTAGTAAAAAATATTAGCATTATGTTTAAAAAACATTTTATTACATGAAATGCTGCACACAAAATTTCAAAAGAATAATAAAGGAAGAATAAAATGTTATTAAAACAGGCTAAACTCTCTATGCAGTCAGTAGTGCCACTCAGTGCAAACTAGAGTAATCAATGGATGCTAGAAGGCTTTTGCATAAAATCCCTATTCAGTGCATATTCATCCAATATCCCCAGACTAGTGTTTAGCTTGTGGCTTTCATCAGTGAGGAGCCTTGGATCTGAGAGCACTGCACCGACATCTTAGGATTGTATGCAACCCTCCAGCAAGCCACCTTTTATCTCTACTTAACTACAAAACTATGAGAATAAAATTGAAAACACAATAATATTTTCAATCCAAACTCATTAGCTTATATAGACATATAGATCTGAACTCAGATCAGTACTCATATATTTTGGTGTCTTTGGTTCTTTAATAACCATAGCCACCACTATCCTATTAGGCAGGATTGGTATTTTGTAGTTAAGTAGAGATAAAAGGTGGATGCTGGAGGATTGCATTAGATCCTAAGATATAGGTGCAGTGCTCTCAGATCCAAGGCTCCTCACTGGTGAAATCCACAAGATAGAAACTAGTCTGGGGATATTGGATGAGTAGGTACTAGATAGGGATTTTATGCACAAGCCTTCAGGCATCCATTGATTACTCTGGCTTGCACTGAATGGCACTATTATATGGGGAGTTTTTCATGTTTCAATAACAGTTATGAGCACGCATAAGAAATAATGATCATGTGAAGAATAAAATGTACATGCTTTCAGCATAAACCAAAAAATAAATTATGAATAAGAATAATTGTGTGCTGCATTCTGAAAAGAAAAAGTGACTGCTAGTAGATTATAAAATTTATTTACAAATCTTTTTTTTTAGAAAAAATGTGATCATGTATGGCAATTAGAGTTAGAAAAATAACTGCTCATGTATTATTTGAAGGTGTTACTTTTTTTCTTATCTTGTTTGTAATTAGTAGCCAAAAGCATTTCTAACATTAGTTAAGAAAAAGTTTTATTCTATCCCTTTATTTATTAATGTCAGCTGAGTGCATTTTTGGCTAGAGAAGCTAGATTCATACCACTCATATAGCGACTGACAATATTTATAGGTAAAGCTCTAAGTATTTAAATTAGTTATTTATATATTCCATTTATTTGCAATTATTTTTTTAATTAATGGTATGGTTACTGTTTGCAGTAAACAATGCTTCCTTCACTTTTTGTTTTCTGTCATCTCATTCTGTGCAAACAATTTTAATGTTCATTGGATCGAAGATGTTGCCAAATTTTTGTTTGTGCTCCCAAAAAGCAGATTTATATTCAGAATTGTTTTTAGCATGCTTATATAAGTATTTATGTTGGGAGACTCTAGTGGCTATATTTGCCTACCATAATATAGATTTGCAAGCGGCATTGCTGCACTCGATTTTATATATGATCTGAGGTATTTGATGTGGAAGATTTTATCTTTGGTATTATTTAGCAATCAATTAAGGCTAGGGGCAGGTTTTATGACTTGTATTATATGTAGTAGCACAGATCTTCTTTACTTTATGTTTCAGTTTTGGAATATATGGTATACTTATCCATGGTTTGCTCTCTCCCTGAGGTTATATTGGTTTCTTTAATAGAATTTTTTGATCGTTTTATTCTCTTTTGCATAAGTCGTTTATTACATAGATCTCTATGTTTGTCTTTCAAACTGTTTTATATTTGCAAAGTTTGAAGTTTCTTTAAGAAACCTTTTATTCTAGCCACTTTGTATATAATGTATTGTAAAATGAATGTAAAATGTATTAAATCTACAAATGTTAATGGGCTTTTTTTATTTATTTACATTTTTTAGGATAGTATATAATTAAAATCATATATCTATATATATATTGATACAACATTATTTGAAGCTTCATTATATATAAGGAACTAAGGTATATAATTCATTCATTTTTTCGTATTCCAAAAAAGTGCATGAAACTATAATGCAGCTCAAAGTTTGAGTGAGAAAAATGGATATAAATACAAGTTGTCACAATTTAATAATAATTTTCTATATAAATAAATCATATAGCTAGAGCTTGTGTTTAGTATTAATCATGGAAAAATCTTTATAATTTCAATAGTATTTTATCCACAAAAAAATAATTGAGCTTAATGGTGAAAAAAAACTAAATAAAAAATGATAATCGATTTTCTTTTTAAAATATTTTAATTTAAATATATATTTGTTTAATGCTATTTATAAAAGAACAACCACACACAGATAATATTTACAATTCTTTTCACTTAGCTATTTAACTTAATAATTTTCTGTGATTAGGACAATGTTGGATTGAATAAAAAAAATTCTGATAACAGACACACTTTTGTTTGATTGCCTGTGTGTCTACTGATAGAAAAGTTTTTAGTTAAAATAGCAATTGGTAAGTTTAATCAAGATAATTTTAAACTATATGCACATATTTTTACCATGAAATAATCATAAGCATTAATATATATAAAAGTTGAATGTTTTCACAGGCAAAAGATGTTTTATAAATTGTTTTCGGAAGCAACCGTATTTAATAAAATAAAATTATAGGAAATATACGACGTTTATCTTATCAAAATGTTTGTATATTTATTTCAAATTTATTTTATTAAATAGTAAATGTAAATTAGCGATCAGGCCAATGCACATGCGCTTTAAAGATAACTATACGTAAAAGCGCATGTGCATTGGCCTGATCGCTAATTTACATTTACAATTTATCAACATAGCGCTGTATAAATACTTAATTATATTTATTAAATAGTATAACTCCCAAAAACATATATATTTATTTTTACAAAATTACTATTATTTTCAACAGTTTATAAAATATGATTACATATTTATTCTTACAATAATATGCTTCTAACAGCCAAAATGTTAGTACATTTATATTTTAGTGTTACGTATTTTAACGATTATTGCAGGCTTACGGAAATCATGAGTTTGATGATGGCATTAAAGGTATAATACCGTTTGTTAACAATGTAACCTTTCCTGTAATTAGCTGCAATATTAATGCTTCTCTGGAACCAGAATTTGAAAAAATTTTAAAAAAGTCCGTAGTTCTAGAGGTTGAAGGGCATAAAATAGGAATAATTGGATATTCTTCAGTAAAGTCGTCTTCTTTAGCAAATGCAGGTAAAATAATAAAGTTTTATTACTTTAGTCATATTTATTTGTTTATTTCTTTATCTAATTTTTTTCACACTTATTTTTCATTATTCATATATACTTACATATAAGTATGTACTCATGTATATATAAATCAAATGAAATATTCATTGTAGATTAATTATTGCAATAATAGTAGAATGATGAAGTATTAACAATGGTAAGAAATATTATTAATAACCATTATAAAACAGAAGTATTTTCAGTTATTTTCACGAAAACCTTTTAAATGTGGCGGGAGTAAATATCACGTGATATTCCAAGAATCATGAATTTTAACAATCACACTTTGTCTATTAATGAAAGATTTCTTATATTTATTTATCAAAATTGTCTTTATTTTTATTTTATTACAGTTTCTTTCCACATGAAGAATTCTAATGTTTTCCAGATCAACATTGAGTGTAAAATTACATTATTTCATAATTAAAGAAACATGCTGTTATTAAATCATTATTACTCTCACTTTTTATACATTATTCTTAATACTAAACCTCAATTCACCTATGTTTGAAGCTTTGTATTTTCATGTAATTTGATACACAATATTTCTTTTTTTGTTTCCAAGATGTTACATTTTTTTATTTATTCACCAAACTATTAGCATTAAATGAACAAGAAATGAAAAAATATATAAACTCTTCTATATATTTTTAATAAAATTAGTTTGAGAATGTTTTTAATATATGGGATAGATATCCATTTTTATCATTAATTTTTTGCTTCTTTGTTTCATTTTTTTAATTGATGTAAAATATAGCAAATTTGTTTATAATTATACCTAACTTTAATCAGCTCTTTGGAATTGAAATTTACAAAACAGCTGATTTACGTTGGGTCTAATAATAAACAATTTTGTTACTCTTTATGTCACTTTAAAAAAATGGATATCTATTTCATATGTTTTAAATTCTCAAGCTAATTTTATTAAAATATATATGAAGAGTTATATAATGTTCAATTTTGTGTTGTATCTAATGTTAATAGATTTGTGAATAATTAAAAATATATATCTTTAAAATAAAAAAGTAATATTGTATATCAAATTAAATGTAAATGCAAAGCTTAATACATAGGTGAATCAAGATTTAATATTAGAAAATGATTTTAAAAAACACCAAATTTTATGTACATGTATAATAAGAGTAATGATTTATTTAACAGCCTCTATTTTCTTTGATCACCAAAAACAAGTAAGTTTACTTTCAATTTTGTCCTAGAAAACACAGTATTTCTTTAAATAGAAACTGTAATAAAAGAAAGAAAAAACAATTCTGATAAAGTCTTTAATTAATAAACAAAATATAAATGAAAAAATTCAAGAATCTTGGCATATCACATGAAAATATTTATTTCCACTAAATTAAAATGTTTTCAGTTGAAAATGATTATACAAATAGCTAAAAGTACTTCTATGTTTTATAATGTTATTATAAATATTTATTAGCACCATTATTGTTTTATTATTAGTAATATTTATTATCACCATTAATATTTTATTGTTTTTTTTATTTATATGTACTCACACTTGTAAAAATACATATTTCACTCCCATTTACACCCAATTCAAAATAAAATATTTAAAAAAGGAGGAGTTTTATATGCATAAACAAAATTCTTTTTTTACATTTTTTTTTCATAAAATTTATACATTACACACATCTATAAATATGTACAACATTTTAAATGTGTATATTCATATGTATACTGTTATATTTATACATATATGTTAAAAATACATATTATGATAGAATTCACTATGATCTGTGAATTTTGGTATGTACAACATGGTTTAAAAGCAAATGTTATGAAAACAAAAAAAAATCTGCATGTGTGTATATATATGTACAATCATTAAAAACTATTTGACACTTGGCATTATTATTCTTATTATATATGTACAAATTTATAGAATATCCTCAGTAATTATTTGTTATATTGTTTCATAATCAACAATGAAAAATGGGATGGAATAAAAAAAATTAGCAGATAAATAGCCAATAATGATAGGAATCACATCATGCAAATAGTCAAATATATATTGTAACGTTTTATACATTTTCTTGTTTCTGGTAGGTATTCTTTTACACACTATAAAGTGAAAGTTAATCAAGCTATGGAGAAAGAAATATCTTGTTCCCCTATTTAAACAAAATATGAATCTAAGTGAAAACACTAAATATCAAACAAGTTTAGGTAGTCGGCATATACAAAAAAAAAAAAATTTCAGATCATATTTTGACTCAGAATTTTTTTTCCAATGTTGGCTCATGGGTAAAACTAGATCAGATGTTTATTCAGTATGGTGAGGAAATGGGTATTTACTATTTTTAAATAAAAGTAATGGTCTGAGATTGATTTGCTTTATCAGATAAGTTGATATGCTGATTATATAAAAAAAACATAATTGCAATCAGAGGTATTTGAACTTAGGATTTTCAGTCTATTCATCCTCCATTCCATCTCAAGAAACTGATATACATGACCACATCTGAAAAAAATGCATGATCCTCATTCTACATATTTTGTATAGAACTAGCACTCATCAGTTGGGCCAGATCATAATCTCCCACACCTATATACAATCAGTGTCCAGTTTATATTAAGATAGCAATTCCTCAAACTGTAATGGACAGACTTCAATATTCTCATCCTTCCAACTATTCATCCATCCATTTCATTGAAAAACCAAGGATGAAACTCAAAGCTCTTATTTGATTTGATATTGTAGACATACCCAGGTAGACATTATGCCAATCTAACCCCTCATATTATTGAACCATTATGTATCCATATATATATATATATCAACAGTAGAGTGATGGGATGAACTTATATTAAGATATAATTAATACACTATACAGGCTTAAACCTGCATAGATATATGTAATGTATGCGGGATTCGATCTCAGACTTTCACATAATCCTTAACTCTCCATGCCATTTTATATTGCTGACCTACCTGATCACACCCATGTGATTATTTATCTTTTCAACATGTGTGTGATCAGGTGGGTCAGCAATATGAGAAGGCATGGAGAGTTGAGGGTCGTGTGAAAGTCTGAGGTTGAATTCTGCATACATTAAGATATAATCTAATTGTAAAGCAGTATGTAATTTTCTTATACTGAATATTTCCTACATATGTATTTCCTATGTATATATGTTGTAATTGCCTTGCCTTTTCTAAACACACTCTTTTTTTTCAGTAGACTATAAAAGGCAAAACAGTAGAATGATATTAAAACACTTGGTTTATAATGGATGAGTGTGGATTAAGAAATGAATGAACCAGAATTATATAAAAAAGATTCTCTTAGGGTCTAACACTGATGAATTCTTAATTTGTACATAAATGAAACTTTTCCAATGGTATGGGATGGCTGAAGAGTTAGAGGTTGGAGTAGGTTGAAGCCTGTCCATTAAAGTGTAAGGATTTGCTATCTTAATATAAACTGAGTACTGATTACATATATGTATGGGAGATTGTAATCTGGACCAACTGATGAGTGCTGGTTTAGCATGAAATGTTTATATTGGTGATTATTTATGTTTTCTGCATGTGTGTGGTCATGTGTATCAGTAGTATGAGATAGTGTGGATAGTGAAGTGGCTTGGAAGTCTGAGTTCAAATCTCCTATATTTTATATATAAACTCTACAATTTTTTTGTAAATTAAGTGAGCAATAAATACTTGGTAATAAGTTTGTTTCCTTTGCCACACCCTTAGCACATTTTACAAATAGTTTACAATATGAGGGAATATAAACAGGAAATCCAATCTTTGTTTACAAAAATATATTCAACATTAATCACAAATTAAGTGGGAGAACAGTATTTTTGGTAAAAAACAAAAAGCTTCAGTATTCTTCTTTTTATTTGCCATGTTAAATATTGTATAAAAATTTTGGAATTTCTCAAAAAGTCTGACCCAAAATATTTATTTCTCATACTTAATTATAAAAGAATGCAGTAAATGTTTTGTGAGATGATATTTACTAGTAAAATATGTCTTTCTTTTTTGTTCCTATTTCTATGTCTTTGGAGCTGTGATCTAACCACTAAACATCACATGATCACCATCTCTTATACTAGCACACAATTGTTATTAAACAAGGCAAAACTCTCTCCATTGATTACTCTGCTTGGCACAGGGTGGCACTACTGTATGGAGAGTTTTGCCTTGTTTAACATTACATAGTAATGCTAAATCCAATCCCTATTATAATTTCAGGCTTATCTTCCATCAGTAAAAAATTCTATGCATGTAACTATTATCTTAAATTTTTCAATACTATATTAAGAAAGAAGCTTAAAGTAAATAATTCTAGAATAGATAAAATAAACAAAGAAAATCAGATGATATTATATTGGTAGATATGACTTTAATCAAAGAGTGAAACATGACTGGAGATAATAAAAAATTAAGATAATTAATTTTTATGATATCTATATAACTATTGGTTTTAGTTTAAAATATTTGGTTGCTTTTGAATTTTGGGTTGATAGTATGTTGAAGTTAATGGGTTGTCTAATTTATTAGGATCACAATTCTTCAATGATAAAGATGAAAGGCCAGAAATTGTTTTGGAGATATAAAATAACTACTCAATGGAAATTGAGTAGCTATTTTACTTAATATGTCATTAGATGATTAAAAGAAACAAGTTGCTGTTTTTAAAATAAAATACTTTATAGTTTAACTCAGGGGTCAGCAATCTTTTAATGGTGTTGTTTCAAACCTATGTTACAATGGTATTCCGCTTGGTGATATGATTATACCAATCTTATTATATATATATATATAGTATAAAAATTGGTCTGGTTATAATGGACTTCAAAATTATATATTATATACTTTTGAAATCCATTAAAACTGGATCTTATATTATTAGTCAGTAAATATTTTAAAATACATAGGATCTATGTTAAGTGATGTCATATTGCTAAGACTACTAATATATGGTTTGGCTGAAGATCTCTCAGCCCCATATAACTATTTGACTTAGATAGCTGGGTTCGAAGATATTTAAGTGTCTAAAAATTTCAGATTTTCTACTCAATGGTTAATTCTTAGATAAATGCTGGCTTTGGGTTGGTATTTTTAAATCTAGTGTCTGAAACTATCCTAGTGTCTCTCTGAGGACAGCCAAAGCACGAAACTTTTGGTCAGGAGTTTGGGTGTGGTTTCTGATAGAGATATTTTAAATGCTTTCACTTGCTAAGCATTTATAACAAAGCTTGTTGAGCAATTAGCAAAGCTCTTTGTTTACATAGGATCTATGTTTTGTTAAATTATTGTTAAATTATTGTGTTCAAAAGATATTTTTTAAATTTCCTTTGGCATAAAGAAAATTCATCCTGTTAATGTTTTGAAAAATATTTATTGTTTGCAAAATTGCCAATTAATGCATAGTAATTCAGAATAGGCAAAGCGCCTTTAACTTTCAAGGATTTAATTTTAAAACCTGATTAATAAACAAACTCTAAGAAAAGAAAATAAGTATTTTTTAAGCATTCATGAAAAATGTTTCAAAAAATCAGCTCGAAATTGGAAATTTTTCATATATTCGTTTTTCTTTAAAACAATAGATATTTGGATTTTTTTTCTACGACATATTTGTTTTAATTACACAGACATTTAAAAGAAAAAAAAAACAATGATTTTTAATTTCTTTGAGAGCCGAAAGATATTATCAATTGAGTCTTATGTCTTTTATTTTAGTAAATGTGACAAAACTTAAAATGTATTGGTATATAATTATAACTAGAAGTTTTTCAAATGAATTAATATTCTGCCTGAATATAAATTTACTCTAAATACACAGTAGCGTACAAAAGTATCAAAAGTGTCAAGCGTTGTTAGCCGAGAGGTCAGTGCAGCCGCCTTGCAAGTAAGCAGTTGGTTGCAGACGATTGTTGCTGGTTCGCCTCCCGGCCGATGCTATGACTTATGAAAAAAAAAAGTATCAAAGGTCAATTGACCATAAAAAAAAAAATCCAGCCAAAATTAATCCTCCCTGGGGTAAAAATATATTTCCGTCCCATTTATTTCTTATCTTTATTAAAAATAGTAAATATCGAGTGAACATTTATAGTATAAAATAATAGTAAATTAAATGGAAATGATTTTCATTTACATGTGAGTCACGTATACAAATTGTAAGTGATGACGCAAATGCGTGCACTGTAATTAAATATATATATACTATTTCAATTCAAGCAGAGTCCATTGATCATTATTCTACATGTCCTAGGCTGCTGACCCCTAGTTCAGCTTATTATTCAGTTATAATTTTTTTTTTTTTCAATTTTAGAAGTTCTAATGAAAGCAAGATCCTAAACAAAAATGCAGCAACATTTTGTTGCTTTCTAGATAATCCATCACTACTATCTAATTAAATTACTAGTTTTTTATAATATGATCCCCAAAAGATCAAGACTATTCTCACTTTATGACAGAAACTATCATGTTTTGTATTAAGCGACAGCTGCTTTACAAGCAGTTGTCCCGGTTTAGCGGGTTCGCTTCCCGGCTGATTCTATGACACATGGGGGAAGAAAATAGTAAATAAAATATTAAAAAGAAAATTAATAAATAAATTTTTTTAATTTTTTTATTCACAGATGCATATGTGTGTACGTTATACACATTTAAAATGAATATATACATGTATATACTTATATGTGTGTGTTAAACATGCATATAATAATATAGTTCAATATTATTCATAAATTTTGACATTCACGACATGCCTTGGAACACTAAATGCCATAAAATTTTAGTGACAGGGGACTACATATATGACCTTCAATATATAGCTTGTACAAATTAATTAGCTTTATAGAGCATTTAAACTTTTGCGATATTAGTTTTAAGTAACAATATACGGTTAATAAGTATGCTTTACTTAGAACAGTTCGATTGCAGTGTTTTCAATAAGGAAAAATCCAATTAGTTAAAAACTAATTATAAAAGTATTGTAGCGTTAAATTTCCACTATTCGTTGTTTACATTATAGGTTTTGAAATTAAAATAGAGATATCACCACTGTCCAATTAATGCCATCTGAGAAGAAAATTAATTATGAGTTTACTTTATAAACTTCTTATAAGTCTTTTGATTTCATAACATTTTATTATGATAGTACAACTATTTGTTTACAGTAACTACTGAAATTACAAGTAATTTAAAAAATAAATTACTTACCATAAATAATATATGTGTGTGGATGCATACGAGAGAGGTAGTGGTACAACATATTCCTCCATAACTTCAAGTTTGACTCAGTAAAAACTTGAAAAAAATCCACCATGTTCTAATCAGACATAGGACTTTTATTTTTGGTAGACAAAAGCTGGCATAATCAACAGGACAGCTCAACATGGATACACTTAAAATAGAGCAAAGAAAAATAGTGACAATGCATCAACATTTTTGGAACCCTAAAAAAATCGGCCATATATTCGAACCTTTTAATCCCAAGATAGTTTGCATTGAGAAAAATGACATCAAACGGAAAATTAGGGAGGCGTACTTCATTGCTGGCAACAATAACTCTATCAATAGATGGGACGCCTGCTTTGACATCTCCAAACACTGGACTATCTAAATATTTGCATATATTTTGCATCTCACCATTATCTCCTTGTTCTGCACTGCTCAGTATTGCTATGAATATGAGACAACCCGTCTCAAAAGTGCTAAGCATTTAATATTCTTTGCACTCTTTATAGCTTCTCTTTCAAGCACTCCACACGCTTTTAATTTTTTTTTATATTTAATTTAGATAACTAACCAAAATTTATTTTATAAGTGGTTTGAACCCCAGAATTAGCTAGTCTGGTACTTAATACGTTCTTGTTTCTTTATGAAGAACTATTAGAAAAACATTTTTAATGAGTTATACTTTATAACACTGTGATCCCATCATCTATAATACCACTTAATGATATTAACTAATTTAAATTCTTTTGTTTTATAGAAATAACAGACTTACACATATATACGATGTGATATACCTTAAGAATGGAATTAACAGAATTAACGTACTTCATTAAAATTATTGTAAACTTTTTCCAAATATTAAAATGTTTGTAGTTTTTTTTTTTTTGATTTAAAATATAAAAAGGAAAGAAATTACTTTTTTTTAAATTTTTTTAAAAAAGATGCTAATAGACTTTTTTATATCATTTTTAAAACATAATATTTATTTTAAAGTTGTAACTAATAATTTGTTAAGAACATAATCATTACCTAAGCAATATATATTAAGGCTATAACCTTAAACTATGTGCCTAGATGCGACTGTAGGGAGATGAAGATTAATTTTAATACTTTCTTTAATTTTGAAGTATTGTCAAAGATGTGTGTTAGTAGATTGTTAAATGTAAATTAATTGTGTTTACCAAATTTTCTGAATTCATGTAATTAAAATTTGACATTGATTTGTTTTTTGATAATGAGTCATTCATTTTATATTTATTTGTTGATTTGTTTTGGAATATAGCTTTTCAAAATAGTCATGCAAATGCAAAAACATACTAAAAAAAAATAGTTTCTATCAGTAGTGGTTGAGCTGCTATAGTTTAAAGCAGTAGTTAGTAATTAGCAACCCATAGAATACAAAAATGACATGGCCATTATAGTTGTTGCATAAACTCCTACAAAAAACCTCATTTAATTATTCATAAGAATGTACTCAAGAAATATCTTATCACATTATAAAACAGTGGTTAAATAAAGTCTAGTGAGATTATTATTCAATATTTTAAGCAAGGAGAAAATTCATGTTAGCATTTGATATCTTAATAATTGAAAAAGATTTACCTTGCATTGATTGCTTAAAGAATATTCATAAATCACAATAATATTAAGTGATAGTGATTCCAAATATGTATAAAATAACAGAAAATTCAAACTAAAAAAGTCAAAAATGCTAAAGCTAAGAAAGAATATGCAATTTTTAATTTTATCCCGAGAGCAGAAAAAAATTACATTCATGTACTATAGTCCATAATGTAATTTAAATTATTTTGTTTCTAAAGAATAACAGGTTTGTATGTGTATACATATATATATAACACAAACAAAGGGATTTTATCTTGTGTAAACATTTCAATAAAATTATTATACACACTTTTTTTTTTTTATTTGATATGGAAAAGAATAATCAAGTTATTTTGTTTATTTTATTTTTTTAATTTTTAAAAAAATGCCCATAGATTTTTTTTTTTTTTTGCTATTTTCAGAATACATTTGCTTTAGTTAAAATTATTTTAAAAACTTTTTAATTTTCAAATATTTTCTGTTAAGTGTGTTTTGAAGACACGTTAGAAAAGAAAAGTCTTTTGTTGAATATAAATTGTGTTTACCAAATTTTCTGAGTGCATGTAATTAAAGATTGATGACCTTTTGTTTTGACATAATAAAAGCATTTATCATATGTTCATTTGTTGCAGAATGTAGCTTCCCAAAATAGCTTCTACAAAGGCAAATACATGCTTAATATTTTTCATTGAAATACTATAATTCAGTGCATTAATTAGCATTTGGTAACAGATTATAGTAAAAGAATGGGATACTCATTATAGCTATTATTTGTGCCAGCAGTGGATTTGGAGTTTCTCTTAGAAACCAAAATGATGGACAGCACATACTAAATGAGCACCAATATTATTACTGTTTCTGTCTAGTGACTGAAAAAATGGAACCAATTAAAAATATTAGTTAAAGAAAAGTCTGCTAAGGATTATTTTTCAATATTTCAATCATAAATTTTTTTTTAATAAATTCAAAACTCAGGATTAATCCTCCCTGGATTGTGTACAGAAAATTTAGACTTCATACTTACATACTAAGCTACAATTTTTATTGGAAGGACAAAAAGAAAGATGTTAAGTTAAACAAATCTCTAGAAAATTGTTATATAAGAAAATTTTTTGACTTACTAATTTATTTGATGAAAACTCTCAGAATAAAAAATTATGCACTTCCAGTATTTTTTAAATTTAAATACCTTATTTAATTTTATTATATTCAGTAATTTTGAATAATAAATGAAATATATTTAATATTTATGGTATGCTCAGTTTTATATGTGTATAGTTATGGGATGGGGGTCCAGGGTGAAGGATGGGGTGATGCCAAATCATCATCAACCTGAAGTAAACAAAATTTATATAAATTTAAAAAAAAAAACAAGTAATATTAGATATAATATTCAAGATTTAAGTAAGATAATGATATTAAAGAAATGTTGAATATCACAAAATATATAAGAAGTTATATATTATAGAGCATGAGATAATGAGAAATCAGATCAGGTCGGTTCGATCAGAAGAGATCAGTTAAATGTATCTATAAATCAACCAGCATTATAAAAAGTAGTACTTACTCAGTAATACTCAAAATAAATAATCATTCATCATTGTCATGAATGATCAACAGTCAAATAAATAAATCAACAGTCTATCTTGTGGCTGGATTTGAACAATACAAAATATAAATCAACAGTCAATCTGGTGACTGGATAGGAAATGAGTCTTCTGTAGATCAGGCTAACTATTTAGCCTTTGCCAATTTGGGCAATTATTTAAACATAACTTGGATGCACCAACTAAGTGCTCATCCATCAAAATACATAAGAATCAAAAACAAATAATGCTGGGATATTAAAACATGTTGATCATCATCAGTTTTTTGGCACTTAGTACCATTAATGTACTGGCCATGATAAGCTTAATTTTTAATAGACTAACATAAAATAAAATGTAATGCAGGGGCTTTGAAGAATATAATCCTTACAACAAGCCAGGACAATGTCATACTGGCTGCCCCTAAAGCACTAAATACATTCCCATTTATATATTCAGCGGTTATATTCAAATCACAAGTTTAAGTACTGTTATGGTGACCAAAAGATAATGAAATACAATTTTTAACAACTGAATTTAAGTTTATTAATAGCAATATATAAATAAAATATTAAGGTCTTTAGAATATGGTTATACATATAAATTAATGCTTCTGATTTTGATTAACTTATAATAAAAAATATCACATTGTGATTTACATATATGTGATTTACAAAATTCAAATCATTACATTGATTTACATATGTGATTTTCAAAATTCAAGTTATTACATTGATTTACATATATGTTCCAATAGGTTTATTTAAAACTAGACAGCACACAGACATGTGGCTTAATATAAAATGAACATTTTTGAATTGACATTTAATACTAAAAAAATGATAAAAATTTACATGTCTATTTGACACTCTGATATATAAATATATGCATACATATATGTGTGCATGTAATTTCTAAACATATTTAAATTGTCCTACAATAATACATTAAACTTTTTAACTTATATTTTTAATAATACAAATAACTTATGCTAGGTTTCTTTAAACCAGATATATATATAATTGTGCATGTATGTGCATAGCAGTAATATATTTAACATATATGTGTGTATATTGAATTAAAGATACACATAGCAGGCTACATCATATATTTCATTTTTTTCAAAATAAAATTATTAATTTTATATGTAATTATTTCTTGATTTAACATATATGTTGTGCTGTATATGTGCACATTGACATTTACATATTTCAACCTGATAAAATAAAGTTATTCAAAATGTACTTTCAATAATTAATTCCTTGGTTAATATTGTAATATATAAAATATAATTTAAATAAGCTATTAAACTTTATTACAACTTTCTCTCTTTTTGTTTTAAAAAAAAGTATAGTCAATTTTTGACAGAAAAGTTCTTGTTTTATCAAATAACTGTTAACTAATTTTAGTTTTCTTTTTTAAAAGAAAATAGTCACTTTTATGATAGGTCACTTTCTGATTTTTAATTCAAACAAAATTATGCTTGCATTTTAAGATATATATATATTTAATGTCATTTTTTATATAAGTAATTACGAAAACAATTTCTTTAAATATATATATAACAAATCGTCTTTCTTTTAGCCATTTGACTCAAACAAATTATTCATTTGTTTTACTTTAAATTATTAAGTTATAAATTTAAAAGTCATTTAAAGGATTTTAAATGAACTCACTAGAATATGTATAATTACTTCTTCAGCAACTGATGGTTTCTCTTGATGGAGATAAGTCCAGGTAATTGTCAGCATTGGGAAAGTATAATCAGATATGTTGGCATTCCATGAGTTTCCTACTGTCTAGGATTTGATGAGCTTCTGGCCATGAAACTGTTTTAGTCCACATTTAAGGCTAATAATTGATTTTAAGTGACATTGGCTTCAGATGAATCAAAATTCCTACATACAACCAGTAGACTGCTGCTGGATCTCCTGCCTTACCTTGATCTACATCTCATGGGAGCTCTGCATAAATCTTCCAGCCATTTCTCTGGCCAGAAAACTTCAACAAGCTGCAACAAAATATTAAAAGCAGACTCTACAGCTGGACAAATTGGTCACTGCTTCTTAAAAATTTAAACCAGACTGAAATGTTATTTTTTAGCTTGTTTATAGAATCATTTGGAGGTGATAAAAACATCTTAATTGAAAATAGTTTTTTTATTTCTCTAATCCCTTTTGAAAACAAGTTTGAAATTTTTATCAAAGTGTGATATACCTATTTTACTCAGATAGAGAAATTCACAAATTAATTAAAAGTTTTCAAAAATACCATACTTGTTTTTAAATTCAAAATCAGTTTTACAAATAATATTTATTAGACCTTTTTAACAATAAAATTCTATTTTAAATTCATAATTATTTAATCTTTTACTTATTCCAGGAGAATATCTACAAAATTTCTACAACATTTTTGTGTGTGTTTATTTCTATTTTTCCTTTATATATATATATAATAACAGGAATTGGGTTCAAACCCTGTTACAAAAGGAAAGAAAATGTAGTTTGTAGATTTTTTTATATATATTATTATTATGCTATAATTAATTGTAAAAGTCGCAAAGACCAAACGCATGTGTATTTGCTGTAATGAGGGGTATAGGCATATATTTTAAGTGGCATACATATATGTAGGTAAATGTTATTGTTGAGAACAAGAAAATAAAAATTTAGAAGATTTTAAAGCAGGTAAAAGAAAAGTTTCTTTTACAATTATAAACTTCCTGAATTAATATATATATATATAGACACACACACAACTATGAAGATAGGTGCCATGTAATCCAATTGATTGCAATATATATATATATAATATTTAAACATACAATAGGATGTATTAGATTATAGAATGAATCAAAATGAATTTAATAATTTAAATATGAATGATTTAATAAATTAGATATTTATAAAAGGCTAAAATTAGTAGGTTACCATTTAAAAAACACTATTACAATGAGAAGAATATCTTAATTAATTTTTTCTATTACATGACTGTTCAATTCAAGAAAATATATATGCAACTCAAGGTCTGTTGTTATATATAATCAATTTTTTTATTTTTTCGTTATTTAAAATAATTTTTAGCTTTTAGTCTCAATTCAATATTATTTCTATATGTGTGATAAACACTTTTTGTTTCCATTAACTATTGCTTATATTGGCTGACTCTTGAGCTAGATGTAACATGTGTGCATACTCAAGAATAATTGCCACATGTAGAAGGTAGATGATGCTTCAATATACTTTAATCATTGATATATATATATATATTGTACTGTCTACAAATAGATGGTCCAAATATATTGACATTTGAGAATATTTAAGAGTTAGAAAAAAAAGGTAAATTTAAAGATATTTTAAATTAACGCAATTTAATTTTTTTAGTTTTTGTAATTTTTTTTTTTTTTAAACGTGCAATGAGAGTTGATTTTTGTTGTTTCAAATTATTTATCTCTAATTTAATTAAAGTTAAGAATTGGAAATAAAAAAAAAGACATGCAGATTACTAATCCAGTTAAACAAAATGAATTCCAAAGTAAAATATTACAATTAGTAAAATCTTTCTAACTCTAATTAAAGATGGTAGAAAAAATATGTTAAAAAAAGAACTTTGTAACAAAGTTAAAAATAAATATATAGGATTATAAACCTAAGTGTCATGATAATAATAACGTGCAGAAGTTTTAAAACTGGATCGAGATATAAAGAAGAGGATAACTTCAATCTGGGTCTTTTCATTTATCTTCTGATTAGATGTTTTTAGTGTTGAAGGTTTTTGTGAGAGTGACCTGTTGCAGTGAGATGCATCTGCACATGAACACTATTCACTTGCTGAACGAAGTCGTCATGTAAGAATGGGAATGAAGCCTTGTGAACACCGTCTTTCATAATAGAGAGGTCATCACAACTGTGCTTCTTGCTCTAGCTATGGAATGTACCAGAAAAGCAAAGATGGAGGCAGGGGAGATCAATTAAATTTCAATGAGCTCGGGATCCCACAAATTTACACAAACTTACCTGTAAGCTAAACTATTCATATCCTGATTGTGACTAATAAGTATTTGCAATTTATAAGCTTATAATATAACCCCGACAGAGACATTCTCTGATTTATGAGACATTTTGATCCATGGATTGTTTTATAAAGAGAGAACAGAAAGGAGTGGAACTGTATTAATTATGTAAAGTGATTACCTGAATTAGCATGCTTATTCTTTCTAATTAATAATAATTTATCATTAAATATTTTAATTCTATAATAAAATATTTACTTTTAAGATCACTTTCATCTGTACATTATTAATTTTAGTTATTTATTTTAGTTTATTAGAACTTAAATTGGTTTGTGCCTAAATGTATAATTTACCTTTGTCAATATTATCAAGCTCCAGGAATACTATTCTCTAAAAAAATAAATTTACAGGACATCATAACCCTGATCTTTTAGTTACTTGCATCAAAATTATGGGATACGAGGAAATTAGGGGTCTATTGACTATGGCACCCTAGATTTTTAACATGATTCTTTATTTAATAAAGCTAAGTATATCAATCTGTCTACTTTCGAATATCATCTGCTTATTTTGTGATCAAATGTAAATATGGAAAAAATCTTTCGAAATAGGAGAAAATTTACATATTATAACGATCGGGGAAGAAGGAGACTTAACGTAATCTGCACTACAGGACGCCACTAGGCATTTGAACCTAGAAAATTTATATAGTAGGCAGATACGTGAGTAAAAAATAAATAAATTATTTTATATTGGTTGATTCCGATCGTTAGCCCATTGTCACTAGCTCAGCAGAGTAGCAGAGATTTATGTATATCTTTAATTTATATCTTAAATATAAAAAAATAAAAGCCACTGCCAGTAATTAACACACAAACAATATTTATTGACGCACATATATAATCTTTTAGAATTTGAGGAATGACATTTATTAATTTAGATTTTAATATTAACATTTAATTTAAAATTATTATTTTAAAATTTTAAGATTGTCGAGTATGAATAAACTACATAGATTTGCATTTGAAAAGAAAATATTCCGTCTTTGATTTAACCTTAGGTCAAAAAGTTCACAGTCAAACCAACGCCAATCTATCTGATATATCGATGTATTCAATGCAACATGAAATACAACACAAACCATAATGTCAGGAATGTACGTCTGAACAGCATGGTTAAAGAGAAGAAATTGTCTCTCGTCCAGATAGGAATACTACATTTATCTGACGAGAAGAGCAATAAAAAAAAACTCCATAGAAAGGGACAGCGGTTTCCATCTTACCATCCCTTCCATAGGCAGCGGAGCGGTTTCCATCTTACCATCCCCTGCCTGTAGCGGATCTCATGCTACATTTACTAATTACATCAATACATCTAATCCATTGACCCAATTTAACTATGAAACAAATAACCTAAGATTACCCTCCCTTAAACCATATATAACTTTACAAATCTATATAGCCATTCATGCCCAACTTAAATTTAACATTTATATACATTCGCACAGATGAATTTTATAAAATTTGTTTTATAATGTTGAGTATAGATCAGCTGCATAACCGATCAAAATACAAAGTCATTGATAACATCAATTGCAGAGGGAATACAAGAAACCCAGTGGCATTCATCATAAGATACCGCATTGACATCGATGACTTATATATTCTAATCGAACATGAAAAACCACAACATAATTAACCGCTAATGAATCCATGCAACGTCCATACCCAACTTAAATTTCATGCATTTAAATAATTTATACAAATAAATATTAATAGAAATAAAAAAAATGGAAATGATTTTTTTTTAGCAAACTCAAATATATATAATTTAAACATTAGTTATCAATTTGAAAATCAAATAAGAGTTCATTTTAAAATTTAGATTAGCTGAATCTTTAAAAAAAATTGACGAAAGTTCTTAATTTTTCTTTTTGTTAATTTGTAAAGTTCATAGCTCACAGTAGAAGAGTCCAGGTTCCTGTTTTTAATTCCCATGGCATCTCCATTGGAAGACCGATCTGATGTTCTGGAGGTGACCTTAGCTGGTTTCATTTCAGAATTACAGTCATTTCATTTTTTTTAAAAAAGAGAGTGTGATATGTGCATCCTATCACACGTCTCAAACACAAAAAAGCTGGCACTGTCCTTAATTTCAATAGTTTTCCTTTTATAGCATCCACACAGATTCAACGAACAAACATCACTGTTCCAATCATTTTCATTAGGGTCCGAGCTGAGGCTTGGTGCTTCCATTGGTCAAGCTAATTTCTTTATTTTCTTATTTATCTTTCAGCTTGCTTTTCAATTAATTTATAAAACAATCATTTCCATTTACAAAAATATCTTATCTTTAAATCTCATACTTTTTTATAACAAAGTACGTTCAAACTTTTATTTATTAAAAAAAAAAAATTTTTAAAGTTTTGCATCTATGCGAATATATACGTTTAACAACTCTTTAATTTTTTTTTAGCTTTTAGATTTTTAATAAATTTATTTTTATTTGCGAATTTAGTTTTTATTTTATATTAATGTAATGGCATATTTATATATCGTTACAATATAGTCAAAAATATTTTATATATGGGCAAGGATACTAATATTTTTTTTTGCAAATGTTTATCATAGTTTTTATTTTTTATTTTGAATTGCTTAATATGGTACAGTGTATTCTTTGACACGTTTCAGTACTTTTATTTATCACATGACCACCACTTCTTATGCTTGTGTATAACTGTTAAAACAGGCAAAACTCACTATACAGTTTGCCACACACAATGGATGCTAGAAAGACAACATTTAATATTTTTATAAAATACAGTTTTTAAATAAAATTATATATATATAGTTTTTAAGTCATTAATGTGTACATAAATTTAACAATGTACAAATCTACATACAGAATATATGTAGTTTGGCATATATAGAGACATTTCTTGATCTTAAAATAACTAGAAATCAGTGTATGCTGGATTACTGTATGACCATTAAACCAGTAGTAAAAAGAGGTTATATTCCATATAAATCAAAAGTGCTAATGTCACACGAAATGGCAGATTTGAAGTCCTTCTTATTTAGAAATAATAATCTTTGCAAATATTCATTGGATAAAGGCAAAAATATTGAAATATATTCGAATGAATTGTTAAATGTTGGTTACAATTATAATCATATATATAATGTTATTAGAGATTTTAATACAAAATGTAAGAATAAAATTTTTAATAATAATATTGATTCCTCTGCTAATAAAAAAATATGGATATCAACACCATACATTTCAAATGATCAAGTAAATTTTATAAGGAAAATTTATAAAGGTGTATGTGATATTGCATTTAACACACCTCCTACATTAAACAAATTAATAAATAACTCCAAAGATAAAACCTCATTTATAAATATAAATTGTGTCATTTATAAATGGATATGTAGATATGGCAGTGGATATATAGGTGAATCTAGATGTACTTTGGAAAAAAGAACTAAAGAGCACTTGCTATTATTGAAACAGGTTCAGAAATCACAACAAAATTGTATAGTAGATAATAATATTTCAGCATCTGTTTTTTATGACCATAATAAGTCATGTATTTATGGTTTTGATTTCAATTTTAATAATGTAAAAATATAAATTGAAAAAAATAAAAGAAAAGTAAAGGAAGCTATGCTAATATACAAATATAAATATGACTTAATTAACAGGCATGCATCAAACATTAAGATCACAGAATTGTGGGAAAGTTAGTCTTTTAAAGTTTTAGTTGACAAAGATTACTAGGATAATCGAAAGCACTCCTAAGTGGATAAAATTTTTAATTATTTAATTACTGTATTTACAAATATTCAATTATATAATTACGTATATTGTTTGTCTACATATATATTTAGATGTGAACATGTAGATATGTATATATATTTATGTTGAAATATTTATGTATGTACACATGGGAAAATACTTGTATTTAAAGGATTTTATTACAAAAGTATATCTTATAAAAGCATTAAAGTAATTTATTAGTATTTAATGTGGATTTTTGGAAGAAGATAAATTAAAAACATTTGTAAAATATGTAAATTGGTTCACAATGTATAAATTCATTGTTTGTTTTTTTTAATTTCTTAAAAAAACATTGTATTTTTTTATTGGGATTATGTGGTGAAGATAACAAATTTAGACTTAATGATTAACTTTTTTTTTGATAATATGAAAATAGTTTATATATCATTAAAAATGCTATTGCTTTTTTTTAACTATAGAAGTCCCCTGCATTTATAATAGTTGTTTCCAAGCTTTGCTTCACATATTGAATTTCATATTAATAGCAAACCACATACATAAACACATAGTACAGATGTTTCAACATGCTTATGCAGTAAATATATACCTATAATATGATTTTAAAGGAATATACATTAAAAAAAACCAATAATAATAAATAAACTATAGACAGTAATTTTATAAGGGAACTCCCCCCCCCCTTTTTTTTTTCATATATAAAAAAAATATATTTTTTTTAAGAAAAAATAAATCATTTATTAAACCATTTCTGTAAATGAAATAGAAAGAGGTAAAAAATAAAATTCTGTCAAGCATTGGTGGTCCAGAAGTCAGCACAGCCGCCTTATAAGCAGTTGTTCCGGGTTAGCGGGTTCGTTTCCCGGCCGATGCTATGACACATGAAAAAAAAAAAATTCTCTAGCAACTAAATAAGTTGCTATCTCTTTCTCTTTTTTTTTGGAATGGAAAGCAAAACTAATATCTAAATAAGTTTTGTTCCCTCTCCTATTTTTTTTAATAAAAAAAAACTACTTAAAAGTTTTTTCCCCCATTCTTCTTTGGATAAGATAAAAAAAAATAAAAAATATTAAATTAGAAATTTAAAATTGCTTTACTAAAAAAAATTATAGCATTTATTTGACTTTTGTAATCGTAGCATATAGTGATTGAATTTTAAAAAAGTAAAATTTAGAAAATAAAAATGTATTAACCATGTAATATGTTTATTTAATATTTTTAAAATTACAAATTACTGAAATTGTGGGTTGTGGAAAATGATGGATTTGAGGAGGGAGATTTCTATTGTATTTACTGCCATCAATGAAAAAAATATATCTCAGCAATATCATTGTGAATAATATAAAAACATATATAGTTTGACAGCAAAAATAGTACAAAAATGCAAAATATATATTTTCTGTGAACTTTAACTAAACAAAGTTCAGTAATACAGTATCTCTATCAGTTTTTAAGGTATGGCAGACTCTTACTTCAAACTGTGTTCTGTTATAATAATCCTGAACAAAATAGTGTCATCATGGCCATTTGCATAGACTTTTTATGAGGGCAGGATGCCATAGTTTTGAAAATAATAAACTGCATCATCTTCAGTAGTGGGAAGTTTCCAAATTTTAATTATTTAATGGGGGGGGGCTATACTATACATATTCACTTTGGCAAGAATTAAAGATGGACAGTGAATCATGTACATGTTACTTTTGTCAGATTATCGATTACTCGTGCCAGTATTCTTTCATGACATCACAGCACAGTTTAAATCATAAAATTAGCAGCAAAGCTAATAACTTTTTCATCATTGAAATATTATTAATTCATTTACAAAATTAATTCATTTTCTTTTTAGTAGTAAATATTTAATTCAGTCTTTATATACACATTTGTTTTGTTCTGGTGACTTTCAACACTGCCAGACTAATAGATAAGTATTGTTTTCAATTTTAAGACTGTACTTAAGAATTTGTATACCAATGCATAATTTTTTTTTTAATAAATTATAATGGTGGGGGATGGGATTTTACATCATTATGTAATACTGCGTTTTAAACATCTTTCACTTCTTACTCTTAGATATACTTCCTACTATACTAAAATTGAAGTAGTTTTTTTTTTTGATTATCAAGCCTTTCACATTAAAAAATTACAGTATTTATGTATTTTGCTGCTTGCCAAAATTTTTCATTCTTATATTTTTATTTAACAATTGCAAATAAAAAATTACGATTATTGATAAAGATAATTATCCAACAATTGCTCATTATTTAATTTTGATACAAACATTTGATTAGTAGGAAGTTGTAATTGGGTTTTTTCTCTTTGACTTTTTAGTTTCAGAAAACATTGCTTAGGGTTAATTTTCACGACACGGCGTGTTTTTTATTTGAATCATTTTAATATATATGTGCAGTGTTTATTATTTTAACTTTTATAAACTCATTTTTTGCATATATTTGATCAAAACAGGCAAAACTCTCTATACGTATTGCCACTCAGTGCAAGCCAGAGTAATCAATGGATGCCGTTGATCATGTTATGTTTATTGGGATATATTTTAATGAGTCCTTGGCATGTTAAGTTGCACATAGCAAAATAAATGATTAAAATATTATTATTTCCATTAAAATTTATCTGATCATATCAATCCTTTATATTTCAAGTTAGATTTTAGTCTTGTTATTACTATGAAAAGTATTATATCGCAATCATCTTTAAAAAATTATGGGCAAGAGACTTTGGAACTTGATAAATACTCCTCTTTTTTCCATTTGTAAACACGTCTTAAAACTTTTTTTAATAACTAATATTAACTATACACATTTCATTTAATAGTTAGAAAATAAGTTTCACTGGCATGCGAACACAATCATAAATTTCTCAGCAGATATAGAATTTATAAAATGTAATTAAATATTTTATAGTTTTGTTATAAAAAAAATTATTATTGTACTTTAAAAAAAGTATTTAAATTATTTTATTTTTTTATGCTAATTCATAGACACACTCATGTATGTTTATTTATAGAAAGAAAAGTAATTGAAAAAAGGATTATAATTGCTTATTATAATTTTTAATCTTAAAAAACTTTTACAAATTTTTGAAAATTTGAGTTAAATTATTTTCCAAAGAGGCAATAATTTAAAATTTTATTTAAAAAAAACTTTGCGTTTCAAAGTTTAAAAAACAATATTATTAAATAAAACTATCAAATGATTTGTGGGGGAAAATTTATTTATAAATAGGTTTAATGGCCTTTAATTAAAGTTTTTATTCTTAGATTTTCGATATACAATTTCAGATATCACTTTGATTTTAATTTTAAAAAATGCAAAAATATTAATTGTTTTTAATTAGAACTTAAAATAAATTTGATTTAAATATAAAAAGCATTATATAATGATATTAAATCAAGGAGAAACATGAATTGTATTTAACATGTTGTTCATAAATCATTTTTTACTTTTAAAAAATGCAAATTATTTTATTTTCGTTTATTTTTGAATTTGTGTACTTTGTTAAAATATTGTATATTTTTTAATATTTATATATTTAATGAGGAAGGTAAATAATGAAGAATTGCTGATTTAGTTATGAGCCCGGTTACTTACGTATTAGTTTGGTAGTGAGATTTCACATACGTATTGGTCCAGCCATATTTATTTGGAAAAATGCCGACCTATAAATTTAATTACTGGTAATGATACAAACATCTAATAATACACATTTATGTTTTTTGTGAGAAATTATCTTTCACCATCTGAACTTATAAAGATTTTTTATTTTGAAAAATGGCCACCTATAACTTAAAATGAAAAACGATGTGTTTACGTTTTTCTGAGATACAATCTTCCAAACAAGTAAGCTTTTAACAATCTAAATTTATTGCAAGTACAAATAATATTTATATATTTAACTGTGAAATTTCTGTCCATTTATAAGCATCACTGCTGTGGATGGAATTTTTTCACTTGGAACCATATTCTGTTATGAATGGCTACTCTCGTTTCACAATTCTGATCAATAATTCACCATTATTGTTTGGCCATAAAATTAACAGCAAAATCAACATTTTTATTAATATTCACATACAAAATTAATTGACTTCCTTTTTAGAAGATTATAAATGTGTTTCATTTGATCTTTATATATGTTATTTGTTTGTGCCAGCAACTTTTGTCACTGCCAATCTAATATGTTATTAGCTGAGCCAGTTATCTGAAAGGAAAATCCTATGACTGTTTTAGAACTGAAAACAAAAATTCACATTTTACTTAGTTTTTCTGCCATTTTCATAGTTTGAGCCTCAAAATTGTTTATGAAGCCATAAAAACTTGTTACATGCAAAAATTAAAAAATATATATTTTTTAAAGAAATAAATTTATTCACAAAAAGTATTAAAAGTTTTAAAAAGCATTAAAGGTGTTCTTAATATTAGATGACTAAAAATAATGGCATAAGGAATCATGATTAGAAATCATCTTCATTTAAATTCCACTTTTTATTAATTTATATAGGCTTTTACCAGGCAAGAACTATAATTGAACAGTTTTCATTTATTAATCTTGGCTCCACATTTAGTTTTTGGTGATATAATACCCAGAAAACTAGAAAAGATATTTTTAATGCTAGCATTTCTTTAATTTTTTTATATATTTTTTACTTTTTAAATTTATAATTACTTAAAGGTTTTGACCTTTGACACTGCACTCTAAATATATTTTTAACGCTAGAGGGACCTCACCAAATCTTGACACAAGATTACAACTTTATAAAGATAAGAATGGCCATTTTATCTTTAACCTAACTTTCTAATTAAATAGGCAAATCTGAAGAAATTAGAAATGAAGAAAGTTAAAATATAATTTAATGCCACTAGATGGTAGTAAAAGTACTGATGCCAATACAAAATTAAAATTTTTCACTTTTCATTAAAATTGTTTGTGAGCTCTAAAAAAATATATTGCTATCAGGTATACATACATATGCAAAATTTCAACTAGATCAGAAATTAGGAAGAGGATGAAATTGAGTTGTAAGATGATTTTATCCAGATAGACAAAAAACAGAATAAGTTAAATAAAAATGTATAAAAAAGAATACTTGAAAGATCTAATTCAAAATAGTACTATAAGACAACTTATTAGCTCATTATACAATAGTTAAAAAAAAAATTAAGGTAGACTTTCTTGAAAAAAAAAAAAAAAGATTATTTCTTTGCATCTGACTATTGAATACTATGTATGTATTTATTAACCTGTAAATTAGAACACTATTCAAAACCACCATATAGAATCATATCTTTAATAAAGGAAGTATTATAAGGCCAGATAAAATATCATTTATCTGAAAATTCTGTTTCCAGAATTTCTCTGACTTTGAGAATTTTTCAGATTTAAAAGCTCTGGATTTACTTATATTAACTGTAAATATTTACTTTATATAGCGCGGTGTTTTTTTATAAATTATAATAACTGTAACTTACTCCACTGCACATGCGTTTTACAGATCGAACGCTAATTATAATAAATACTCTCCTTTCCAAATGCTTCAGATTTGCCTCTACATATAGTTTGGATGAAAAGGATAGAATAGATCCATTCTATCCTTTAAAGAGACTTTATCTTATGTTTGGAAAGGAGAGTATTCATTATAATTAGCGTTCGATCTGTAAAGCGCATGTGCAGTGGCATAAGCTACAGTTATTTATTAACTGTGTAAAAGAGGTGTTTTTTTTTCATTTTCTAATATAAAAAACATATCGTCTTTTATCCCCAACTATTTCTAATATACTAAGAAGTATATATATTCAAGAAATAAAAAAGTAATATGTTAGTCTGTATGTGTGGGTGTTCAAATAAAAATCTTTTAGCACATATTTTTAGAAATCTTTATATTTTCAAAAATTATAAATATTTTTAAAAGTTTGGGAATAACCTTTAAATGATTTCTGTTGTATTTATATGCTACTGTTTTTCCTTCTAAATCCATCTTTGCTACTGTGCTAATGCGGATCTTTTAACTAACTAAAAGTTTTATCAATTAAGAAATACTATAAATTAGATATAGTAATTTTAAATGCATGTACTCAAAAATTTTAATTAATTCTTATGGTAATTACTATGTACCAAACAATTTAGACAGCATTCATAGTCTTGAAATATATATTTGTAATTATTGTAGCATAGTTCTTTCTAACTTGTTTTCAAGTTGTGATTATCATCCCGTATAAAATTTTTCAGACCAATTCATTCGTCAGATGAGCTAAAAACTTGAAACAGCTGAATATGTAGATAGAAACAATAATTTGACTTTTATTTATATATTTTAATCATTATCTGATTGATTTTGAAGTAAGTTTGTTTCTAGCAGTAAGTTATTTATAGACTTGATAATTAACCTAAGAATGAGCTACTACACACATCTCTTTCAAGATATGTAAACTTTGTATCTTTATTATAACCCTTAATGGAACAAAACGATCAGATTTTAGAAATACACAATATTGACTAATTTGCTTAAAATATATTTGTAATGAAAGAATTAGTCTAGAAACTTTTTGCAATAGCTCTCAATTTGAAACATCCTAATGAAGAGTGCACTCAAAATGTAAAAGATTTGATTGGTTACGTATACATCTCAAGCCATGAGTGCATACTAAATCAGTACCTAATAAGAGTACCTATTAAGGTATTTATTATATAGGTTTTTATACAGTGTCATATTGTCATTCTAATGCAGATATAAATTATCTCCATCCTGTGTGAAAGAAATGTGATGTCACACTATTAAGTTAAATACCATGTGTGTATTCAAAAAATTGCTAAAAATATTGAAATTTCAAAATCAAATGGGCCACAATAAAAAAATATTCTCAGTAGGCCTCGATGAAAAGATGATTATTGACTGGTTCACTTTCCAAATTAACTATAGTGCCATCACTAAATGAATGCACTTATTATATAGCAGCATGATTTAGTTATTCACAACAAAAATTTTAAAGTGTTAGCATGCCTGGATCATGAATTACATTATGATATATATCAGTATGATTCTTAACTTAAACCATGATAGAATAACATCATAGTATTAAATTTTGGTTTAAATTGGCATATCTGCTACTGAAATGTTTGAAATAATCAGTATATGGTAGTCAAATTATGAGTCATAAGAGTATTGCAGGGCATTGAAGATTCTCTATGAAAGTACAAAACACATAATCACATTTTGGGTCTTTACTCATTATCCAGACATGCTATTACCTTAAACAATTTGTGCCAAATAGTTAAACTATATCATCTACTTATGTGCTAATTCATAGATGGCAGTGCAAGTAGTTTTGGGAGAGGGCCAGATATCTTTACACTGGGACACATTGTGGAAATAAAAAGTCACAATATCAATTCTTAGTGATTGTTCAGTTATTTCAAATTTCATGCCCACTGGGCAGGTGAAGGTTGCTTTCATGAAATACATTACACTGGATGATAACTCCTGATTGGATAATAAGTTAGTGAAAATTATACTGTAAATCTAAAAAAATTGATTGGTTACAATATTAATTGTAGTAGATATTGTTGAATTTTTGTAAATATACAGTACATAAAATAAATTGGTTTGTTTTATTTTTAAAAATATAATCTACAAAAAGTTTTCAACTAACAGCAATAGATTATAGAGATTGGATTTTATTGAAATAAAATTGAATAGATTGTAATAATCACCTTAGGAAGGGATGGTAAATACATGAATCCCCACCAGGCAATACTTCTGGATTAACGTCTTGCATGCAATCTTGTTTTATATTACTCTCTAAGGTTATATATTGCAAGAAAATCAAGTCATATATCACATGACTTGATTTAATAAGATTGTACTACAAAGCTATTAGCATGCTCCTTATATAAGATTATATATTCTATGTATTAGCACTTGGTTTTCCATAAGTAGGTAAAAATGAGACATGCAAGAATTTTTTTGCATAAATCACAACATTTAACTTAAGATCAGATGGGTATGATTTGGATCCTTGACATCACAACAACAATATGTATCTCTTAATCAACCTTTGCAACTCAAATGCATATATAATTATATTATAAAATATTATAATATCAATATGCACTACAATAAGTAGCAAACCAATCATCAGATGCAAGACTTCATTTGTAACTTACAGGATATATTAATAATATAAACTAAATCCACACATATCATTATTTAGCACAGAAGCAGGAATACCAGATCTGTTATTAAAATAGGCAAAACTCACTATACGTATTGCCACTCACTGCAAGCTAGAGTAATCAATGGATGCCAGAAGGCTTGTGCATAAAATCCCTAGCTAGTGCCTATTCATCCAATATCCCCAGACTAATTTGGATCTGAGAGCACTGCACCTGCGTATAGTGCAATATGTATAGTGAGTTTTGCCTGTTTTAATAACAGTTATAAGCAAGCATAAGAAATGATGATCACCTGATGTTTATTGGCTGCATCTATATAATCAAAACAGAATGATATAAAACACAATTGCTGACTGAATCCTTATTTCAAACTTTTAATAACTTAAGATAGTCATGTCTGATATTAATATCAACCATAAGAAATAATATTAAATGCATGCACATTTTAATTCAACATCTCTATAAGTAAATAAGATATAAATCCCATTATTTGAATTTCATTGCATTATTATTAAAATAAAATTCCATAAAATTATGGAAAACACTTAAGAATGAACTTCATTATTAACTTCAGATCATTCATGCTGTCTAATGATTTTAATTGCTTACCATTCTTGCAATCACTCATTTGTCATGATGAATTAATGCATGATTATTACAACATTTAAGGTAGAATTGTTTATATTTTCTAACTCAAATTTGGTAAATTTCGTCAAGCGTTGTTAGCTGAGAGGTCATCACAGCCACCTTGCAAGTAGTTGGTTGCAGACAGTTGTGAGTTTGGTCCCAGCTGATGCTATGACATATGAAAAAAAAAATTGGTAATTTTCATTAAATAAGCTATTAAACATTTTATTCATTCTTTAGCATTTATCTTATTACTATTTTTTCAGTACCAATTTAGTAAGCATTCTACACCATTTTGAACACCAGGAGGGAATTCCAAAACCACCACTTACACAAAAAAATGCTAAAGGATATCAAATAATATCTCAAAAAGTAATAATAGTGTTCCAAATATTTTGTTCAGTCCATATAAAAAATTGCTTTTTTCAAAAAAAAAACTAGAAATGTCATAGAAATAATAATAATTAAAAACAATATTTAGCAAATGTTAGTAATTAGCAAATGATAACATAAAATCAAAAATTCATATGACCAAAAAACCATTACTATCAAATTCAAATAGTAAAAATATTAATAATTAGGAAATGACCAAAAAAAAATAGCATGATCATGTGACCAAAGAAAACAAATGAAATACCTCAATATTAGTAATTAGAAAATGATAAAAAAATAAGGGCAGTCATGTGACCCTCAAAAAATCAAATTACTAGCATTATAAAAAATTAAAACAATACTAAAGTATTTTTTTTTAAAATATGGCAGCACAACATGTCCTGGTGTTAACATAAGTATAGCAGCCAAAAAATGTGCATAAATTAAAATAAATAATGTGCTTAAATTTAATGTATATTACAATGAACAAAAATACAATAAATCATATGTTAAATGAAAAAATAAAAATTTCAAAAACAATTTTTAGAGTTTAACGTGTTTTAATTTCGCAATCAATAAGTACCACATTTTAAATGTCATCAAATTTTCATTTATGAGAGATATATTAAAATCTTAAGATGTAGTGTCAGAATACAGAAAAAGTACATAACTAAGAAATTCACTTCCAAAAAAATGCACTGAAATGAAAGTATGTTAATTTTACAATTCAAATTTCAATTATGAGAGAAATATTAACAAACCCGAGACATCAAAATTAATAAATAAAACTACAAAACCATATTATAACATGATTAAAAGATGTAAAAATAATATGCAAGTACTTATCAGTTTATTAAAATATTAGAATTAACAAATATTAAAATTTATGTTGATTTTTAAAAATTAAAAATAGATTTTATATTATCTCAATGCCTGCAAGGTGGTGTTCTACTTCTTCATGTGGTATTCAGCAAAAATAAATAATAAGTAAAAAAAAATGCTGGGATTAGCCTGTCATCCCAAAGAGTTCCCTTTGATCTTTTATTTTTTTAAAGTGATAAAATGACAAAAAAATTAAAACTTTAAAATGTTTATAATCTTAAAGTAATACTTAATGTTTTCATGAGTGAAATACTTATAATAATTACATGGGAAATATTTATTTTATGCTGATTATTTTTTATCAGTAAATTGACATAATAATTATCATCTATAAATAGTTGAATGGGGTGGAGGGAAATAGAAAGACTTTTCAAGCTTGTTCGGGGGCGGGGGTCCATCCAACAAAATTAAAGCAGGAGTTTTTACATTTTTTTAATCCATAAATGTTGTTTATTTGTTGAGTTTTTTTAAGATTGATGTAATTGTCTCGTTTGTTCCTAATAATTGTAAACATCTGTAAACGTTTCTTTTTATTTATTATTTTAATATTTGCAATTGATTTTTATTTTTGATGGGATGTAATAATAGTAGTGATATTGGTCTTTGATCATCTATTTAACTATCTATTTATCTACGTACTTATTTATTCATCTGCCTTTCTGTTTGTTTGTCTTTCTGTCTATCTATCTATAGTTATCTATCTATAGATAATTAAATAGATGATATGAAAATGATGTCACTATTTTGCCATCACATCAAATATTTGTTTTTATTTGTTATTTTAATATTTTCTATTGATTTTTATTTTTAATTTGATGGAATAATAGCAGTGATATTGACCTTTGATCATCTATTTAACTATTTATTTATCAGCCTTTCTGTTTACATGCTGTCTTTCTGTCTATAGTCATCTATCTATAGATAGTTAAATAGATGATAAGAGATCGATATCACTATTATTTTGTTGTCACGTCAAAAATAAAAAGCGAATATTAAAATAACAAATAAAAATAAAAAAAATTCCTAAAAACATTTACAGATGTTTATTACTAAAAATAACAAATAAATTATTAAAAATGTCAACGGAACAAATAAACAACATTTCTGAATTAAAATAAAATTAAAAACTCCCATTTTAACCTTGTCGGATAAACAAATCATTATTTGCTCTTGCTTTACATCTAGGTGCCCGACATGATATGGACAGGCTTGAAAAGAGCCTTTCTATTACCACCCCACCCCACTCTGATATTCATAAATAATATATCTATTTACTGATCAAAAATAGTCAACATAAATTATTTCCACATAATTATTGTAGGTATTTCATTTATGCAAACACTTGTATTACTTTAAGACAGAGATGTCTAACCATAACTTGTATTACTTTAAGACAGAGATGTCTAACCATAACTTGTATTACTTTAAAACAGAGATGTCTAACTATAACTTGTATTACTTTAAGACAGAGATGTCTAACCATAACTTGTATTATTTTAAGACAGAGACGTCTAACCATAACTTGTATTACTTTAAGACAGAGATGTCTAACCATAACTTGTATTACTTTAAGACAGAGATGTTTAACCATAACTTGTATTACTTTAAGACAGAGATGTCAAAACATAACTTGTATTACTTTAAGACAGAGATGTCTAACCATAACTTGTATTACTTTAAGACAGAGATGTCTAACCATAACTTGTATTACTTTAAGACAGAGATGTCTAACCATAACTTGTATTACTTTAAGACAGAGAGTCTAACCATAACTTGTATTACTTTAAGACAGAGATGTCTAACTAAAATTTGTATTACTTTAAGACAGAGATGTTTAGTCATAACTTGTATTATTTTAAGACAGAGATGTCTAACCAAAACTTGTATTACTTTAAGACAGAGATGTCTAACCATAACTTGTATTACTTTAAGACAGAGATGTCTAACCATAACTTGTATTACTTTAAGACAGAGATGTCTAACCATAACTTGTATTACTTTAAGACAGAGATGTCTAACCATAACTTGTATTACTTTAAGACAGAGATGTCTAACCATTACTTGTATTACTTTAAGACAGAGATATCTAACCATAGCTTGAAAGGCACATAGAGCCATGTAACCCTTTATTATGGCTCATTTTATGAATGAGATGCAAATGCAGTGACACAGTATCTCGAAGCAGCTCTACTTTTATATTAATGAAGCACAACACAGAATAGTAGTTATCAAGAGAGCAGTCAGTTAATCTTCTTTACATTAAAGTGAATTAATGGTGGGGGAGGGGGATGCAACATAGAATAATATTTTGCAACAGCTCATGAAAAATATGATACTGAAAAGCTTTCTAACAGCAATTTATGAAAGAATTAAACACTGCATTAGTTACTCAACAGTTTTTACCAGAACCATGAATAAAATGAAAGCTGTTACAATGCTTCATTTAAGGTTGCACATGTACTTTCAATGCAAAGAAAATATTTTAAGAATGGTAAAATAATTAAAGGAGCAATGCTTGCTGTATCAGAGATATTATTTCAAAAATTTAAAAATAAGAATGAAATTAAGTCAGCTTTCCAAGAAATTCAATTATCCAGAGATTCAATCACTCGTAGAATAGAAGTATATCAGAGCACAAGTAAAAATTGTCTTACAAAAATGCATGAATTAATAGACATGCAATATAGCTCAAATATTTTTATAAAGGTGATCTTTAATGATTGGTCAATAAATGATTGTAATGGTCCACATTCTCTTAAGGATTGAGGGTGAACACATCTAACTATAGTCAGACTTATGGTCTTCATATAGGATGCCATGACTGATGCAATAAGAGTTTAATCCATGATTGAATCTATTTCACATAAGATAATTTAATATTAAATATTTAATGTATAACTTAGACCAGTTCATCCAATCTTCACATCTCTTGATTATTCCGTTATGCTCAGTATTCAAACTATCCTACGGCAATAATAATACTTAATATAATTTCAATACATTCTCAAAATTGCTTTCAATCAAGTTATGATGTTAAATAAGAATGATATATATATATATGGGTATGTGTATTCAATCTTATTTTATTATGGAAAAAAAAAATTAACAATATTTATTAACTGACAGATTTAAAATTATCTTTATGTAACAAAATTTATTATTATGAGTGTTTTACATACATTTCTACTATATTAGTAGTATATAAAATTTAAAATAATGTCTTCCCTTATCCCCATAGTAGATATGTATTGTAACATAAACAATATTTCATAGATTGTAAAAAAAATAAGAAACATTTTATAATTTCAAAGATTATAATAATAATGGCTAACTAAATTTAAATTAAACAATATAAGTATAAATAAAGACTTCTGTAATATGGAATCCTTTTGAGGGAATTCCATTTTATAAGACCTCCCATCTATGTATGGTCCTATTGCTGAAAGAAAAGACCTTTCATTCAAGGATATTAGTCATTTATGTGAATAATAAATAAACAAATATTAAATTAATTAGTAATAAACAAAAAAATTCTTTCTTATCATAAGTGTATGAATTTAATATGAAGAACAATAAAATCTTACCTTCATATTGGTGAAGTCGCTTTATAAGGAAGACCTAAATTTTATTAAATAAAAAAAATATTTAACTTGATGATCTTTGCACTTTCTTTTCATCTAATAATTTTCCAAAATAGATTACTCCAACATAAGTAGATTTTAGAAGCAAATGAAATAAAATTAAATTTTTATGGATGTTGATACGCAAAGATGATATGATGCATTGAAACTATCCATTTCCATAATTTGAGTAATAATGCTCATTAAAAATAAAGTTCTTTTATCTTCCCGGTGATGCAATCAGTATACTCTGTTCTTAAATGTTCTTCTTGCATGATGTTGACATCCCCTTTCATAAATTATTTTGATGTAAATTAAAGTTGAATATTGAATTACATAAATGGAATATATATATATTAGGAATTTCAGTAGGAATGAGTAATTATACTGCTTTACGTTAAAATAATAGTATTTGATCCTATGACAAAATGTCCTTATTCACAATGCATTTTCTATAACTTGAAATCTTCTTAAATAATTTTTTCTACATATATAAATATTTTTGATGATTTTTATCTTCCTTAAAATTCAAGTTTAGAACAATCTCATTAAGAATTTCTCTAATTATTATATTAAAGATAATTTCGTTTTTGAAATTATTATTAATAATATTAAAGAGTAATTTATTTACTCTTTTCTTGAGTGATATTAGAGTGTCTCTGCTAATAAAGATTTTATAAATAAGGAAAATTCGTTCAAACTATTGATCCATCTTTTTAATATGTTCGGTATTCGAACACAGCAAACTAACTATGCATAGTGATTAATTCATTTGTAAAAGATAGAATTAATTTGGAAATTAGTTGATTTAGTTTTTATAGTAGAATCAACTTCTGGTAATTAGTGTGTGTTGAATTACTATTTAATTTCACAATTTTGTATTCGATTATTGTTGACTGCATCATAATTAATATTTGTGTAATTGAAATCTAACTTTACTTTCTTTGTATTTAGTTCATAAGATATGACTCAACCTAAGGTTATCTCTATGTTTTGTGTCTTGATTAGTAAAAAATATTTTATACATATATGTATGAATGATTAAAATATAAGTATACTTTTTGTTATTAAAATTTTATATTATAATGTTTAAGTATTATATATGGGTACTTTACTGTAAAAGGATAACATATTTACTATTTATAAACTTACAATTATATTTTTAAGTTTATGGTATGATACTGCACATAAACAAGTGAACTTAATAAGATTGTAAGTTACCCTTACAACATATACTGTCAATTTTCCATTAAAAGGAAATATCGATGGTAAAAAGATATACCACATTAAAGAAATTAATTTCCTACTTTAAAAACTGTGTCCATGACAACAAATGGTGTCCTGCCATGATTGGTTCTGATGTTAGATTAGACACGTTGTGTAAGAATGGTGCTGAGTTTCAAAACTTTTCTCACCACCAATGTATGATACATCAATAAGCATTATAAATAAAAATGCTGCATTATGAACAAGTCATGAAAGTTATTCTAAAAATTTATAAATTCTCTTCATGCCAGATTACTACAGAGAAGATTATTTAAAATACTGACTGATGAATTTGATACCGAGTATGGAAGTTTAATATTGCATTCTGGAATTCTATGGCTTAGCTTTAGAGCTTCTTCCAGAGACAAAACAATTTGTAAAATCCAGAACAAAACTTATTAAGAATTTAATAGTCATAAACTTGCTATCTGATTTAGCTTTTCTTACAGACATAACAACAAAAATGAACATAATCTTGAGTGAAATAATATTTGTCTAAATCACATGTTATTATTAAATTAGTTATAAATTGAAAGGTTTCTAGTCTTTCACATGTGCCTGCTGTTGTTTCTCAGATAGCCAATCAGCTGTTAAACAGTGGTCTGAAGAACAATCAGGCCTATTACTAATTTAATAATAACATGCGATTTAGACAAATATTATTTACATACATTGCTGATAACTTATATTAACATCTAGAAAATTGCGGTGTAGTAAATCTAAGATTTTGTGCTGTAATATCATAAATTAAAAACTCAGTGAGTAATAAATGAATATGTTTATATCTTTAAGATTTCAAGCCAAGATACTTAAGACTGGCTTATATATATAAAAAGTTAAGTAAAGAGAAGTGTGGTATTATCCTTTTCTTATCAAAGTCTCTGTTATGTGTCAAGGCCTGATCGCTCTTCAGACTGCTGTTTAACAGCTAATTGGCTGTCTGAGAAATAACAGTAGGCGCTTGAGTGATATATTAAAAAAAAACTATTAATGAATTAATAGGAAGTGTAAACACATTTAAATGAAATTACACTTGTGGATATCCCAAATAAAGGAATGTAACTTTAACTACTTCTCAAATTTGAAGAACTATATTAAGAAATATAAGAAAATCAAAACAAAAATATTCAGAAAATCTCACTGCACTTAAAAATAATTTTGAAATTAGATTTTCTGACTTTTGTAAAATTCAACCGATTGCTTCATTCATTTTAATTCCATTTATTGATATTAATATTTCTGAAATATAACGTTGCAAATATGATAAATAAAAATGCCACTAATTTCAAAATGGAAATAATTGATTTTTTGGGGGCGCTTGTAGATGAGAAAAAATATCCACCCCAAAGGAAACTTTTCAATCGTTAAACTGCTTTGGGTCAACTTACTTATGTGAAAGTGGTTTTTCAACAACTAACTTTTTAAAAAGTCAAAGTTTAGATCTAGAATAAGGAATGAACATCTGAATGACTGCATGACTTTAGCTATAATATCATATGTTCTAGAATACAATATAAAAATGTTAGGTTTCAAATTAAAATATGCTTTTTTATATATAATTTGTATTTAAATCCATAACAAATAGGAGTACTTAGAGTATATAATTATATATTTTCTTCATCATATTACAAATTTTTATTATCTGTGCATTAAATACATTTAAAATTGAAATATTAAAAGTACAAAATTTCTTTGTGGCTCGCCTAAATTTTTTAAATTCTAAATTGCCTCAAGCTATGTTAAAGGTTATACCACTGCTTTAAGATTACAATCATTTTAAAATTTGTTTTAATTTTTTACTTGGACATTTTTTTTTGCTACTCTAAAAAAATAAGAGATCAAAGGTGAGCCCTTTGGGATAACAAGTTGACCTCAGTGACTTTTTCTATTTATTTTTTTTGCTGGCTATGACATGAAAAAGTAGGACACCATCTTGCAAGCATTAAGATGATATAGATTACTATTCTGTTATTTTGAAATTATTTTTATTTTCCCAATAAATAGAACTTAAAATCAGTCAATACTTAGAAAATATTAATAACAATCAACAATTTCAATCTGTTGTAAAGGTAACCTACTTTCAATAATAAAGGCAGAGTTCCACCTTTATTTCAATATATTTATATAGATACTAAAGATTGCAATTTGTCCACCGAGACTGAAATTATTGATACAAAGAAGTTTAAATAAACCCCCTTAAATAGATAAATATAACCTGTTCTGAATGCAGACTAATAAATAGTCAATTATAAAATTCAAATTCCAATTATAATTTTCAAATTGCATCCAAGTATTATTTAAATAGTAAGTGTAATAATGTTGAAGGCTAAATGGGTTAATAAGTAATCACTAAAATCAATCATATTTAAACAAACCCAATATCAATAATAATCTCAATCTGTTGTCATGGCAACCTTTAACTATAAAGACGGAATTCCACCTTTATGCTCGATTCCACCTTTATGATCTAATATATTTATATAGACACTAAAGATAGCAATTTGTCCACAGAGACTGAAATTATTGATATATTTGTATATAAATCTATTCACAGAACAAACAAGTACGAAAATAATTATTATGATTATTTATAAGCCAGATTACTACAAAATAATTTAAATGAACTTGCAAAACCTATTTGTCAGATAAATGGATTTGTATTAACATGAGAAAAAAACAGTATTTGCAAATTCATTCAATTCTTTGAGAATCTGGTTCATAAATTATCATAGTAATGTTTTGGAATTGATTGTTCTGTAAATAGATTTACATTATTAATATTTATCTGACAGCCAATCAGATGTTATGATGGGTGTCTAAGTAATGATTAAACCATAAACACAAGACAGAGAATTTTACAAGAAAAGGGCGGTCCACCCTTTCCTTTACTTGTCTTTCTATATATCTAAGCCAGTCTAGGTTTGAAAGTATGAAGCTTTAAATATCTTCACATTTAACTCACTGAGTCTAAATTACAAACATACATCGCAAAATCCTACAATTTACTATGCGGTAGTTTTTTAGATATTATAACTTACAGTAATGTATGTAAATAATATTACTATTTGATAAGTTAATTTATTTATTGGTTTGTTAAAATTGTTTATATATATATACAATTTTAGGTGATCTAAAGTTTCTTGATGAAATAATGTCAATACAGAAAGAAATAGAGAGACTTAAGAAAATCGAAGACATAAAGATTTTTATTGCCTTAGGACACTCAGGTTATTCTGTGGATATGGAAATAGCAAAGAATGTTGATGATATTGATATTGTAGTTGGAGGACATTCCCATAGCTTTTTATATACAGGTAAGTGGTTTGGTTCTTTATTTTACTTTCACAATATTATATTTGTAAACATTAATTCTTATTAAGCACATGTGAAAATTATGATAAAGTAGTTTTTATGCTAATAAAATTTGATTTCCCATCTTTTAATACATTCTTTCTCTTCATTCCACTCCAGAATCATGTAATGTATTGAAACAACCAATTGATACTTAGTGGTTGTTCTATAATATCCACATTAACTGATTAAATTCTGGCTTTTCCTTTCTTAAGAGACTTAAGATTCAACACTGAACTAATATGCTTATACATCTAGCAACTTCTTTTGACTTCTTTATACAATGTAAGTTAATGGGTTGAAATTTAAAAACATTCTAAGATTTTAAACTCCAGCCACTTCATTTGCACAGTTATATTTATTTGATACTAGATTAGTAATTATATATTTTAGTAACTTCAACTTTATGCTAACTAGTCTTTATATATATGAAAATGTTCTAAAAAATTTCAATTAGGCTTCTCATAAATGGAAAACAGTCATTGTAAATAAATGCTCTCTACTGCCAAAGAATTAAAACTTGAGTGGTTATGAATATATAACTTTTAAAAAAAAATTGAAATAAAATAAATCTAATGGCAATCAAGTTTATTTTAATAGTGAAATCCAGGTATTTTGGCACCATGGACCAGCAACTGAAGAGTGAGATGACTTTTTTGTTAGTTATCCCAAGTTAAGGTCACATGGGAATAATTACCGGATTTTTAAGTGGCATTAACAAAATTGATCCTATCTGCACCCAATATTTAGATGCACAATGAAACATTTGACCATCTAGTTCGCTCGTGTCCTGGCCTTTGGAAATCCAGAAGGATTATAATTAATAACCTCAAAATAAATTATTATCTGGTCACCTCGCTTAGAGATAGTATCAAAATAAGATCAATACCAATCATATGGCTATTTTTATTCATTAATTATGCATTTTGGACCACCCACTGCAAAATAATCTTTAATTCCGGACATATTCAGGAAGATGACTTTATAATTAAAAACTAATAAAAAATAAACATCGTGACAAGCTCCTAGCTCCAAATGTTAGGTTCTCCAAGACATGGGATCTTATTACATTAACAGGATGATTTCCTGTAACATTTGATTCGATCCCAAACTAAACCTTCTCTGAAAATGGGATTTCAATATCCCATAGATCAGACTTTTGCTATTTAATCAGTATATAGCAATTTGGGTACACAACTTTTATGATACGCTGCATGAAATTTCGGTGTCGCCGAGATGTCACTACCTTTTCTTTGGTGAAGCCTAAGGTCACTAATCACCATGTAACCAAGTGCCGCATCAAACAGGACAATGTGGGTGATTGATCAGTCTACATGTGTGGTGGCAGTAGATAATGACAACAGGTCTTTTCTTATTCCGATTATTAACATATTTCAATTTATTGATTACATGGTATAGATTGTATACTCATTTTACTACATATAACTAAGTCTTGTATTTTATCATTCACATTTACACTTTGTACATTCTTAATAAATTATTGAGATAAAATAAATCTTTAATTCTGAAAAGTAAAAATACATTAATTAATAAATGAGAGAACAATATAAACAATTTTTTATTAAATATATATCTATTATGCATCAAAATGGTTTCAAGATCTATTCTCTCTTGAAAAATTATTTTAATAGGTTTTGATAATGTCTTCCCCTTACCTGGCTCTCTTATTAGATTATATTTCTGAAAACTTGAATAACTGATATTTGTAGTCAATCTTTTATATCTTAAATTGAAATCAATATTTATAGCCTTTTGATTTGTCTTTATATTTGTACTGCAGAAGACATGGATGTAACCATAATATTAAAACTGATTATTTTTACTTTACCTAAAGGCTATTCTTGAACAAAAGCCCTGATAGCCAAGTGATTCTTATAAACAATATTTTGTTAATACTCATATATTTTAGGGACATAATTTCAAACAAAAAAAAATATTATTCTATGCTTTGGATATGTACATAGTTGGCATTTGCCTTTTTTCCATTGTCATACAGATGCATTCAATATGTCATCCATATATTGGTTCAAATAGTCTGATTTGCAAAAGAATCTCTATTAATTGTCATTATTGTAATACAGATAAATTAATAGGGAATATTTCATAATGTAACCCTTCAAACATAACATTGATTAATTCTGAAATTTCTTGACAAATCAACCCAATATACACCGTACTTAATTTCATAGAAAACAACTCACATCAATAAAACTTTTTGAAGAACCCATTAATATTAATGGACAATTTACATTCGACTCACCATAGACTGCAGCATTATTTTGAATTTACATTGATCTGATATTTGAGAAAAGTAGATAATTTTTCCTAAAAGTTCATATTCTCTCAGTGGATTACATCAATTCCAGGACTGTAAAGTCACAAGAAACATAACAAATGTGAGATTATCAGATAAACATTTGTTTTGAGTAAAAGTTAGAATTTTACTAGGTCACTTATTCCTTAGGCTAATCAAACATTTTGTTACATGATTCACCCTTTTGAGTTGCATTTGCTTGATGTCTTAAGAGTCTCCTTCTATTACATTGTTACACGTCAACCTCCTTGAGTTGGAATTAACTGTTTAATGGCCTGAAGCCTTTTTGTCTTAATAGTGAAATAAAAGCAAATATTAACAATTCTCCACAGTAGTTAGCTCTTCTCTTTTTTTTAGTTGCTTTTATGTTAATTGCCATACAGGTAATTGTGTGGCATTCAATTTGGAAAAAGTTCCCTTAATTTTCACACATTTATTTACAGAATTCTAAAGTTGGAATATTTTCCATAAAAATGAGCTTCAGTATTAACTAAAACCTGAATCACAAAATCACTTATTTTAAATTCACTTAATCTTCACATACTTTATTTAGTTACCAATCAAAATTATTAAGACAATTATTTAATCTCTACTGCCAGTGAAAATCACAAAAAAATCAAATCAGACATCACATAACTTAATTTAATAAGCATGTATTTACAAATGTTATATATAGAGCTCGCAAAATAAGCTCTTAACTTGATTTTTTTGTAATTTTATTTTTTTCTATTAACATTTTAGCAATTTTATATTGCTAAAGCTATTAATATATGTGTACCTGAACTTAGTTCAGTCCGATATGACTATTTAAGTTAGATAGCTGAATTGGAATACATATGGATGTCTGAAAATTTCAGATTTTTTACTTAATAGTTATACATTAGATAAAGAGCTGGGCTTGTCCTGGTATTTTTAATCTAATGCTTAAATTTCCTAGCACCTCACTGAGGATGCCAGCAGCAGAAACTGGTCTGAGGTTAGGGATATTTTGCAAAGCTTATTAAGAGCTTATTTTGTGAGCTCTATATATAATACTGAAAATCAAATGTTAATTGCAATAAATAAAAACTATATCTGCCTATTTCTTGTGGCACTGCTCCTAAGTTTTTATTATTTTAGATTCTGAAAACTCCATCTTATCCAAATGGTTTCACAATGGTAGACTGAATATTTCAAAAGTAGATTAGTACTGAATTCTGTATGTATAAAAGAATGTCAGAAATCCTAATATAACATTAGAACAAGGGATATCTTTAAACCAGAACCTACTGTTCACATCATCTTTTAAATTTATCAAATGGAATCTGTCACACATGTAAAAAGAAAATCAACCGAAGAACTTAATTACTATGGTAGAACACATACAATTTGAAACAGATCTTTAAAAAGCTGAAATTAAATTAATTTATGAATGCTTCTCTGTGTTGTTCTTCCCTAATAGTTTGAGATACTGGTCATTTGATAAATGCAGACTATAACAGTGGGAAAGAAACATTTATACTCTTTTAAGAAATGCAGTCACTTCTTTAAAGGAAAGTTTTAACCCAAATAAATGGTACATTGTTTTTGTTATATTTTATTTCTTTTAGCACATTGTTATTTCATCATCCAAAGTTAATGTATTGCCAAATTTATCAAACTTTTATGATAATTGGTGGTATATGTATTGCAAACTTTCAAGTTTGTACTCCAAATAATTAGAAACAGGCTATGGATCCATAGGCTACTCATATATAATATGCTAATTGACAATCTTAAGAACACTACTCACATCCCAATATCAAATCTCTAAAATCAAATTAGTAAACCCAAAGGTAAATTATGACTCATCACCAAAAAAAGTAACGACTTGTTAAGCACTAAATAGTAAATAGACTTATATATGCCTATTTAAACTATATTATTTACACATACTCATAGATTATATTAGCTATAAATATGTATAATTTCATTATCTTAGCTATAAACTCATAACTTATGGCATGTTATTTATAGATAAATGATCTTTAAATAATTTATTGCCAGGTAAGGGCTTATCTAACTGCTCGTGTAGAGGAGTAGTGAAAGAGAAGAAATTAATCACCAGTCATCAGTTTCCAAGCGATGATTTTTGATACGATAGAAAATGTATTTTCTTTTAGAGTATACAGTAGTTACAAACCAGAAATAAATACAATTCTTTAATTATAATTTGTGCAAAAGGATGGAAGCCCATGAAAATCTTAAAAATTATCTTAACATTTAATAGTACAAGATGACAAAAAAGATAGCTATATATAGTTAAGTATAGAATGTCTCCTAAATGAGAGAGAAGAGCATATAGTATGATGGTAATTTTTATGGATAATGTAAGTTACCAATATCCAAATTGTTAACATAACCAAAAGTATTGTTAAAATAATCAGTACTTTGTCAATTATATATAATATACCATATACACCTTAAATGGCACTCTACAATGCAGTTTAACATATGATTTATTTCATTTTCTTACAGTTTCAACTGTCCAGCAGTCATCATCAGAGCTTTCTTTATTAGTCTTGATCTTAGTGTGCCAACTTCTTCTTTGAAGTATTAAAATTTCTTTCCACTTCTTCTTATTTGAATTGCCGAATTATATATAATGTAATACACCAAATGACACTTTACAATGCAGTTAACATATGATTTATTTCATTTTCATACAGTTTCAACTGTCCAGCAGTCATCATCTGACCTTTTAAAACTCAATACTCTTTCTCCTATAACTGAAATAAAATAAATCATATGTTAAACTGCATTGTAGAGTGTCATTTAAGGTGTATATGGTGTATTATATTACATATAATTCATCAATGCAAATAAGCAGAAGTGGACGGAAATTTTAATACTTCGTGAATTGAGTGAATAATTAAATTACGACGGATTTTATCTAAATTATCAAGTTTTTTATTCGTAAATTATTTATTTTCTAGCTAAGAATAATTTAAACAATTATTTACCAACCAACACTGTGTATTATATAATTAGTTGGAATACTTATGAATTGGCTTCATGAAAAAAAGAATTAAATCCAAATAGGTATTGCCGTTATATATATTATTGTTGCTCAATGAGACTCTTCACATGTCATACATGTAAGTATGTGGATGTGGTTTTTTCACAATTCAGTCATGAACACATTTTTAAATTGTAAATGGAAAAAAATGTCATGATAACAATCTCCAGAAATAGAAAATAATTAATAATGATAGATATCATTGAACAGTACAGTGTTCAATGGATTTTTTCAAACAGAACAAAGATTAATAATCATGAATTAAAAGGAATTAACAAATATCTTCATCAGATTAATAATACAGATGGAAACACAATGGATAAACTTAATCATAGAATTTAACTTGGATAGAGTGCTTTTGATAGAAATAACTTTATATTTAAAAAAAAAGCTTATGCATTTGAAAAGGAAAATTGTTAATCAATTCTTACTTTTAACAATCTGAAACTTAGGTACTTAACAGAAAAGCAATATAGAGATTTCAAACAACTCAATAAGTATGGAGAGATATATATTAGAAAAAGCAAGAAGGAATTGAAAATGAAGTATATGGGTGATAGATTGACTGAATTAAAAAAGTGAAGTGAAATAGAGATATATTGTTAGAAGAGATGTAAATTCTTAAACTGGATCCCAAGAGGTTATACAAGTCATAGAAAGAGACTACATCATATGCTCTGGTAAAGAGGTTATGGATTGGAGAGATTGGCTTCAACTTGGAAAGACCTTCATCCTGCAGTGAATCGATAATGTTCACAAATGATAATGATGGTGGATATTATCTGGTATCTATTAATTATTCAAGTTCATAGTACATGGCTCTAAGGTAGAATAAATAAAATCAATTACTGATTCTATGATGAGAAAAAATATATATTGCTATTATTTTATTTCAATATATTTTAAAAAAATCATTTAACACACTTTTTCTTTTTAAATATTGTTTTTTATTTTATTTTATGAACTATTTTTTTTATTTCAATTTTTCTCCAATGTATCAACCATATCATATGGTCATTGTCAAGGATATAGTTGACAAAGACTATGAGAATAGTCGAAAGCGCTCCTAAGTGGATAAAAAAAATTAAAATTTATCTGATTACTGTATTTATAAATATTCAATTATATAATTATGTATATTGCTTTGAAGAAATACAGACATTGAATTGTAATATAGATTTGCCCATACTTAAGTGTTTGGTTGAAAGAATAGGTGAATTCATTCTATTCTTTCACAAAGACTTTATCTTGTGTTGAAAATGAGAGTATTCATTTATTATTAAGATTCATAAAGAACATGTGCATTAGCTTGAAAATCTGATCATTAGTTTATTACAATTCATAAATATTGCACTATATAAAATAAATATCTCATTTACATATGTTTAATTTCATTTAAGAATAATGTATCGTAAATTCTAGTAAATTTTGCAGACGTCATTCATTCAGACATAGTAAAAGTAATTTAAAGTGATTGGTTAATATCTTCATCCTCTCATTTCCAGTACTTAAGATTTGCCCATACTTAAATGTTTGGGTTGAAAGAATAGATGGATTCATTCTATTCTTTCACAAAGACTTTATCTTGTATCGGAAAATGAGAGTATTCATTTATTGTTAAGATCCACAAAGCACATGTGCATTAGCTTAAAAAGCTGATTATTAGTTTATTACAATTCAGAAACATCATGCTATATAAAATAAATATCTCATTTACATATGTTTAATTTCATTTAAGAATGACATATCGTAAATTCTAGTAAATTTCGCAGGCGTTATTCATTCAGACATAGTAAAAGTAATTTAAAGTGATTGTTTAATATCTTCATGCTCTCATTTTCAGATACTTAAGATTTGCCCATACTTAAGCATTTGGGTTGAAAGAATAGATTTCATTCTATTCTTTCACAAAGACTTTATCTTGTACTGGAAAATGAGAGTATTCATTTATTATTAAGATTCATAAAGTGCATGTGCATTAGCTTGAAAAGCTGATCATTAGTTTATTACAATTCATAAACATCGCACTATATAAAATAAATATCTCATTTAAATATTATGTACACAAATATATATTCACAAAGAATTTCCAACATCATAGCAAAAAATGTTTTATTACATTTTTTTACATTTCCTTCTTGTTTATTTTTATATGCTTCTATATTTTTTTTACATTTTAATATCAAAATTACATTTCTATGAATACACTAGATTTTTAGCATTATTTATGCAAAATTGGGTTTGTCATATTTATACATAAATTTTTTTTAACTAATCTTTCTTTTATAAGACCTCTTATTTTCCAAGATCTTTATTTCAAAATTTAAATGCTTAGGTTTTTTCACATGTAAATATATATTAAAATTTTTTATTTATTAAATGCTGTTTTAATCTAGTTAAATTCATGATTATCAATCTTTGCTTTGTTTTGAAAAAAATTCCATTGAACATTGTAGGATTAACAGATTAAAATAGCACTTAATAGATAAAATTCTAATATATACCTATTTATGAAAGAATCTAAGCATTTAAAATCTGAAGTAAAGATGTTGGAAAATATGAGATCTTATAAAGAAAGATTGATTAAAGAAAGCTTATATATAAAAATGGAAAAAAAAACAGTTTTCAGTAGAAAATGTTAAGAATTTGACATAATCATAGAGAGTGTGATTATAATACATGAAAGATATTTTATATAAAAATGTAAATTAAATATATATATAAAAATTAAACTATAAAAAGATATAGAAGCATATAAAAGTAAGCAAGAAGGAAGTTTAAAAAAAAACTGTTATTTGTGTGATAAAATATTTTTATGTTATTTTGAAAATTCTTTGTAAACATATATTTGTGTATATATATTATAGGAATAACTTTGATAATGACCATATAATATGGCTGAACATTGGAGGAAAATTGAAATTAAAAAATGTTTCATGACATTAAAAAAAACAAGATTTCAAAAGAAAAAATGAGTTAAATGATTTTTTAAATACATTCAAATTAAAGGGCCATATTTGTGAAAAAAATGGAGAAATACTTATTATTGATTTTATTATTTTATTTCTATTATGTTTTATTTTTAAAAAAATATACAATTCAGATATGTTTTAAAATTTTATGGCTTATTATTAATGAATAATTTTTTAGTTTAATTTTATATATATATATTGTGTGTATAAATAATATTCATAAATGTGCATATATATATATGCACATTTATCTATACACATTTATGAATATATACATACACACACATATATATATACTATGGGTTGTACCTTTTCATTTCTCAATGTCTTTCCCATTATTACTCATTATCTTGTTTTTCTGTGGATTACAACTATTAAAACAGGCAAAACTCTCCATACAGTAGTGCCACTCAGTGCAAGCCAAAGTAATCAATGGATGCTAGAAGACTTGTGCATAAAATCCCTATATAGTACCTACTCATCCAATATCACTAGACTAGTTTTTAGCTTGTGGCTTTTGTCAGTGAGGAGCCTTGGATCTGAGAGCACAGCACCTAGATCTTATGCACTACTGTATTGAGAGTTCTGCCTGTTTTAATAACAGTTATGAAGCCTAAGAAATGGTGATCATATGATTACAACTATTAATTTCTTTTTTGGAATACTGAAAAATACCAATCCACAGATAGTTATTGAAGCAGTCGGATCTAAGTTCGATCCTAGCTTCATGATCTTTCACATGTAGCCAACTTCAAACCCTTGTACTAACTTTGAATTTCCGATGCAATGGGGCTTTATGCATTCAGTCCACGCTAGTTTCCTTAAAGAAAAACTATTATAAAGGTGTGTTAAAATTAATTCATTTGAGATTTAAACTAATCATTTCTATTAATAAATTCATGTTAGAATTATTCATGAATTTATATATATTATAACTGCGTGGATTGTGCGTATATATATTTATAAATGTTTAAATATATATAATTGTTCGAAAGTTTCATTGCGTCGGGAATGTTTATTTTACTTTTAAATAATATGTTAAATTTTTAGTGATTAATAGCTACATTCTTTCGATAAGCTTTCAGATTTTCTCTTTCCAAAACAATGGTTAAAGTTTTTATTAATTAGAAATAGATAAGTCTTTAAAATGTTAGGACGGTCCTAATTAAAATGATATTAAAAATTCATTTTCTAATTAGAAAATGAATTCAAGTTAATGAGTTTGAAAGCCTTATCAAAGGAATGTATCTAAAAACAACTAGTAAATTTTTTTGTAAGATTGATTTAGGCTAAAGGCATCAGATACCGTATAAAGAGCCCAGGAAAAGTTTCCAAGCAGCTATTATTCTCATTAGAGAAGCTATATACGTTGAGAAGTCATTGCAGTTAAATTATGAAGTAAAATAGTGTTTCTACCATGGTGGGGGGCAACTTAACTTCAAAGTCTGACCTATGGTTCCTTCAAGAGTCTGACTACGGTTCCTTAAGCCCCCTGAAAATCTTCAATGTGGCTGCAATATAAAAATTCATATACCAATCGTAAGCTGCCGAAACCTTAGAGAAATCTATCAAATGCTATTACATTTTTCAAAATGCGTATGTTTCATCCAACTTGGACTCTGCCTGCTTTGAGCATAGAAGTCACTTCACTGAAAATAATAATCTCTTTCCAACATTGATTACAGCCGGATTCGTTTCGTTCAGACATCTTCAATATGTGTGAAATTGTCATTATTATGTGGTTGCAATTGTAGCGTAATTCTCTATCTTAAATATATCAATCATTTCGATTTAATATTTAACTTTCT